>VMOF01000002.1:66940646-67287632 GCA_011764245.1 Trialeurodes vaporariorum
GATTTGACTGAGGAAAGTATTAATATTGTTTCATATGATAGCACTTAATCATTATTGTCTGAGCGAAGATAGATTACGAATAATTTTGAGTCCTCCAAGCGAACAAGCTGATAATGTAATTTTATATTATGATTTCATGTACTTACTTTACTAGAGTCTGAATGTTGTTAGATTGATAGTGGTGACAGTTTTTGTTCTTGAGATTAAAATTCAATTTTTACACTCCAACTTTTTTTCCTATTTTACATACCCTCGCCTTCCTGTTAGGCCTACCTATTTTTGATCCAATATTTCTTTCTATTTACTTGTCTACACAAAATTAAAATGTATAGACAACCGGCTATCTAAGGTTTATTTGTATTAACCAAAATTGAGAGGAAGTTGCTTGGACTTTTTCTCTTAATACGCTCAAGCTCTCGAAATGAGACTTTTAAATTTTATTAGAATAATGACAAAAATGTGCGTTGTGCATAGACCTTTGCATGGAGATGGAATGAAGCTTGTGCAAACTAAAATTTACATTTTGATTGATAATTAATCATAGAGTTTGAAAAATTGTTGTAACATGGGCGGATCCAGCGATCTGGCAACTATGTATTCTTCCCATTTGAATGCGTGAGAAACAATCGATTAGTCAAGGGGCCATGGCCCCCTCGGGAATCGATTCTTCCTCATACGTTCAAATGAGAAGAATACATGGTTGCCAGATCGCTGAGATCCGCCATTGTGTTGTAACATGTTCAGAGTGCCGAAACCCAACAGAGACGAGGATTTTTCTGAGTTATATTATTTATTGTATCTTGATAAAACTTATATCAATACCTTCCTGATGAAGTGGGAGTAATGTTGAAAGTATAAGTAGATTTGGTACTGTAATACATCAGTTGATGTCCTGACCCGAGGAGTTAAATTTTGTGAGGTGGGGTGGGCGAAGAGTAGGGGTGTGTGAGTTTATAGCAGTATAACAATTCGCGAATTTTGTTTTTAATCGCACAGTTGTCTTTTCCTTCAATGCAGCGTAAAATGATCCGATTCAAACGAAGCTGAGCTTCACCAGTAATCGATTTTTGTAGGTACGTAGACTCAAACAGAGTTGGGCAAATTGGGGTGGTAATCGATTACACGATTACCAAGTAATCGTAATCGTCGTTTTTTCGGAGGATGATTCTATGGTAATCAAGGCTGATTTTTTACAAGCCACCCATCATATTACTTGCAGAAGTATTAGATCTAATTAAAAATACCCTTGATTTTTCTATTTATCTGTGAAAAATTTCTGCGCTTACGGGAATATTTTCGGAAACGGACAGAACCGCCATAAGACGCAATGAGTGCGAGAGAGAAACCTTGAAACGCGAGGGGTCTCTCTCTCGCACTCGCAGTCGCTTACGGGAACACTTTGGGAAACGGACCGAACCGCCATAAGACGCAATGAGTGCGAGAGAGAAACCTTGAAACGCGAGAGGTCTCTCTCTCTCACTCGCAGTCGCTTACGGGAATATTTTGGGAAACGGAATGAACCGCCATAAGACGCAAGGAGTGCGAGAGAGAAACCTTGAAACGTGAGGGGTCTCTCTCTCGCACTCGCAGTCGCTCAAAGGAATACTTTGGGAAACGGACCGAACCACCATAAGACGCAATGAGTGCGAGAGAGAAACCTTGAAACGCGAGAGGTCTCTCCCTCACACTCGCAGTCGCTTACGGGAACACTTTGGGAAACGGACCGAACAGCCATAAGACGCAATGAGTGCGAGAGAGAAACCTTAAACCCGAGAGGTCTCTCTCTCGCACTCGCAGTCGCTTACGGGAATATTTTCGGAAACGGACCGAACCGCCATAAGACGCAATGAGTGCGAGAGAGAAACCTTGAAACGCGAGAGGTCTCTCTCTCGCACTCGCAGACGCTTACGGGAATACTTTGGGAAACGGACCGAACCACCATAAGACGCAATGAGTGCGAGAGAGAAACCTTGAAACGCGAGGGGTCTCTCTCTCGCACTCGCAGTCGCTTACTGGAATACTTTGAGAAACGGACCGAACCGCCATAAGACGCAATGAGTGCGAGAGAGAAACCTTGAAACGCGAGAGGTCTCTCTCTCGCATTCGCATAGTCGCTTACGGGAATATTATGGGAAACTGACTAAACCGCCATAAGACGCAATGAGTGCGAGAGAGAAACCTTGAAACGCGAGAGGTCTCTCTCTCGCACTCGCAGTCGCTTACGGGAATATTAAAGGGAAACGGACCGAACCGCCATAAGACGCAATGAGTGCGAGAGAGAAACCTTGAAACGCGAGAGGTCTCTCTCTCGCACTCGCAGTCGCTTACGGGAACACTTTGGGAAACGGACCGAACCGCCATAAGACGCAATGAGTGCGAGAGAGAAACCTTGAAACGCGAGAGGTCTCTCTCTCGCACTCGCAGTCGCTTACGGGAATATTATGGGGAACGCGGACCGAACCGCCATAAGACGCAATGAGTGCGAGAGAGAAACCTTGAAACGCGAGAGGTCTCTTTCTCAAGGTTTCTCTCTTGCACTCATTGCGTCTTATGGCGGTTCGGTCCGTTTCCCAAAGTGTTCCCGTAAGCGACTGCGAGTGCGAGAGAGAGACCTCTCGCGTTTTAAGGTTTCTCACTCGCACTTATTGCGTCTTATGGCGGTTCGGTCCGTTTCCCAGAGTGTTCTCGTAAGCGACTGCGAGTGAGAGAGAGAGACCTCTCGCGGTTCAAGGTTTCTCTCTCGCACTCATTGCGTCTTATGGCGGTTCGATCCGTTTCCCAAAGTGTTCCCGTAAGCAACTGCGAGTGCGAGAGAGAGACCTCTCGCGTTTCAAGGTTTCTCTCTCGCACTCATTGCGTCTTATGGCGGTTCGGTCCGTTTCCGAAAATATTCCCGTAAGCGACTGCGAGTGCGAGAGAGAGACCTCTCGGGTTTAAGGTTTCTCTCTCGCACTCATTGCGTCTTATGGCTGTTCGGTCCGTTTCCCAAAGTGTTCCCGTAAGCGACTGCGAGTGCGAGAGAGAGACCTCTCGCGTTTTAAGGTTTCTCACTCGCACTCATTGCGTCTTATGGCGGTTCGGTCCGTTTCCAAATTATTCCCGTGAGCGACTGCGAGTGCGAGAGAGAGACCTCTCGCGTTTCAAGGTTTCTCTCTCGCACTCATTGCGTCTTATGGCGGTCCGGTCCGTTTCCCAAAGTGTTCCCGTAAGCGACTGCGAGTGCGAGAGAGAGACCTCCGGCGTTTTAAGGTTTCTCACTCGCACTTATTGCGTCTTATGGCGGTTCGGTCCGTTTCCCAGAGTGTTCTCGTAAGCGACTGCGAGTGAGAGAGAGAGACCTCTCGCGGTTCAAGGTTTCTCTCTCGCACTCATTGCGTCTTATGGCGGTTCGATCCGTTTCCCAAAGTGTTCCCGTAAGCAACTGCGAGTGCGAGAGAGAGACCTCTCGCGTTTCAAGGTTTCTCTCTCGCACTCATTGCGTCTTATGGCGGTTCGGTCCGTTTCCGAAAATATTCCCGTAAGCGACTGCGAGTGCGAGAGAGAGACCTCTCGGGTTTAAGGTTTCTCTCTCGCACTCATTGCGTCTTATGGCTGTTCGGTCCGTTTCCAAATTATTCCCGTAAGCGACTGCGAGTGCGAGAGAGAGACCTCTCGCGTTTTAAGGTTTCTCACTCGCACTCATTGCGTCTTATGGCGGTTCGGTCCGTTTCCAAATTATTCCCGTGAGCGACTGCGAGTGCGAGAGAGAGACCTCTCGCGTTTCAAGGTTTCTCTCTCGCACTCATTGCGTCTTATGGCGGTCCGGTCCGTTTCCCAAAGTGTTCCCGTAAGCGACTGCGAGTGCGAGAGAGAGACCTCCGGCGCTTCAAGGTTTCTCTCCCGCACTCATTGCGTCTTATGGCGGTTCGGTCCGTTTCCCAGAGTGTTCTCGTAAGCGATTGCGAGTGAGAGAGAGAGACCTCTCGCGGTTCAAGGTTTCTCTCTCGCACTCATTGCGTCTTATGGCGGTTCGGTCCGTTTCCCAAAGTGTTCCCGTAAGCAACTGCGAGTGCGAGAGAGAGACCTCTCGCGTTTCAAGGTTTCTCTCTCGCACTCATTGCGTCTTATGGCGGTCCGGTCCGTTTCCCAACGTGTTCCCGTAAGCGACTGCGAGTGCGAGAGAGAGACCTCTCGCGCTTCAAGGTTTCTCTCCCGCACTCATTGCGTCTTATGGCGGTTCGGTCCGTTTCCCAGAGTGTTCTCGTAAGAGACTGCCAGTGCGAGAGAGAGACTCTTCGCGTTTTAAGGTTTCTCACTCGCACAAATACGGCTTATGGCGGTTCGGTCCGTTTCCCAAAGTGTTCCCTTAAGCGACTGCGGTTCACAGCAGCCCGAGTCACAGCAGCTAAAAATGCTAAAATGTGTGATGAAGAAACAGGGCCCTTCATATAACTGCCATCTAATACTTTCCGATACGACTTCATGAACTTAACTGAATGAGCCTCTACGTGCTGTTCGTAGAAATCTTGACCCAAATCTTATAGGCCATTCTCTCAGCCTCCCCCTCCGCAAGTTTGAATTCAAACTTCAAATAAGGCAAGACAGGCTCGCAGGATTTGAGGTTGAGTGTCAGCCTACCACTGTCCTGATTGGGCCTATCGAAAATCCTGAGTGCTACGTGACGTAGCCTACGTCTGTCTTAAAGATATTAAGTACAAATGCGACTCGCCATTAAAAGCAGTTGATATTTGCTTCAAGTTATTTAGCATTTTAAAAACGGATTTTCCTCCCGACTCAGTGGTTTCTTGGGTATTCTTGACCCATATATGCCCATTGGGTCGTTAACGACCCACTTATGGTTGTTTTTTTTTTTTTTTTTTTTTTTTTTTTTTTTTTTTTTTTTTTTTTTTTTTTTCATACCAAATTACAGTAAATTCAGGCCAATTTTACTAAAAAATCAATATCGTGATCTTTCAGCACCTACAATTTAGCTGGACCAGAAAATTTCACAATTTTTAAATTTTAAATTTATTTAACTCTAAGATGGTGTTTTTTGAGAAAACAAAAAACACCCAACATGTTCAAATAAAGTTGGGCATATATGGGTTAAAGCAAAAAATGAAGCTAAGTTCCTGGAGAACCGTTGCACCGTTCGGTAGGGGCCTGGTACCGATCAGTAGGGCTCTGCTTCAATGCTTCGGGAAAAATATAAGTTTTTCCGTGCGGGCCCCGCGTCCCTTTTTAAAATGCTAAAAACTTTTCTCTGGAAAAGTTGTGCGAGTGCGAAAAGGATGCGAATCAGTTCGTTTTGCAAGGGTGGGAGAGAGAAGCGAGATATTGTCATCCTTTTTTAAATGCATACGTGCGGACGAGCATACGATTTTGTACGCGTGTGAGCGAGAAACGTGCTGCTCTGTCAATTTTTTTTTTTTTAAATTTGATCGAGCGATTTGACGTTACCGTGGAGATTGTGATCCTATGTTTTTTGCGCGGAAGGACCAACGACCTCTATATAAGACCGGCGAACGAATACGAACCAGCGTAACCCGCAAGAAGGAAAGTTAGGTTAGGAATAGAGGTGCTTGGCCGGATAGGAGCACCTCTGTTTACACGTATTTTTATGAAGATGTTCTCTTCCGTTTTTCGCTTCTAAAACTACTAATTTTACACGGAATTTGCTTTTCTTGGTCTTAATAGAAGGAGGATAGCTTGGGCTTTGACCTCCACCCTACCGGGTCCGGTAACGTTTTTTCGAAAATATATGGAAAATATAAGTCGTTGAAGTGGACACCCGTTGGTATGCTCTGAAGACGTTGCAAATCACGTTCGCCTGTTTACGACGATTCAATCTGTCTACAAATTGGCTTTTAGTCATTTTTTGAGTCTACTCCTTCACTCTCAGTCCTTATAGTGCTAGATTCTTCAAAATCCGAAAAGTTTTAGTGACTGAGGAGGTAATTTTTCTATACTGTGTAGTGTGTACCAGTAAACCCTCCTGTGTTAGAGTTCGTAGCTACTTAACTTGAGTTCGTAATTTCTGTACATTTCCCTTCTGGATGATTTTTCATTCCTAATATTGTTTAATCAATCTGCGCAATCATCAGTGTCTATTGAATACTGTGATTGTGGTGAAACCCGCCCACCGTTAACTCAGGATGTCGGATCGAGCCGACCACTGAAAGGGTTCTGGTTAGTCATCATCAATTTTGTGAAGTACTCATCATGTCAGGAGTGACTCCCTCTTATTCCTTTGTTTAGTCGCAGCATAATTCAGCCTTGAATCAGGATTCATCGTAAAATTCCTCTCTTTGAACCATCCGTGGTTTTTGCGCATTCTTCGGAATCTTAAAGGTGAGCTTGGAGGGGGAGGCTGAGAGAATGGCCTATAAGATTTGGGTCAAGATTTCTACGAACAGCACGTAGAGGCTCATTCAGTTAAGTTCATGAAGTCGTATCGGAAAGTATTAGATGGCAGTTATATGAAGGGCCCTGTTTCTTCATCACACATTTTAGCATTTTTAGCTGCTGTGACTCGGACTGCTGTGAACCGCAGTCGCTTACGGGAACACTTTGGGAAACGGACCGAACCGCCATAAGCCGTATTTGTGCGAGTGAGAAACCTTAAAACGCGAAGAGTCTCTCTCTCGCACTGGCAGTCTCTTACGGGAACAATTTGGGAAACTGACCGAACCGCCATAAGACGCAATGAGTGCGAGTGAGAAACCTTAAAACGCGAGAGGTCTCTCTCTCGCACTCGCAGTCGCTTACGGGAACACTTTGGAAAACGTACCGAACCGCCATAAGACGCAATGAGTGCGAGAGAGAAACCTTGAAACGCGAAAGGTCTCTCTCTCGCACTCCCAGTCTCTTACGGGAACACTTTGGAAAACGTACCGAACCGCCATAAGACGCAATGAGTGCAAGAGAGAAACCTTGAACCGCGAGAGGTCTCTCTCTCGCACTCGCAGTTGCTTACGGGAACACTTTGGGAAACGGACCGAACCGCCATAAGACGCAATGAGTGCGAGAGAGAAACCTTGACCCGCGAGAGGTCTCTCTCTCGCACTCGCAGTCGCTTACGGGAATAATTTGGAAACGGACCGAACCGCCATAAGACGCAATGAGTGCGAGAGAGAAACCTTAAAACGCGAGAGGTCTCTCTCTCGCACTCGCAGTCGCTTACGGGAACACTTTGGGAAACGGACCAAACCGCCATAAGACGCAATGAGTGCGAGAGAGAAACCTTGAAACGCGAGAGGTCTCTCTCTCTCGCACTCGCAGTTGCTTACGGGAACACTTTGGAAAACGGACCGAACCGCCATAAGACGCAATGAGTGCGAGAGAGAAACCTTGAAACGCGAGAGGTCTCTCTCTCTCGCACTCGCAGTCGCTTACGGGAATAATTTGGAAACGGACCGAACCGCCATAAGACGCAATGAGTGCGAGTGAGAAACCTTAAAACGCGAGAGGTCTCTCTCTCGCACTCGCAGTTGCTCACAGGAACACTTTGGGAAACGGACCGAAACACCATAAGACGCAATGAGTGCGAGAGAGAAACCTTGAAACGCGAGAGGTCTCTCTCTTGCACTCGCAGTTGCTTACGGGAACACTTTGGGAAACGGACCGAACCGCCATAAGACGCAATGAGTGCGAGAGAGAAACCTTGAACCGCGAGAGGTCTCTCTCTCTCACTCGCAGTCGCTTACGAGAACACTCTGGGAAACGGACCGGACCGCCATAAGACGCAATGAGTGCGAGACAGAAACCAGGAAACGCGAGAGGTCTCTCTCTCGCACTCGCAGTTGCTCACGGAAACACATTGGGAAACGGACCGAACCGCCATAAGACGCAATGAGTGCAAGAGAGCAACCTTGAGAAAGAGACCTCTCGCGTTTCAAGGTTTCTCACTCGCACTTATTGCGTCTTATGGCGGTTCGGTCCGTTTCCCAGAGTGTTCTCGTAAGCGACTGCGAGTGAGAGAGAGGGACCTCTCGCGGTTCAAGGTTTCTTTCTCGCACTCATTGCGTCTTATGGCGTTTCGGTCCGTTTCCCAAAGTGTTCCCGTAAGCGACTGCGAGTGCGAGAGAGAGCCCTATCGCGTTTCAAGGTTTCTCTCTCGCACTCATTGCGTCTTATGGCGGTTCGGTCCGTTTCCCTTTAATATTCCCGTAAGCGACTGCGAGTGCGAGAGAGCGACCTCTCGCGTTTCAAGGTTTCTCTCTCGCACTTATTGCGTCTTATGGCGGTTCGGTCCGTTTCCCATAATATTCCCTTAAGCGACTGCGAATGCGAGAGAGAGACCTCTCGCGTTTCAAGGTATCTCTCTCGCACTCATTGCGTCTTATGGCGGTTCGGTCCGTTTCCCAAAGTATTCCAGTAAGCGACTGCGGGTGCGAGAGAGAGACCCCTCGCGTTTCAAGGTTTCTCTCTCGCACTCATTGCGTCTTAAGGCGGTTCTGTCCGTTTCCCAAAATATTCCCGTAAGCGACTGCGAGTGCGAGAGAGAGACCTCCCGCGTTTCAAGGTTTCTCTCTCGCACTCATTGCGTCTTATGGTGCTTAGGTCCGTTTCCCAAAGTGTTCCCGTAAGCAACTGCGAGTGCAAGAGAGAGACCTCTCGCGTTTCAAGGTTTCTCTCTCGCACTCATTGCGTCTTATGGCTGTTCGGTCCGTTTCCCAAAGAGTTCCCGTAAGCGGATGCGAGTGTGAGGGAGAGACCTCTCGCGTTTCAAGGTTTCTCTCTCGCACTCATTGCGTCTTATGGCGGTTGGGTCCGTTTCCCAAAATATTCCCGTAAGCGACTGCGAGTGCGAGAGAGAGACCTCTCGCGTTTCAAGGTTTCTCTCTCGCACTCATTGCGTCTTATGGCGGTTCGGTCCGTTTCCCAAAGTATTCCAGTAAGCGACTGCGGGTGCGAGAGAGAGACCCCTCGCGTTTCAAGGTTTCTCTCTCGCACTCATTGCGTCTTAAGGCGGTTCTGTCCGTTTCCCAAAATATTCCCGTAAGCGACTGCGAGTGCGAGAGAGAGACCTTCCGCGTTTCAAGGTTTCTCTCTCGCACTCATTGCGTCTTATGGTGCTTAGGTCCGTTTCCCAAAGTGTTCCCGTAAGCAACTGCGAGTGCAAGAGAGAGACCTCTCGCGTTTCAAGGTTTCTCTCTCGCACTCATTGCGTCTTATGGCTGTTCGGTCCGTTTCCCAAAGAGTTCCCGTAAGCGGATGCGAGTGTGAGGGAGAGACCTCTCGCGTTTCAAGGTTTCTCTCTCGCACTCATTGCGTCTTATGGTGGTTCGGTCCGTTTCCCAAAGTATTCCCGTAAGCGACTGCGAGTGCGAGAGAGCGACCTCTCGCGTTTCAAGGTTTCTCTCTCGCACTTATTGCGTCTTATGGCGGTTCGGTCCGTTTCCCATAATATTCCCTTAAGCGACTGCGAGTGTGAGGGAGAGACCTCTCGCGTTTCAAGGTTTCTCTCTCGCACTCATTGCGTCTTATGGTGGTTCGGTCCGTTTCCCAAAGTATTCCTGTGAGCGACTGCGAGTGCGAGAGAGAGACCTCTCGCGTTTGAAGGTTTCTCTCTCGCACTCATTGCGTCTTATGGCGGTTCGGTCCGTTTCCCAAAGTGTTCCTGTGAGCAACTGCGAGTGCGAGAGAGAGACCTCTCGCGTTTGAAGGTTTCTCTCTCGCACTCATTGCGTCTTATTGCGGTTCGGTTCGTTACCCAAATTATTCTCGTAAGCAACTGCGAGTGCGAAAGAGAGACCTCTCGCGTTTTAAGGTTTCTCTCTCGCACTCATTGCGTCTTATGGCGGTTCGGTCCGTTTCCCAAAGTGTTCCCGTAAGCGACTGCGAGTGCGAGAGAGAGACCTTTCGGGTTTCAAGGTTTCTCTCTCGCACTCATTGCGTCTTATGGCGGTTCGGTCAGTTTCCAAATTATTCCGGTAAGCGACTGCGAGAGAGAGACCTCTCGCGTTTCAAGGTTTCTCTCTCGCACTCATTGCGTCTTATGGTGGTTCGGTCCGTTTCCCAAAGTGTTCCCGTAAGCGACTGCGAGTGCGAGAGAGAGACCTCTCGCGTTTCAAGGTTTCTCTCTCGCACTCATTGCGTCTTATTGCGGTTCGGTTCGTTACCCAAATTATTCCCGTAAGCAACTGCGAGTGCGAAAGAGAGACCTCTCGCGTTTTAAGGTTTCTCTCTCGCACTCATTGCGTCTTATGGTGGTTCGGTCCGTTTCCCAAACTGTTCCCGTAAGCGACTGCGAGTGCGAGAGAGAGACCTTTCGCGTTTCAAGGTTTCTCTCTCGCACTCATTGCGTCTTATGGCGGTTCGGTCCGTTTCCCAAAGTGTTCCCGTAAGCGACTGCGAGTGCGAGAGAGAGACCTCTCGCGTTTTAAGGTTTCTCACTCGCACTCATTGCGTCTTATGGCGGTTCGGTCCGTTTCCAAATTATTCCCGTAAGCGACTGCGAGTGCGAGAGAGAGACCTCTCGCGTTTCAAGGTTTCTCTCTCGCACTCATTGCGTCTTATGGCGGTTCGGTCCTTTTCCCCAAAACGTGTTCCCGTAAGCGACTGCGAGTGCGAGAGAGAGACCTCTCGCGTTTCAAGGTTTCTCCCCTCGCACTCATTGCGTCTTATGGCGGTTCGGTCCGTTTCCCAAGTTTTCCCTCGTAAGCGACTGCGAGTGCGAGAGAGAGACCTCTCGCGGGTCAAGGTTTCTCTCTCGCACTCATTGCGTCTTATGGCGGTTCGGTCCGTTTCCCAAAGTGTTCCCGTAAGCAACTGCGAGTGCGAGAGAGAGACCTCTCGCGGTTCATGGTTTCTCTCTTGCACTCATTGCGTCTTATGGCGGTTCGGTACGTTTTCCAAAGTGTTCCCGTAAGATACTGCGAGTGAGAGAGAGAGACCTCTCGGGGTTCAAGGTTTCTCTCTCGCACTCATTGCGTCTTATGGCGGTTCGGTCCGTTTTCCAAAGTGTTCCCGTAAGCGACTGCGAGTGCGAGAGAGAGACCTCTCGCGTTTCAAGGTTTCTCTCTCGCACTCATTGCGTCTTATGGCGGTTCGGTCAGTTTCCCAAATTGTTCCCGTAAGAGACTGCCAGTGCGAGAGAGAGACTCTTCGCGTTTTAAGGTTTCTCTACTCGCACTCATTGCGGCTTATGGCGGTTCGGTCCGTTTCCAAATTATTCCCGTAAGCGACTGCGAGTGCGAGAGAGAGACCTCTCGCGGGTCAAGGTTTCTCTCTCGCACTCATTGCGTCTTATGGCGGTTCGGTCCGTTTCCCAAAGTGTTCCCGTAAGCAACTGCGAGTGCGAGAGAGAGACCTCTCGCGGTTCAAGGTTTCTCTCTTGCACTCATTGCGTCTTATGGCGGTTCGGTACGTTTTCCAAAGTGTTCCCGTAAGAGACTGGGAGTGCGAGAGAGAGACCTTTCGCGTTTCAAGGTTTCTCTCTCGCACTCATTGCGTCTTATGGCGGTTCGGTACGTTTTCCAAAGTGTTCCCGTAAGCGACTGCGAGTGCGAGAGAGAGACCTCTCGCGTTTTAAGGTTTCTCACTCGCACTCATTGCGTCTTATGGCGGTTCGGTCAGTTTCCCAAATTGTTCCCGTAAGAGACTGCCAGTGCGAGAGAGAGACTCTTCGCGTTTTAAGGTTTCTCACTCGCACAAATACGGCTTATGGCGGTTCGGTCCGTTTCCCAAAGTGTTCCCTTAAGCGACTGCGGTTCACAGCAGTCCGAGTCACAGCAGCTAAAAATGCTAAAATGTGTGATGAAGAAACAGGGCCCTTCATATAACTGCCATCTAATACTTTCCGATACGACTTCATGAACTTAACTGAATGAGCCTCTACGTGCTGTTCGTAGAAATCTTGACCCAAATCTTATAGGCCATTCTCTCAGCCTCCCCCTCCGCAAGTTTGAATTCAAACTTCAAATAAGGCAAGACAGGCTCGCAGGATTTGAGGTTGAGTGTCAGCCTACCACTGTCCTGATTGGGCCTATCGAAAATCCTGAGTGCTACGTGACGTAGCCTACGTCTGTCTTAAAGATATTAAGTACAAATGCGACTCGCCATTAAAAGCAGTTGATATTTGCTTCAAGTTATTTAGCATTTTAAAAACGGATTTTCCTCCCGACTCAGTGGTTTCTTGGGTATTCTTGACCCATATATGCCCATTGGGTCGTTAACGACCCACTTATGGTTGTTTTTTTTTTTTTTTTTTTTTTTTTTTTTTTTTTTTTTTTTTTCATACCAAATTACAGTAAATTCAGGCCAATTTTACTAAAAATCAATATCGTGATCTTTCAGCACCTACAATTTAGCTGGACCAGAAAATTTCACAATTTTTAAATTTTAAATTTATTTAACTCTAAGATGGTGTTTTTTGAGAAAACAAAAAACACCCAACATGTTCAAATAAAGTTGGGCATATATGGGTTAAAGCAAAAAATGAAGCTAAGTTCCTGGAGAACCGTTGCACCGTTCGGTAGGGGCCTGGTACCGATCAGTAGGGCTCTGCTTCAATGCTTCGGGAAAAATATAAGTTTTTCCGTGCGGGCCCCGCGTCCCTTTTTAAAATGCTAAAAACTTTTCTCTGGAAAAGTTGTGCGAGTGCGAAAAGGATGCGAATCAGTTCGTTTTGCAAGGGTGGGAGAGAGAAGCGAGATATTGTCATCCTTTTTTAAATGCATACGTGCGGACGAGCATACGATTTTGTACGCGTGTGAGCGAGAAACGTGCTGCTCTGTCAATTTTTTTTTTTTTTAAATTTGATCGAGCGATTTGACGTTACCGTGGAGATTGTGATCCTATGTTTTTTGCGCGGAAGGACCAACGACCTCTATATAAGACCGGCGAACGAATACGAACCAGCGTAACCCGCAAGAAGGAAAGTTAGGTTAGGAATAGAGGTGCTTGGCCGGATAGGAGCACCTCTGTTTACACGTATTTTTATGAAGATGTTCTCTTCCGTTTTTCGCTTCTAAAACTACTAATTTTACACGGAATTTGCTTTTCTTGGTCTTAATAGAAGGAGGATAGCTTGGGCTTTGACCTCCACCCTACCGGGTCCGGTAACGTTTTTTCGAAAATATATGGAAAATATAAGTCGTTGAAGTGGACACCCGTTGGTATGCTCTGAAGACGTTGCAAATCACGTTCGCCTGTTTACGACGATTCAATCTGTCTACAAATTGGCTTTTAGTCATTTTTTGAGTCTACTCCTTCACTCTCAGTCCTTATAGTGCTAGATTCTTCAAAATCCGAAAAGTTTTAGTGGCTGAGGAGGTAATTTTTCTATACTGTGTAGTGTGTACCAGTAAACCCTCCTGTGTTAGAGTTCGTAGCTACTTAACTTGAGTTCGTAATTTCTGTACATTTCCCTTCTGGATGATTTTTCATTCCTAATATTGTTTAATCAATCTGCGCAATCATCAGTGTCTATTGAATACTGTGATTGTGGTGAAACCCGCCCACCGTTAACTCAGGATGTCGGATCGAGCCGACCACTGAAAGGGTTCTGGTTAGTCATCATCAATTTTGTGAAGTACTCATCATGTCAGGAGTGACTCCCTCTTATTCCTTTGTTTAGTCGCAGCATAATTCAGCCTTGAATCAGGATTCATCGTAAAATTCCTCTCTTTGAACCATCCGTGGTTTTTGCGCATTCTTCGGAATCTTAAAGGTGAGCTTGGAGGGGGAGGCTGAGAGAATGGCCTATAAGATTTGGGTCAAGATTTCTACGAACAGCACGTAGAGGCTCATTCAGTTAAGTTCATGAAGTCGTATCGGAAAGTATTAGATGGCAGTTATATGAAGGGCCCTGTTTCTTCATCACACTTTTAGCATTTTTAGCTGCTGTGACTCGGACTGCTGTGAACCGCAGTCGCTTACGGGAACACTTTGGGAAACGGACCGAACCGCCATAAGCCGTATTTGTGCGAGTGAGAAACCTTAAAACGCGAAGAGTCTCTCTCTCGCACTGGCAGTCTCTTACGGGAACAATTTGGGAAACTGACCGAACCGCCATAAGACGCAATGAGTGCGAGTGAGAAACCTTAAAACGCGAGAGGTCTCTCTCTCGCACTCGCAGTCGCTTACGGGAACACTTTGGAAAACGTACCGAACCGCCATAAGACGCAATGAGTGCGAGAGAGAAACCTTGAAACGCGAAAGGTCTCTCTCTCGCACTCCCAGTCTCTTACGGGAACACTTTGGAAAACGTACCGAACCGCCATAAGACGCAATGAGTGCAAGAGAGAAACCTTGAACCGCGAGAGGTCTCTCTCTCGCACTCGCAGTTGCTTACGGGAACACTTTGGGAAACGGACCGAACCGCCATAAGACGCAATGAGTGCGAGAGAGAAACCTTGACCCGCGAGAGGTCTCTCTCTCGCACTCGCAGTCGCTTACGGGAATAATTTGGAAACGGACCGAACCGCCATAAGACGCAATGAGTGCGAGAGAGAAACCTTAAAACGCGAGAGGTCTCTCTCTCGCACTCGCAGTCGCTTACGGGAACACTTTGGGAAACGGACCAAACCGCCATAAGACGCAATGAGTGCGAGAGAGAAACCTTGAAACGCGAGAGGTCTCTCTCTCTCGCACTCGCAGTTGCTTACGGGAACACTTTGGAAAACGGACCGAACCGCCATAAGACGCAATGAGTGCGAGAGAGAAACCTTGAAACGCGAGAGGTCTCTCTCTCTCGCACTCGCAGTCGCTTACGGGAATAATTTGGAAACGGACCGAACCGCCATAAGACGCAATGAGTGCGAGTGAGAAACCTTAAAACGCGAGAGGTCTCTCGCTCGCACTCGCAGTTGCTCACAGGAACACTTTGGGAAACGGACCGAAACACCATAAGACGCAATGAGTGCGAGAGAGAAACCTTGAAACGCGAGAGGTCTCTCTCTTGCACTCGCAGTTGCTTACGGGAACACTTTGGGAAACGGACCGAACCGCCATAAGACGCAATGAGTGCGAGAGAGAAACCTTGAACCGCGAGAGGTCTCTCTCTCTCACTCGCAGTCGCTTACGAGAACACTCTGGGAAACGGACCGGACCGCCATAAGACGCAATGAGTGCGAGACAGAAACCAGGAAACGCGAGAGGTCTCTCTCTCGCACTCGCAGTTGCTCACGGAAACACTGGGAAACGGACCGAACCGCCATAAGACGCAATGAGTGCAAGAGAGCAACCTTGAGAAAGAGACCTCTCGCGTTTCAAGGTTTCTCACTCGCACTTATTGCGTCTTATGGCGGTTCGGTCCGTTTCCCAGAGTGTTCTCGTAAGCGACTGCGAGTGAGAGAGAGGGACCTCTCGCGGTTCAAGGTTTCTTTCTCGCACTCATTGCGTCTTATGGCGTTTCGGTCCGTTTCCCAAAGTGTTCCCGTAAGCGACTGCGAGTGCGAGAGAGAGCCCTATCGCGTTTCAAGGTTTCTCTCTCGCACTCATTGCGTCTTATGGCGGTTCGGTCCGTTTCCCTTTAATATTCCCGTAAGCGACTGCGAGTGCGAGAGAGCGACCTCTCGCGTTTCAAGGTTTCTCTCTCGCACTTATTGCGTCTTATGGCGGTTCGGTCCGTTTCCCATAATATTCCCTTAAGCGACTGCGAATGCGAGAGAGAGACCTCTCGCGTTTCAAGGTATCTCTCTCGCACTCATTGCGTCTTATGGCGGTTCGGTCCGTTTCCCAAAGTATTCCAGTAAGCGACTGCGGGTGCGAGAGAGAGACCCCTCGCGTTTCAAGGTTTCTCTCTCGCACTCATTGCGTCTTAAGGCGGTTCTGTCCGTTTCCCAAAATATTCCCGTAAGCGACTGCGAGTGCGAGAGAGAGACCTCCCGCGTTTCAAGGTTTCTCTCTCGCACTCATTGCGTCTTATGGTGCTTAGGTCCGTTTCCCAAAGTGTTCCCGTAATCAACTGCGAGTGCAAGAGAGAGACCTCTCGCGTTTCAAGGTTTCTCTCTCGCACTCATTGCGTCTTATGGCTGTTCGGTCCGTTTCCCAAAGAGTTCCCGTAAGCGGATGCGAGTGTGAGGGAGAGACCTCTCGCGTTTCAAGGTTTCTCTCTCGCACTCATTGCGTCTTATGGCGGTTGGGTCCGTTTCCCAAAATATTCCCGTAAGCGACTGCGAGTGCGAGAGAGAGACCTCTCGCGTTTCAAGGTTTCTCTCTCGCACTCATTGCGTCTTATGGTGGTTCGGTCCGTTTCCCAAAGTATTCCTGTGAGCGACTGCAAGTGCGAGAGAGAGACCTCTCGCGTTTGAAGGTTTCTCTCTCGCACTCATTGCGTCTTATGGCGGTTCGGTCCGTTTCCCAAAGTGTTCCTGTGAGCAACTGCGAGTGCGAGAGAGAGACCTCTCGCGTTTGAAGGTTTCTCTCTCGCACTCATTGCGTCTTATTGCGGTTCGGTTCGTTACCCAAATTATTCTCGTAAGCAACTGCGAGTGCGAAAGAGAGACCTCTCGCGTTTTAAGGTTTCTCTCTCGCACTCATTGCGTCTTATGGCGGTTCGGTCCGTTTCCCAAAGTGTTCCCGTAAGCGACTGCGAGTGCGAGAGAGAGACCTTTCGGGTTTCAAGGTTTCTCTCTCGCACTCATTGCGTCTTATGGCGGTTCGGTCAGTTTCTCAAATTATTCCGGTAAGCGACTGCGAGAGAGAGACCTCTCGCGTTTCAAGGTTTCTCTCTCGCACTCATTGCGTCTTATGGTGGTTCGGTCCGTTTCCCAAAGTGTTCCCGTAAGCGACTGCGAGTGCGAGAGAGAGACCTCTCGCGTTTCAAGGTTTCTCTCTCGCACTCATTGCGTCTTATTGCGGTTCGGTTCGTTACCCAAATTATTCCCGTAAGCAACTGCGAGTGCGAAAGAGAGACCTCTCGCGTTTTAAGGTTTCTCTCTCGCACTCATTGCGTCTTATGGTGGTTCGGTCTGTTTCCCAAACTGTTCCCGTAAGCGACTGCGAGTGCGAGAGAGAGACCTTTCGCGTTTCAAGGTTTCTCTCTCGCACTCATTGCGTCTTATGGCGGTTCGGTCCGTTTCCCAAAGTGTTCCCGTAAGCATCTGCGAGTGCGAGAGAGAGACCTCTCGCGTTTTAAGGTTTCTCACTCGCACTCATTACGTCTTATGGCGGTTCGGTCCGTTTCCCAAAGTGTTCCCGTAAGCGACTGCGAGTGCGAGAGAGAGACCTTTCGGGTTTCAAGGTTTCTCTCTCGCACTCATTGCGTCTTATGGCGGTTCGGTCAGTTTCTCAAATTATTCCGGTAAGCGACTGCGAGAGAGAGACCTCTCGCGTTTCAAGGTGTCTCTCTCGCACTCATTGCGTCTTATGGTGGTTCGGTCCGTTTCCCAAAGTGTTCCCGTAAGCGACTGCGAGTGCGAGAGAGAGAGACCTGTCGCGTTTCAAGGTTTCTCTCTCGCACTCATTGCGTCTTATGGCGGTTCGGTCCGTTTCCCAAATTTTTCCCGTAAGCGACTGCGAGTGCGAGAGAGAGAACTCTCGCGTTTCAAGGTTTCTCTCTCGCTCTCATTGCGTCTTATTGCGGTTCGGTTCGTTACCCAAATTATTCCCGTAAGCAACTGCGAGTGCGAAAGAGAGACCTCTCGCGTTTTAAGGTTTCTCTCTCGCACTCATTGCGTCTTATGGCGGTTCGGTCCGTTTCCCAAAGTGTTCCCGTAAGCGACTGCGAGTGCGAGAGAGAGACCTTTCGCGTTTCAAGGTTTCTCTCTCGCACTCATTGCGTCTTATGGCGGTTCGGTCCGTTTCCCAGAGTGTTCTCGTAAGCGACTGCGAGTGAGAGAGAGAGACCTCTCGCGGGTCAAGGTTTCTCTCTCGCACTCATTACGTCTTATGGCGGTTCGGTCCGTTTTCCAAATTATTCCCGTAAGCGACTGCGAGTGCGAGAGATAGACCTCTCACGTTTCAAGGTTTCTCTCTTGCACTCATTGCGTCTTATGGTGGTTCGGTCAGTTTCTCAAATTATTCCGGTAAGCGACTGCGAGAGAGAGACCTCTCGCGTTTCAAGGTTTCTCTCTCGCACTCATTGCGTCTTGTGACGGTTCGATCCGTTTCCGAAAGTGTTCCCGTAAGCGACTTCGAGTCACAGCAGCTAAAAATGCTAAAGCGTGTGATGAAGAAACATGGCCCCTCATATAACTGCCATCTAATACTTTCCGGTACGACTTCTTGAACTTAACTGAATGAGCCTCCAGGTGCTGTTCGTAGAAATCTTGACACAAATCTTATAGGCCATTTTCTCTGCCTACCCTTCCAAGCTCACCTTTAAGATTCCGAAGAATGCGCAAAAACCACGGATGGTTCAAAGAGAGGAATTTTACGATGAATCCTGATTCAAGGCTGAATTATGCTGCGACTAAAAAAAGGAATAAGAGGGAATCACTCCTGACAAGATGAGTACTTCACAAAATTGATGATGACTAACCAGAACCCTTTCAGTGGTCGGCTCGATCCGACATCCTGAGTTAACGGCGGGCGGGTTTCACCACAATCACAGTATTTAATAGACACTGATGATGGCGCAGATTGATTAAACAATATTAGGAATGAAAAATCATCCAGAAGGGAAATGTACAGAAATTACGAACTCAAGTTAAGTAACTACGAACTCTAACACAGGAGGGTTTACTGGTACACACTACACAGTATAGAAAAATTACCTCCTCAGCCACTAAAACTTTTCGGATTTTGAAGAATCTAGCACTAAAAGGACTGAGAGTGAAGGAGTAGACTCAAAAAATGACTAAAAGCCGATTTGTAGACAGATTGAATCGTCGTAAACAGGCGAACGTGATTTGCAAGGTCTTCAGAGCATACCAACGGGTGTCCACTTCAACAACTTATATTTTCCATATATTTTCGAAAAAACGTTACCGGACCCGGTAGGGTGGAGGTCATAGCCCAAGCTATCCTCCTTCTATTAAGACCAAGAAAAGCAAATTCCGTGTAAAATTAGGAGTTTTAGAAGCGAAAAACGGAAGAGAACATCTTCATAAAAATACGTGTAAACAGAGGTGCTCCTATCCGGCCAAGCACCTCTATTCTAACCTAACTTTATTTCTTGCGGGTTACGCTGGTTCGTATTCGTTCGCCGGTCTAATATAGAGGTCGTTGGGAAGGACACATTCGGGTATAGAAGCATTTTAATAGCGACTTCAATGATGTCACTTCGTATGATATCGATGTATAGCTTCGACTTTTGGTCACATGATTTGACGTAGATGTAAACAATGGGACAGTCACAGTGCTGCTAGATGTGTTGTAAAATATTCAGGCACTTGAGACTTAATGTAAAATGTGTATATTTTATGTCAAATCTGGCAGCACTGTACAGTCATTGTTTGATGGCTCGACGAGGTTGAAGTATAACTTCGCGAAGTAGAGCTTCGATACTTATCATAGGTATTAAACGCAGATTTATAGAATAGTACAAGCAACTAGAGATGACTTTGTTGAGATCGGTGCGTTGAATTGATATCTCGATTGTAACCCAGCAAATTTGGGCTAGGTTTCGAGAATTTTTAAAGAAATCAAACTATTAGTGATGATGAGTTGAGACGATGGTTATTCTTCTCTTATCAATAATATGCTCTCGAATATTACTGAGTAATGAAAATAATTGGTTTCCTGTTGAAAATGTGTTGTTTACTTTGAATGTATAAGTGATTTATCTAAGAATACTACCAACGGGTCCAACGGACCCAGAATATTGTTACACATCCTCTTTCAAAGTTGGCGATTTGAGCTGTTTCGTATTAGTTCGCATCTCGGTGAGGTTATTATGTTTTTATAAGGTCTGTTTTTTTAAATTAAAAAAAAAAAAAAAAAAAAAAAAAAAAACGTTAGATTTCTTAGGCATTTTTGTAGTTTTTAACGATTCATTTGATTGTATACACCTGTTATTTTTTTAAACTGTGGAGTCAAAGTGTGTCAAATTAAATGAAGGCGTTTTCTTTTTTTTTATCGAAATAGACTGATTTAGTGCTGACTTGGTGATGAGCGTTCCAAAGAAAGACAAACTGTCTCTCTTGGTCTCACGTAACCCCCGCATGTACTGCTATCTCACTCTAATTTCAAAAAACTTATGGAGAGACATCTTTTGAGCATTGAGCATCAATTGTCAAAAAACGCTGAAAAAATGACCCCAAATAATAGGGGTTGTAAATGACCTCACGTCCAAAAAGCTTAAAAAATTTAAATGTTAAATGAAGTTTGCTTGAATTTCCGAGCCAACCTATTTTAACAAATTATTGTCGTTAATAAAGGGCTGTTTGAAAAAGGCATACTTTTCCCCCCGCGAAGTTTCTTTTCCATTTTTATACAGATTTTTGATTTACCTACTAAAACGCAATGTCTTATTGTCATGTCAGTTCAACGAAAGGTTATCGTAGGTGTGCGATCTCGGTCATGCGTATTTGTTTGCTTACCCTGAACTTCTCATTTTATTGTGAAAGCATGGTTTTTCACTCTCGCTATCTCTTTCTCTCCTTCCCTTCTTTTCTCTGTACTGTTCTAAATCGTATAATCCACATGCGCTAATACGGTGCATCCAAATGCGCGCCGATTCTAAGGGTTTCGGCGGCTCCATGAGCGCCAAAAAAAAATTTACGGTTTTGGATCGGGCCCTCTTGAGAACGACCACCCCTAAAATGGTTAAGTTTCATGCAAGGGGGTGGGGGGACGGGGGGGGGTTATGCTATTTATGCCCCTTCCAAATGATGACTCCTGTTTTCTAAACATTTGGTGTACATGAGAAAATACCACTTTAGTATTGCAGGAATAATAGAGTAAGTTTTTAGATTTCGTCCTTTGGAGCAGGATTAGATGGGCGAATAGCAAACGGAGTTCGGGAGTGGATATCAAGTCAAAGTCTTAGCTCGAATAAACAAAATCACGCGCAAGCCGCGAAACGGAACGCTTGGCCGCGAAGCGGCCACCGGCCTCTAGTTTGTGTATAATCTGAGTGAGGGAGCGTCAAAATACACTTGTCTTAACAGACTGGTACATGAGTTAAAAAGTTTCCCTCCCTCTCCTGTTTTTCACTAAGCATAACTATTTTTTTTTAGCGAAACCAAATTTCAAAACACTTTAAAAGTTGTAAGATGATTCCTTCTTTTAAGTGTCAACTTAATTTTTCTTCTTTGTCGGAACTAATTGCTCATCACCGGGATGGTAATGGTTCCAAAAGCTATCACCCGTTAGAGTGCAAGTATAAAACGTGTCTCCGTAGTTTTAAGGATAGACGAAGTTTCGATGAGCATTTTGTTACACCTTGAGTCACCTAATGGATTTTTTTAGAAGGTGGTCTTCCCTTAATCGAGAGAAAAAGTTACGTACAAAGCAAATAAACGAACACAGTTTGCGCATGTTTCACGTTGTCTGAAACTCCTACTTTTCTTACCAGGCGTTGAAATCTTCTAGTCTTCTTCTCAACAGAATAATGGGTCTGTTGCAAACTTTTGCTACAACAATTAAGAGTGTATAATCTATTGTAAAATCGCCTGAAAAGTCCAATGGTGGCATCAGACGGCCATGAAATGCAATAATAAACTCACAAGAGGCGTTTAATGAAATCCAAGATGGCGGCAAAATATCGAGGAATCTGAATGTATGCATCGTGATCATCCACGGATTGCCAACTTTGACAACCTCACTGGAGGTTGAGGTTATGTGTTTGTTTACGTTGTGATTGGTTGTGATGGATATTGTGAGGTTGGCTATCCTTAAATGTTTGTGGTGCATGCATACAGATTGCTCGATATTTTGCCGCCATCTTGGATTTCATTAAACGCCTCTTGTGAGTTTAATATTGTATTTCATGACTTTATGATGCCACCAATGGACTTTTCAGGCGATTTTACATTGGATTATACACTTAATGTCGCTGTAGCAAAAGTTTGCAACAGACCCATTCGCACATAAAACTCATTTCGGTAATAGCAGAAGCAATAGCAAGTGATATATTTCCTCTAATCAAACAAAAAGTTCTTCAATAGCTGCAAACACTGGGAGTTAGATTCCTAGACTCAGAATACATTTTTGAGATGGAGTTTATACACTTCATCAACATTTGAATAACAGCAAATAAAACAGACCACCACGCAATAGACCTCTTAGTGTGACGTCACGGAAAAAATTGGATCCAAACAAATGCTCCATAGCCATTAGATATCCGATTCGTGAAAGGAGCTGGTCTTTGTTCCATCTTAGTTGACATAATTCGGTATATTTTTTTTTCTCCCTTATCATATTTCTTTTATCATGTTTTATAAATTAATTCACCAACTACACGGACGGAAGACTGCTACTACTTTAAAAACTCTCAGTAATGACGGTAGGAAATTGGTCATTGCAAACCGTCGGAAGATGTTTTTATTGGCTTGTCGCAAATTTCAGATACTTCCTAAATTCAAACATTTTAAGTACGACCAGTACTCCAGAGCTTAACCACTAAAAAAGAACAAACCACCAAAGTTTTCCTAAAGTTTAAGTTCAACATTTTAAATCTTTGTATTGAAGACGTTCATAAAGTGAGCGACCAACGTTCTGTTGGTGACGTCATTCACGCAACGGGTCTTAAACGGATATAGCACTCTGAGCGAGTTGCTGCATGAATACGGGCCAGTTGTGGAAAAGATTGATAATGCCACAGTTTCACAAACAAAAATTTTTACTATCACAAGACACCAGCATCATTGCTATCTACTTTTATGATATTCATCATTTGTTTGACGATGAATATAACATCACGGCTCTCGGGAATATTATTCTTGGGGCCGTGGGTCGTTCGCCAAATATATGTTTACCTATTTTGAGCTGTCTCGTTGCATCAATGATTCCATAGTTTTTTTTAAAAAGCGTCTTCATGAAATGGTTCTGCTTGATTTTATCTCCAACGTCACGTCAAGGAATGAACAACTTGAGTGCAAAGTGAATCAAACTTTAGGAAACAAATTTAAAAAACGAAAGCAAGTCGGCATGGGTAAATACTATGATTCTTTTCAGCCTTTGCTGGAAAAAAATGATGCGTGGTTGCAAAACATCTCGTATACACCGGTGCCTGAGTATGCAGCAAGGGATTTATGCTTAGGACCGAGATATTGTATTTCATATTTCCGGAACAGCATATGGAAAGATCGGTTTTTAACCGGTGCCGCTAGACAATAGTTGTCATTATTGAGAGTAATAATGTCATCACGAAGGTCCATCCCGGGGTCGACGACGTCGTTCGGGTAGTAACCGTACGCACTTCGACCGCCGAGGTTAAACGGCCAGTAGTAAAAATTTACAAATGACCGATTGCGAAATAAACGCATTATGTAGTTTCTTTTATTTCGTTTTATTCCCATGTATACTCATTCTCATTCCTTGTTTCATTTTCTCAGATTTTGGGTTTTCTTATCTGTGGGTTTGTTTTTTGCGGTTGTGAGTTTGTTCAGTGATTGTTTTAGTGCAGTATTATTAGCTAAATACAGGTATTGTTTTTTTTTATTTCATCTCTCTTTAAATCATGTCACGCATCAACGCGTTTAATTTAACCGAAGCCGATTTCGCCACTCTATTGCCCAATGAGTGGCTGAACGACGCCGTGATTTCAGCCTTCTGCCACCTTGTGCAGACTGCAGCTTAAAAAAAGGGAAGAAATGTCACATGTTTTGAATCGTTTTTTTGGTTAACGTTTGCCCGCGATGGGATCCCCGGGGTCACTCGATGGTTTAAAGGGAAAAGCTTTGACCAGGAACCACTCCTCCTTTACATTCACCATAATCCAAAGGTCCTCCACTGGACTCTTGGTGCTGCGGATTTTTGTAAAAAAGAGTTGTTATGGTGTGACAGTTTACCCAGGCCCCAACATATTCATCTAACTCAACTGGCAGAGATATTATCCGCAGTTTGTGAAAACATCGGGATTCTTTCATGGCCGCGTAGAGTAGCTCATGAACCTCAACAATTAAATGTGGATGATTGCGGGGTCATGACATGATTTACACGAATTTTACCTGAGTAATAACAAAACCGTTGACTTTAATGGCAGTATAAGTCACATGACCAAAGCAAGGGCAGAAATTTCAAACAGCCTTCTTACCGGTATCATCCCTTTTTTTCAATTTCCTTTGTGTGACGGGCCTCCATTGACCGCCGTTCAAGACTTAGATCATTTAAAAGATTTTAAAAAATCCCTAGCTGCCATGTACAGATTTCACGAAAGGGTAAAAAACGGCGACAGAATCAAACGCTCGTTCCGACTCAGATTCTCACCCACCGAAACATCATCCGTCCATAAACGTGACGTCGACAAGTTAATTAGTTTTTTCCGCCAATGTAACTCTTTTTTAAAAAAAAAAAATAAATAAAAAAAAAAAAAAAAAAAAAAAAAAAAAATAGTTTAACCTAATTTGGAAAAAAGGGTCAAATACAGTTTCGTAAAAATACAATGTAAATATCGTTTAAAAAGTCAAATTTTAATTTCTCTTGCATTGCGTTTTTTTTTTTAATTCTTTGCTGTTCTGTAAATATTTTGTCAAAAACCCATTTTTTACTCATCGCAGTCATTTTATCTTAAAAAATACACATTCATTTTCATTTTATAAAACCTCTATCTCGTTACAGCAAGCATGTCCCTTTTCTTTTCTAGTCTGAATATCAAAATTTTCTGTAAGTCTAAGTCTTCTTCTTCATCTCAAATCAAAACACCGCCTTCTTCATTTTCTGTCAAAGGTCATTCGTCATTGGAGTCGATGAAATCAACAACAGCCCGAGGAAGAGGTCATCCGCTAGCTACTGCGCAATCAACCCATCCTCAAAGAGAGAAAAAGCCACCAAGGTATTTGGGTGAATACGACTTAACTGATTCCTAGTTAAATTAAATGTATAGAGATCCTTGGATCATTTTTGAAGATAAACTTTAATTTGTTTTAAACTATAATTGTTGGATGAATCATATCATCAATTCTGTTTCTCCTGGGACTCAAAGTTCCTACTTTTTGTTTTTCTATATTTGTTGTAAATATGACGTAAGAAGATTTATAGCTAATTTTCTTTAAAAGACTGAAGGTAACTGTATCCCTAATTAATTATTGAATTTTGTTGTATCTGTGATAAAAGTACTCCTGATCTTGAGAAGTAATTTTTTATTTGTTCTATTGTTGTTTCCTCAAAATAAGTGGGGGAGAATTGTTGTATCCATTAGTCAGCATCCATCGATGCACATCGGTTGTTAACCTCACTCTGACTCTCTTGTCAATCCCTATCAGGCTCCCCGTCGAATGAGTCCTATCGTATAAGTAATCATGTTTTAACATCATTATAACTGTCATATCCTTATCGATTGAAGTATGATTTATTTATCCACATCAATCTCCTAATTCCTTTGCCAAGATTTAACAGACCCCTTCACTTGAAGACCCCGATAACCCCTACTTTGGATTTTTAGGCATAGATTGGGTTCCAGCACGTGACAGCTTCACGTATACAATAAACGTTTCTTCACAGTCTATTATTAAGCGAGGAATGCTGTCAACGATTGCGTCCGTTTTTGACCCTTGCGGATGGATTGCCCCCATGGTGTTCACTGCGAAATGCTTCATGCAGGATTTATGGCGCATCAAAGTCTCATGGGATGAGCCCTTACCTCATGACGTCACCCAACGCTGGGAAGAGTTCATCCAACGCCTCCTATCCCTTTAAAAGCTTTTCATACCTCGGAAAATTACATCTCCCCGAATCACAATATCAACTCTATGGATTTTGTGATGCCTCGGAATTAGAATACGCCGCTGTCTTGTAAGGAAAAGCGACCATAATTCGAGTTGTTCCAAAATCAAATAAACTTTCTCCACCGTTTCCTTCACCCTCCTCTACAAGCGTAACAGAGAGGCAGGAAGTACCCAAAGAAAACCCTGCAGTGATACAAAATCCACCTCAGAAAGAAAAGCCACCGCAGAAACATAAGCCTTTTAATAAACCTCAACCCACAGCAACCTCTTCCAACGCAACATCACGGTTGTTCCAAAATCAAATAAACTTCCTCCACCGTTTCCTTCACCCTCCTCTACAAGCGTAAAAGAGAGGCAGGAAGTACCCAAAGAAAACCCTGCAGTGATACAAAATCCACCTCAGAAAGAAAAGCCACCGCAGAAACAAAAGCCTTTTAATAAACCTCAACCCACAGCAACCTCTTCCAACGCAACATCACGTAAATATACAAAAACGCAGGCAAGACTAGCTGCTTCTGGGGCCTGGCCAGAAGACTGTACCTGCGCCCCCTCCCTCCCCATGCCCCCACCAACGTCTCCCTAATCATCGCACGAACTAGAGTCTCCCTCCCCTTAATTGTGTGGAGCTGTACTATTGACCAATCTCATCAAAAAACACCTACCCCAACTACAGAAAACCTACCCCTCCGAAAAAATCGTGTGTTGGAGTGACTCCACAGTGGCCCTGCATTGGATAAAAAGCCCCTCATGCAAGTTGAAAACTTTTTTCAATGACTTGGCCTGTAAAAATTTCTAATTCAATTCGTGTTGCGATGAGACATAGGGTCCCGGTTACCCTGCGAAAATCAGCCGGGGTATCTGGGACCCACCCTTTGGGTAACTGGGCCCGTTAATTTTCAGGTTGGCCCAGTTACCCAATCACAGAATGAGGCAGTTACAAAGGTCAGAAATTGTGTGCTTTTTATGAGAGAAATGACAGTACTTGATGAGCTGCGAACAATGGTGCCTTTGATTTTTTCCTAAGTGTCCGGGTTTTAGAGATACACACGTGTAAAAATGTAAAAAAATCGTGTGCGTAGTGACGTCACAACGCGGTATTCCCATTTAAAATAATGTATTTTGGGCCAAAATCTCATCTCCGGAACAATAGGACTTAATTAGAAACCAAAGGCATCTGTGTTCTCAGCTCATCAAGTACGTTCATTTCCTTCATACAAAACACAACATTTCAGACCCTTGCAACTGCCCCATTAACTATAGTTTTGATATCCAGTGACAAGTCAAATGATTTAATGTGAATGTCACAGTTTATTCATAAAAACTATGGACAGTTGCATTAATTTGAGTTCTATGTTAATCATTAATTCAATACTGGATATCGTTTTGCAACTTATTTAATCCAACTACAATTCCACGTTTTCCCTGAAAAATGTATACACATTTGATTCTAAGACACAAAAGTACTTTTTCCTATACTTATATGTATACCCTCCTCTTGTTTTCTGTCTTCTAGATAAAAAATGGCGAGGAAGAGAGCACGTACCACTAGCCACGGAGCAGACCAAAATGAGGAGTCTTACAAAAGAGAGCAACTTAACCAAGCAATACTAGCTGTTCAAAATGGAACTAAAAGACTCAGGGGGGTGATCACGGAGGATCGTTATCGTTATCGTTATCGTTATCGTTATCGTTATCGTTTTCGAGTGCAGCAGTTACTCGCGCTGTAGTAGGCTATCATCTTATTTCTTCTTCTTCAACACTATTCTACTCAATAACGATAACGATAACGATAACGATAACGATCCTCCGTGATCACCCCCCAGAACTGCGGCAAGAGATTTCGGTGTACCCCGCAGCACATTACGCCACAGTGTAAATGGAACAAGAGGTAAGACTGGGATCGTCCCTATGCAAGGCCAAGGAGGAGGCGGTAGACTAGGCATTCCTGCAGCAGATGAAAATAAACTCGAAGTTTCTCTCTGAACCATGGAACGATGGGGTTTCGGTGCAAGTAAACAGGAGGTATTAGATTTAGAGCAACAATATGTGATAAATAATGATATCAAAACCCCCTTTAATGATGGACGACCGGGGGAGATAAATGGTTTTATAATTTTAAACGAAGACACAATTTATCCGCTGGAGTTAGTACTTACATGGACCTTGATCAATAGAGAGTTGATCTCTCATACTTGGTCTGAGAGGGGAAATGATGCGATTTTTGACTCGACTTCACAATCCACTTCATGATTACTTATCGCCCTCCTCCATCTCAATTTTTAAATGATTTGACTGTGTATAAATTTTTTTTTATAGTATATTTTAAAAATGAGCCATTGACTAAAGTTGACGCACTCAAAGATTAATGCAAGTCACCGGCGGCTTGATAGAAGTTACTATAAAAATAAAGGTATCGACAGCAAGGCAGCCAATGGATCGGCTATTAAACTCCATGTCAATTGCTGCACTTGTCGTGCCAGGTACCTGCGAATGAGCTATCTGCTGTCATTTTTAATGCAGACACACTCGTGATAAATTTCGATAAATTCAACTTTCCGATTTGTTTTTTCAAATTTCAACACTTATTAAATTTAAGGTTGTGTTCCCTGCGTTGCTTGTTCATGTATCCCTGTCTTTCATAACAGTTTTCACGACGAATTAAAAAGTATAGGAATTTTTTACGTTAAAATTCCAGTACATTTGAACCAATAACATCTTTGCTTCATTTGGTAGACTTGACTATGTTTGTTACACACCCGGCTCACGGACGGGTATTTGCCCCAAAAAGCTGGCCAAAAGTCGATTTCATGAAATCGATATTTGAGTCGGAACAATTGGTGTTCCTGACTCTCAGATAACTAAGAAACAAAGTTCTGCGGTTATTTTCCTTTAACCATTGATGCTGGAGAGCAAAAAATCATTTGGAATAACCCTGTGTCCTCTTCACCTCGCTTCTGTAGACCAATACGAATCAGATTTATAAAAGAGACAGCTGAAATTATAAAAGAAGAAATCAGCTGTATAAATGATAAGATTAATAATCTAGTGCCTTCTAAAATACTAATTGACGACCGAAAAGGGGTCCATCCAGCTACCATTAGGAGTGGCCCCCCTCAGAAAATTTTGAAACTTTCAGGGATGATAGAACTAAGCGTCAGCTTTCAGAATATCTGCAGTTTTTTAAATTTGGTCCACTGAGAGCGAGGGGGCGGGGGGTCAAATTCAAAACCTTCAATGCCTCATAAATTTTGAACAAAATAAGATATCGACGTGAACTTTGCGCCAAAAGATGCGTCTCTTAAAGATCTTTCGATTGATGTCCCACAAAGTTTAGTTTAAAAAATATTTGAGCCCAGTTTTGCCATTTTTTCGATTTTTGAAATTTTTAAAAAACTGTTTTCTGAGTTTGAAAAATATGCGCAATGTAGGAATCTGAACAAAAAACTTTTTTAAAGAAAGCTGATTCTGTAAGCTTTAAGATGGCGCAAACCGCGATACCAGGAAACGTTTCGTTCAAGAGTTATGACCGCGCAAAGTTTCAAATCTAGGCCAAAAATAGGGTTTTGCCGACTTTCGATTCTGCACAAAAATGTGTTGCTCCACCAATAATTGATGAAATACATTGAAACTTTGTAGGTCGGGGTTTTTTGGGTCGCTGAATTCATTTTTGATATTAGTTTTTCAAACATGAATTCAGCGACCCAAAAAACCCCGACCTACAAAGTTTCAATGTATTTCATCAATTATTGGTGGAGCAACACATTTTTGTGCAGAATCGAAAGTCGGCAAAACCATATTTTTGGCCTAGATTGAGACTTTGCGCGGTCATAACTCTTGAACGAAACGTTTCCCGGTATCGCGGTTTGCGCCATCTTAAAGCTTACAGAATCAGCTTTCTTTAAAAAAGTTTTTTGTTCAGATTCCTACATTGCGCATATTTTTTAAACTCAGAAAACAGTTTTTTTAAAAATTTCAAAAATCGAAAAAATGGCAAAACTGGGCTCAAATATTTTTTAAACTAAACTTTGTGGGACATCAATCGAAAGATCTTTAAAAGACGCATCTTTTGGCTCAAAGTTCACGTCGATATCTTTTTTTGTTCAAAAATTATGGGGCAGTGAAGGTTTTGACTTTGACCCCCTCCCCCCCCCCGCTCACAGTTGACCTTTAAAAAACTACACATATTCTGAAAGCTGACGCTTAGTTCTACCATCCCTGAAAGTTTCAACATTTTCTGAGAGGGGGGGCACTCCTAACGGTAGCTGGATGGACCCCTTTTTTATCAAGCATTTGCTGCAGCTCACTACGGTAGATGGAAAAGTTTGCAGTGCTTCGGCAGATAACACGTGTTCATCAAAATGCTGTATTTGTGGCGCTTTATCAAATCCATTCAATCATTTGTCTTTTGTGGGTACAATTGACGAGGCTTCTTTAAAGTGTGGTCTTTCCGTTCTTCATGCACGCATCAGATTTGTTTAGGGTTTACTGCAACCTGGTAAAAGTTTTTATGGTGACCAAAGTAATATGGAGAAATGGAACACTGGTCCACCAGTAAAATGACTCGTTACCAATGACATTTTTCACTGGGGTACCAGTAAAAGTTTCATTGGTGACCAGTAAAATTTTCATTGGTGACCAGTAAAGTTTTCATTGGTGACCAGTAAAATTTTCATTGGTGATCAGTCATTTTACTGGACCAGTGTTCCATTTCTTCTTATTGACATTGGTTGACCAATAAAACTTTCATTGGTAACCAATAAAACTCTCATTGGTCACCAATAAAACTCTCATTGGTTCTTCTGACTCCGATGATAGTTTGCCGTCATCCAGTTCTTCTGACTCCGATGATAGTTCAGGTAGTTTAAGTGATACTTCAATACGTACGGAAAAATCATTAACATCAGATTCTTCCTCTGAAAATGAGTCTGGAATAGAAGAAGACAATAATGATGGTGAAGCAAATGCTCACCACAAGCTTTCGGATAAATATAAGCTTAATGAAGAAGTAACGTATGGCTCAAGCTTGACCAGGTTTGAAATATTGGTGCTTCTTTATCACTTCATCATTCGGTATGGTCTGACTAATGTTGCAGTAAAATCTTTGTTGCAACTCATTAATACAATCCTTGGTGCTACTGTTATTCCAGCAAGTAATGATATTTTCAACCGAATCTTCATGCCAGCTAACATTGAAACCTCTCATGTGTACTGCCCGACTTGCTTCTTGTATATTGGATGCATGAAAGATGTCTTGTGTACCAAATGTCCAAGCTGTAATAATGATATCAGCCTGTCAACTACTGGTAGTGCGACCAATTGTTTTGTGCATCTATCTGTTGAAGCTCAAATTAAAGCTAAACTAGAAGGTGCTGATTGACAGAAAATCATCAATCTTACAAAAAGTAGAAGTGCCAACCCTGATTTTATATGCGATATGTTTGACAGCATTAATTTTTTCTGACCTCAATAAACATGGTCTTGACGACGATGACATCACAGTGACTGTAAATACTGACGGAGCGCCAGTATTTAAAAGCAGCAATAACTCCCTCTGGCCAATACAATTTGATTTCGCCAATGAGATTGACCCAAAACAAAGATTTTCCTCTCAGAATTTTCTCCTTGCAGGGCTTTGGTTTGGCCGTGGTGATGTTAATTTATCTACTTTTTTGCTATCATTCATTCAAGAACTTCAGAAATTGGCCACAACCGGAGTCAAATAGTTCAACTCAATGAAAAATATTTACTGCACGACTAAAGTCTTTGTCTCTCATGCCGTAGCGGATACCGTAGCCAAGGCTAAAATGATGAACATGGTGCAGTTTAATGGCTACGAAAGCTGTTATTTTTGTTACCACCCCGGGGATTGGTGTGATGGTGGAGTCCGCTTCAGCTGTAACAGAATTGTTGAACAACGAACCAATGAATCCATCCCAGAGCTTTGATGGCGCTCTTTCATCGGCAACCAATGTGTGCTTTTGGTCACTTTTTCAATGTTAAGCATAATGTTTAACTAGTTGACAGTGAACCTTACTGCTGGTCACCAATGATTCATGCTTATGCAATTTTACTGGTGCACCAGTCACCAGTGATTGCCAATTACATTTAATTGGTCACCAGTGAAACTTTACTGGTCACCAATGAAGGCCAATGACACCTTGTTGGTCACCAGTGATTGCCAATTACATTTAATTGGTCACCAGTGAAACTTTACTGGTCACCAATGAAGGCCAATGACACCATATTGGTCGCCAGTGAAACTTTACTGGTCACCAATGAAGGCCAATGACACCATATTGGTCGCCAGTGAAACGTTTGACTGGTGACGTGACCAGCAGCAAAACTTAACTGGTCACCAATGAAAACCAATGAAAAGTTATTGGTAGCCAATGAAATATTGGTTGCCAGTAAAATTTCATTGGTCTTCATTGGTCACCAGTAAAAAACTTTTACCAGGGGCAATTAGCGTAAAAAATTCCACTCAGAAAATGGAAACTAAATTCATCCTAGAAATCAATTGCTGATGATAGAAAGAAAACTATTCAAAAAGATTTTGAGGTCAAAATGGGTTTGATTTTGAGTGTTCCGAAACCTGGTTTTGGAAACACGAATGACGGGAACACAAGCCGGAGATTCTTTGCGGAACCACAGCTAGCCACGGAAATCACCGGCATCGACTATCGACTCATCTTCCGTTTGAAGGTAATTTTAGAAGTGCTTTCCAGCGGCCACAGAATTGGTCTTGAAAAATTACATCTTTTTTGCATGGAGACGGAAAGATTGTGATTGGAACTGTACTCGTGGTACCCGATGACCCCAATTCTCCACAAGAGTCTTCGTCATAGCGTGCTCGTTGTTGAAAAATCTTTCTTACATAATGGCATGATGTCTGAGGAAGCCGCAGAAGCCCGGAACAATCACTTTCGGTCATTCGGGGAAGATTTCAGACAAAAGTTCAGCAGGGAGGCCTGCAACCGTGATACTCCAAACCGGCTTCTGCGAACATCGGACCCTCTCTTCTCCAACATGAGACCAGTACAAACGAAAAGGTCACAACCGTTTTTGAAAAAGATAATAGATCTTCTTTTGGCCCTAGATACTGGATCCAACCCACTTACGGAAGCCTCTACGGATGATGGCAGTGATGCTGATGGTTTTTTTGATTAAGTGTTGGAAAATTCTGTTTCTATCAAATTAGTTATACCGTCAACTGGGGTTACTTGGGACTACAGGCTAACATGGGACAGTTCGGAGAATTTTCGCGTTAGTGTATGTGGCAGCACTGCAATGTTATTTTTTGTGATTGTTCCTCCCTAACCTCAATCAACATTGTTCCGGCAAGCATTTGAAGTACATGCACGGAACTTTCGATGAAGGTAGGTAAGTCTAATAAAAAAATTATTTGTTTCTTGATCTTTTTTTCATCATTTTGGAACACCGAAATAGTTCCCTGTGGCTGTAAGCAGCTGGTAACTGTATGAAAGTTTCAATGGTTGGAGTACCTCACAAATATCTCTCTGTACATAGGACATGCTTTAGATTTTCATTCATTTTGATTTTCACTTACAAAAAGACTCAAAAACAAGAAAACGAGCAATGTTGGGGTAACATGGGACACATCATGTTTTTTCCATCCATTTTTTTCTTGTGTATTATTTTCAATCTATCCAATCTCATAGTGTATTACTGATCAAAAGTGAAGACCTGTTGTTAATACTTTGGAGCCAGGAGATTTTCTGGGTTATATTCAGTTTTATATCAATATCCCTACCGACATAACTTTAATTTTTGCTCGATGTTTCAGACACAATGACACGGAAATACACTAGAAAAGTTGGTAGCCGCCAATACAGGGATTTCTCGACGAGTGCTTTGCAACAAGCTGTGAAAGGAGTTCGAAAGGGGTGTACCCTGGGGGCAGCAGCACTAAAGTTTGGAGTCCATAAGTCTACTATCAGCCGCCATTTGAAGATGATTCAGGTGGGGAAAGTTGGACGACCGTATGTGCTGTCGCGAGATGAGGAGAAAAAAATTCGTAGATCTCTTATTTTATCAGCTGTGTGGGGCTTTACTCTTACAACACATGATGTGCGTTTGGTTGTGAAGCGTTACCTGGCTTCTAAAGACATCGTTGAGAAGAAATTCAAAGACAACATGCCTGGATATGACTGAAGGATTCAATTTGTTTCGCGAAACAGTGAATTTTTGACAGTACGCTTTAGCGAAAATGTAAAACGGTCACGTGCTGATATTATTCCTGAGACTATTAACGACTAAAAGAAAACGACGAAAATTTTAAGGTGCCTAAAAGTCGACTTCCGGTTTATTTGATTCTAAATTCGTATTTTTTTCTTGAAAGTACTCATCAAGTAGAGCATTTCACATGTGCAGTTTTTTGTTTTACGACTATTTTTGTAGGAGTTAAGAATTTTCGAAAAATGGTCCTATATCGAACTTCGACCTTCGATATCTCAAAAACGAAAAAAGATGTCGACTTTCGGTTTAAGAAAAAATGCTTAGAATTTTACCCTCTTTCAAATAAGGTATCACAAGATAGGGGTTGCTATTTGAAAATCTCTAGATTAGGGGGGTGCCGGGTGCCCACTTGAAAACCTCACAAAAACCAAATTTTGGGTTGTGGCAGTATTTTTAAATGAAACTTCAGGTCCGAGTAATTATGAAACCGATTTTTCCAGATTTTTTTCATCGTCACCCGATCAGAAAAACCATAGTGAGCAGGTTACGTGAAACACCCAGTCCCAGTATGTATTTAGTTTTGCCAGTAATCATGCGTTCTTTCTTTCTCAGTCTTACTGTCACCTCCTAAAAATAAACGAAAATTACTACAACTACATAAATGTTCGAAGTATGTGTTCATTTCCGAGCACTAATTGGCTTTATTACAACAGAAATCCGTGGATCTTGAAAATAGGATCTTGTGGAAGTGAAACAATAAATAGGAATTCAGTTTACACTTCAATAAAACAATAAATAACAAAAAGAAACACTAAAAATACTGTTGCAGTTCAGGAGTCGACCGTAACGGGCGATTTAGCGACGAGCTACGAGTAATCGTAGTCTCATCGAGGTATACACATTTGTAGGTAAGTACATACATATTGACATGAAATGATTTGAATCTTTGTGGCACTATGAAACAAAATAACACAGTGTATTGGAAACAATTTGAAAGCTAGAATTCAGATATATACCCTCAAAATTGATTAACAAAAATGGTGAAAAAGGATTACCTTCATGATTTTAATTGATGAGCTTTTAGTAGACTTACGATCATCAAGAATTTTGTACGACTTGAAAAAGAACTAATCCAAATTGATCATACAAGTCGGTCACAGCTAGTGACAATTCTTTCAGCTGTCCTAAAATTAGGGTGCTTAGATTCTCAGAGAGGCTAGGTAAAAATTTACTATCTAAATTAGAGTGAGGAACACTATTTGAGAAAAACATGTTAAAGTAACTTTGTGGAATTTTAAACTTTGGCATTGCCTCAGTCGATAAGTGTAAAGAAGTTGAGAATACTTCTTTATGTGTGAGGTTGTGACTAGACAATAGTTCTACAATATCAGCTAGTTTACTGAATGGAATTGCGTATAAAAGCTTATAGTTAAAGTGTTTTCTCCTTTTATTTTGCTCGGCAGTTGACAGTATCCTTTGTAGCAGATTCGGAACTAAGGACAAATCAGTCGAGCCAATTTCATAGCTGTAGAAATCTTTGGTTTTAACATATCTGAAACATTAATTTCATAATTAGAATTGAGATTTCACGACCTTGAAATGCGGAGATACTACCAAAATTTCACACAAAGACGAAAACTGAGACGGTTTTATAGAGGCATTAGAAATTTGATAGTATGTAAAGAAAAAAGCTTGTTTTGCGTAGACAGCTCGAACACTAAGCGTTACTGGAGTACGATACTTGGATACGATACTGGAGTACAGTACAAAAAAGTGAGAACAATTCTGACAAGACGTCAGAGCAATTTTTGATCGGCTAGAAACTTGCTGGAAAAGAACATTGGATACTTTGTTTCATGCAACCGCTCAAGTATCGATTTGACGTCAGATTTATGCTTAAAAAGCAAACCAAAGGAAATCCATTCATCCAGTACTGTCCCACGTTCTACTTATCCACGTCGGTATGATAGGTTCTTCATCAGCAGAAAATGCGTGACTTTTACCATGTGTCTCTTTAAATCCTTGAACTAAACAAGTCTAATCGGTGCTTCTCCTTGAAACCATGCAGTCAGTAACTTTATCCACTTGCCACTTATAAGAAGAATACATTGTCACTGTACAGGGTCTTCCAAAAGTCCGAGCATGCCCTTGTGACATCTAGATGTTTGATTAAAGAAAACAAAATGCAGCTGCTGTCTATAGTATCAACTATCAAGTATCATAATGAATGCACTTTAGGTCATGCTTGAACCACAAACTTGATATTTCAAATGGAGACTCTTATTTTTTACTGTATGATTCGGAAGAGCATAACAGGCTGTTCACGCAAACCACCGGTCGATGTAGTTTTTCGTGTTCGATAAATCGAAGTTCAAAGATCGATTTTGACCAATTTTCGAAAATTCGTAGCTCCCTCTAGAATGTTCCAAACTTTAAAAACTTTGGGTAAAAAAATGTGACTACACCAGCATATTTGGGAGGAAATACATATCAGTCGGCAGAAAGTGGGCTAAAAGTGATTCTTGGGTCGCGGTCTCCGAACATTTTCGACTTTTCAAAATACCTGACTCTTTAAATTTTTTCAGAAAACGCTTAGTCATCGAAAAAATGGACTAAAAATTGAAACTCAAGTCACAATTATGCTTTTTGGATCTTAAAAATTCCAAATTTACGAATCCAATGGTTCTCAGAAATCAATTATGTGGAACCATCGTAGGAAGTGGGAAAAATCAATTTTTCGGAGGTCAAGGGCCCCACTTTCCTTCAACCTCCAGCTGGAGGTTAAAAACCTGCGTAGTGAAACTTTTTGCGCAATTTTTTCAAAAGTTGGACCATTTTCTGAGAAACTTGAGGAATCACGGGCCTTAACAGTTGATTTTGGCTCATTGTTTGGGGACCGATGTACTATTTCTTAAAATTGCATACTTAATACAACATTTTCACCGAAAGTTTTTAAAACTTTGAGCATTTTGGAAGTAGCTTACATATTTTTAAAAATTGGTCAAAATTGAACTTTAAACGCTGTATCGAAAAAAAATCTAAATCGACTTGCAATTTTCAGACAAGTCTTGCAGTTTGGCGCTTTTTTTTAACCAAACAATAAAAAATAGGGGTCATCATTCGTAAAATTCAATTATTGAGAGAGGAAAGAAAGGGCTCCCCCTAGAGCCCCTTTCGAGCCCCTGAAAAGTCCAATCATGCACAAAAGTGCATCTCAAGTAATTATACAAGACTACCTTCAAAATTTCGTTTTTTTTTTTTTTTAAATCAATCGTCGAGAAGTTACAGGGACTTTCCCGGACGTATTGAAGACCCTGTATATTCTGAGAATCGGTTCTTGTGCACTTAGAAAATACAACATTTTATCTGATTATTTACTTCGTAAAATAAAGTTTTTGCAGAATCTAAACTGACTGCCCAAGACATTCATCAATTCATCTTCCAAACATAAAAAACGATTAGCTTTTAATCCCCATTTTCTTGCGATAGGAGAAACCATCAATACAAACAATAATACTTGTCCAGAGGCACGTCGCTCAAACCGAATATTTTTTGTGCTTTATCTTCTTTCGTTCTAACTTTCAGTCATCTAAGTACTGTCAACTAGTTCATAAAATGGGATTTGGCGAGAACTAAAATCATCCATTCAAGTGGCGAACAAAGCTACCTGGAAATTCCGATTTCATTTTGAAAGAGAGTGATGAACAATGATCTCCACCCCCCCTCCCCCAATACCAGGAAATTTTTTAGCGTGTAAGATTCAGTAAGCTTCTTTGCCTACAACTTTGATGCAAGAGTGCATTGTTGGCAATCCATGCCTCTTACACGGTTGTCAACTTTCTCTCTCGCACTTACATGTTAACGTCTTTCTTGCAATCTCTGGTTCGAATACGGAAACTCATTTTACGATTTGTTTTCCTTTCAATCGTACTTTGACCCGGTAAATTCATCCAGGCAAAACTATTTCCCGAAGCAATTCTCTCTAGAAACGCTTTTGGCCTCGAGAAATTGATGACAATGAGTGGTGTAACGCGAAAGTGGGAGAGATACAAGGTGTATCAGAAACATACGTCGTCCTTGTATCCACGTATTTTAGAGGTCAAAATAAGACATTTTTTCCCAGTGAACATGTGTCCAAAAATTCCCCTCTTTTGAGCTACAGCTCCTCCCCCCCCCCCAAAATTGTTAAAAAAAATTGTTTTTTTTTTAGAATAGCGACACCATTATGAACCAAATGTCATGAAAATTGGTGTCCCTAGGTAATTTTAAAAGCAAAATCCATTAATGACCTCAAGAAATTCAGAAATTAGGTCTGACTGTACTTTTCAGGCAATCGTGTACCTTCAAAGGAAGAAAAACTCAACAAGATGTAATCTTCCAAACAGGAGATTTCGAGCATTTTTCGATGGAGAATCGGACAATCACGGCCGCATGATACATTCAACGAGCTATACGTTTATCTAGAGTGGTGGTTTAATAGGTAACCTGCGTAACCGCCATGGGGGATTTTTAGGTTTGGTTTAAGCGAGTCATTTGTCCATTTGATTCCGTGTATTTTGGAGCGAAGCGACGCACAGTGGACCGGAACATGTTTTGATCCACTGTGCGATGGTGTCGTACCAAAATACACGGAATCAAATGAACTTACTCGCTTAAACCTAACCTAAAAATCCCCCATGGTGGTTACGCAGGTTACCTATTAAACCGCCACTCTAGATAAATGTATAGCTCGTTGGATACATTCCTGTTCGCGTTAGTAGTTATTTGCACGATACGCGTACCTAGTACCACACAATCAAAAGTGGTTATAGAGGTGCCTTTTGAGTTTTTCTCTCTATTTTTTTTTTTTTTTTTTTTTTTTTTAATCAATTTATCTTATTGATATTCATTATTCAATTAAATCATTGTTTGCGAAATTCGGGCTGTTCAAACATCGCAGGAGATAAAGCAAACAGAAATCAGGATTAGCGCGATGATTGATCCACGAGATGGCGTTACTCATCTTCAAGAGCGAAGCCGCGCCTGCATCTCGACTAAGGAGTAAACAAAGTGTGGTGTAATCGGTAGGATTTTCTTCTGTTTTTGTTTTGAGTTGAGAAAAAACGCAAACAAAGATATTGAGAGAGAAAAAATACATTTGATTGACTTTCTTACGTCACGTATCGATGATGACGTTCATAAAATGGAGATGTTGATTTGAAACTTCTGGGTTCTGACCGATTCATTCGTTTAGAGAACGAACGCACGAAGGTCTCACAATGACGCAAGCGATGGATTAAAAAATATAATTTGATGGTCTTGATTGCGGAGTAAATTATTTAAAAAACAAAATAAAAAATAAAATTATACATTATCACAAAGTGATTTCACGCTGACAGACTCCTCGTCTAGTGACGTAGTAAGGCGTCAGTCATGGTGACACAATTTCAGCGGTACCACCATTACAGCTTCTTTTTTTTTTTTTTTTTTTTTTTGAAGGCAGTCACTTTCGAGAGGTAACAGGTGAGAGCAACATAAGTTAAAAAAAGAAGGTTCATAAAACTCATCAGATTTTTGAGGAAAGGTGGCAACAGTTTTCTTCCTCTATTTTTCCAATTTTGAAAAAAAACACTACTGAGATTTTTTCAAACTGGGGATGACACACACTGTCGCACATAAACATTTACTTCTCCTAACGAGTATCACTCGCCAATTCGACGGGACGCTAAAAAAGAAAAAAAAATCTCGACGATAAGTCTGAAAGTACGAGTCTTTGTGCTGCTATACTGATCAGCTGATCTAGAAACGCTGAGTAGTTTTGAAACGCAAATTTTTGTCAAAGAGGATCCAAATAATGCTTCGTTCGGATGGTACGTATAAGTAATCAGTATAGTTAAAAAAAAATGAGTGAAATGTACTAGTCTTTAATTCCTTCTTTCAAATAGTTTGTTTGCTTCTCTCTTCGGTTCAACAGGTTCTTCGGTCTCTCTTCGGTTTCGTTCGTTTTGATTCTGTTTATTTATTTAATCATGATCTGCGTTCATTCCATTAACATGTTGCTCAGTTCGTTTCGTTTTTTTTCCACCTTGTTAATTTTCTAAATGCCAACTCTACTGGTTTCTGGTTGGAACAATGGTTAAACACGTTGATCTCATTAAAGGAGACTTTTCAATTATACTTAGTAATTATATTTCTCACTGGCGCTGGCTTTACGGAGGACGCGACGCGACGCTGGCGCTAGAGCACTGGCGGAGAGCAGTGGCGGCTCGTGCCTTTTTGGCAAAGATATTTTGTCTCCATTTTACCCTAGATATAAAAATCGATTCGATAGTGACGCAGTGCTTCACTGACAATCGATTGTTTTACACAGGTTCAAATGGAAGCAGTGACGGCTCGTGCGATTTGGCAACAGTGTTTTTATCCCATTTAAATACATGGAAAACAATCGAAACTCGAGGAGGCTGCCAGCCTCCGCTTGAATCGATTTTTTACCTAAGTTTAAGTGGGAAAAATGCATGGTTGCCAAATCTCACGGGCCGCTACTGAATGGAAGAAAGATATTGCTGCCACATTGCACTAGCCGCCACTGGTTACGAGTCAAGTTACTTTTACACAGCTATTCATTTGTGAACAAACGTAAAAAATCGTGGTTGGAAGCAACCACAACAAGCCGGAGCAGAATTCATGAGGGATTGCTTATGTATCATTCGAACTTTAAATCATCTCCAAGCACTCAATCGTGTTATTCTGTGGCCGCGGAAGTTGCACTTGCTGGAACTGGAACTATGCAGTTATCATACGCATCGCGGAGATTCATTTATTTTTGAATAGGTACTGCAAGTATGTGTCAATCAAATGTTAGTGTAGTTAGTAATTACCTACGTCAATTGACATTTCCTTGCGTTCAATTTATTTGGATACTGAAGCTATGAGTGATATGATCGAAAATTGGAGCCTTGAATCAGTCCGTAGCTCTTGCCTCCTTTCCACCCTATCGACAAAATTCATTTCTAAGTTTTTCTGATGGCTGGCATCATTCATCTTCTTTTTTAATTAATCAAAAAACAACTGCTGCCGTTTTACGGATCTTCAATGACATTCGACTTCTCATCAGTGATTTAATCGGTTGAAGCAAAGATTACATAGGTTAAAAATGAACACAATGGCTCAGAGAAACACTTTAATCTAGTTGGCTTTGCTTCAACCGGTCAAATCGCTGATGGATTGCGGAGTGTCATTAATAATTAATCCTCAAAATGGCAGCCCTAATTCACAGTGGTCCACCTCAACGGAAAACAGACACAAAATCAAACCCCGCATTACGAGGAAAACACGTTTGTTGTATGTAGATATACAGAATGCCCCAGACCTTCCGAATCAGGCATTTTTTATGCGAACGGCTAGTTAAAAAATTTTGAAACAAAAGAAATGGAATCGACCCCAAATTTTTCATTTTTTATATTTTCAAAAAACCCCGGCGACACACGGTGTGGGATATAGCCGAAATAGCTAGACAGAAGAGAATAATGGGTATAGAAAAAATGAGTGAAATGTACTAGTCTTTAATTCCTTCTTTCAAAATTCAAATAGTTTGTTTGCTTCTCTCTTCGGTTAGGGTTGGTTTCGTTCGTTTTGATTCTGTTTATTTATTTAATCATGATCTGCCTTCGTTCCATTAACCTGTTGCTCAGTTCGTTTCGGTTTCTCTTGTTTAGCGTCTCGTCGAATTTGCGAGTGATACTCGTTCGGAGAAGTAAAGTTTATGTGCGACAGTGTGTGTCATCCCCAGTTTGAAAAAATCTCAGTAGTGGTTTTCAATATTAGTAATATTGTAATATCAGCAATATTAGTAATATCAGTAATTTTTTACAATGTCATCAAAATGAGATAAAATTGGTCTCAAATGATAGCTGAGAGTGTGCTAATTATGAGGTAAAAAGTTACGGAGCTTGCTCCGCCCCTGATTGTGGTATCGATGTGAACACTTGAAAGCCATTGTTAACCCGGCTAAAAATGACCCGGCATAGAACAGGCTGACATCGGGCTGACATCAGCCTGATCCGCCGGATCAGGCTGAGATCAGCTGGAGATCAGACTGAGATCAGACTGATCTAGCAGATCAGCCTGGTCTCCCAAACTGAGACCAGGCTGACCTCAGGGTGATCCAATAGATCACCCTGATCTATCACATCAGCCTGGTCTTGGTAAACTGAGATCGGGCTGACCTCAGACTGATCCAATAGATCACCCTGATCTATCACATCAGCCTGGTCTTATTAAAGTGAGATCAGCCCGAGGTCAGGCTGGTCCGCTACATCAGATGGTCCTTGGTCCTTTGTGACTGTCTGAACTTTTTCTATCTTGGCGAAAACAGAATTTCTCTTTTCAGAAGGGGGTGGGGGTGTTCCCTAGAAATTAAAAAATATTTCAGTGTACCAATTCGTCTCGGAGTGCGCAAGGGAACTGGGCCGCAGGGTTAAGTATAAACTTAACGGTCACCAAATTATCCCTGGTAAAAATGTTAGCACCAGAACACCCTGAGCACCATGGAAATCATGGTGCCATGTCGCTGGCACCATGACTGACGGTGCTCGGCTCCATCATGCTCATGGTGCTGGTGGTGCTATGTTGCTGGCACTATGACTGATAGTGCTGGAGAAAGTGTTTAACAAAATCAATTACATAACCTCCAGGCGCCACAAAAGGTCAAGAAGCCATTACATACCTTCCAGGGGCTGGGTAAGTGTAATAGAATCAATTACCTAACCTCCAGGCGCCAAAAAAGCTCAAGAATCCATTACATAACTTCCAGGGGCTTCAGAAGTGTAAAGGATATCATTACATAACCTCCAGGCATTAAATATGCTCAAGACTTCATTACATAACTTCCAGGGGCTGGAGAAGTGTAATGAAATCAATTACATAACCTCCATGCGCCACAAAAGCTCAAGAATCCATTACATAACTTCCAGGGGCTGGAGAAGTGTAAAGGAGACCATTACATAACGTCCAGGCGCTCTAAATAAGCTCAAGAATCCATTACACATTTTCCATAGTTCCAGTTCAAAATGAAGTAAAATCAGTGTGACTCCAGCATGTGCTAGCAAATACCTATCGATCACTTTGAAAAATATGCTTTCACCTGACTTGCTTGATATCACGGCACTCAAACTCATCAGCATTGACCTGACATATTCTAGATAATAATGGAGAATCCATACTAGAACATAAACCGATCTATTTAAAACACTCTTTCACACTCTAGGAAATTAATCGTCTGTCTTAATTCAAGTAAACGATTGTAACGTGCGTTATAAAACTTAAAAAGCGCCGGAAATGACGCAACGCAGCGCAAACTGACTGTTAAATAAGTCAGCAGACTGTCACGAAGTCACTTAAGAAGCTTAATTTCGCGGCGTTTATTATATCGGTCCAGTGGCGCAGTCGGCTAAGTCGCTCTCTTGGACTACCATCCGGGAAGCACAGGATCGATTCCGAGCCGAATCGCTAATTTTTGCGTATGATCTCAGGCTGATGTCAGCCTGATGTTGATAGCTTTGGTTCAGGCTGAGGTCGTTTAAATTACCAGTTTAAACTGATCACAGCCTGATGTCAGCCTGTTCTATGCCGGGTCATTTTTAGCAGGGAACGCTGAGTAGTTTTTGTAAATTTACAGTTAAATAAAGTGGAAAAACCAATCACCTGTTTGGACATTGTAGACGAAGGTATTTAGATGCGTTTTGACTCCTTAACTTTCATTGTAGACCTTATTTAAAGTTTTTTAAGAAGCTTAAATAGTGAGAGTTTTCGGGCGTAATTTTTCCACGAAACCTCATTTTTATTGGATCATAACTTGTATTTCCCGCCATTTCCCATCGAACGCTTTAGATAGAGTGAAAGCCTGTTGGTATCTCAGAGAACAAATTTATCTAAAGGTTAGGTGCATATTTTTGCATTTTTCTGAGATATCATCATTTTAGTAACTGCGTTCCAATCCGTTTTGACGATGAAAACTCCTCTGTGATGCTCACTACTCAGCCAGACGCAGTTTGACAGTCCAAGCGACGCTTTGTTCTTACTATCGTAGTCGCCCGATCAACGTCTGCATACCTGCTAAGCAACCTCTTAGGAACGTAGTGCAGCGGTTCCCAAATTGTGGTCCGCGGACCCCCGGGGGCCCGGGGGCGGGGGTCCGCGAGTCGTAAAACGAAAAAAAAAAAAGTAGATCCGATTGGCGCGAAAAATTCGGAAGAGGAATTAGGCAACGGGGAAAATAAAAATAAATGAACGTAACCGTAGCAACACGAACAACTCCTAGGCCTTCTTAACCTCCATAACCAAACAATTTAAATTTTAAAGTTTCCTTGCAGATTCGACATTTTTGTCGAAAATTCTTCAAATTTAAAATATTTTGTTTGAGTTTTCTTTCGGTTTTTCCTCACTTACCTGTTGAAGTTTATCGAAAAAAAAAAAAAAAAAAAAAAAAAAAAAAAAAAAAAATGTTGAACTGGCTCAATAGAAAGACTAAACGGAAAAGGAGTGAAAGTGAACCAGATGTTTTAGCAATTTAATGTCACTTGTATTTAAAAAAAAAAAAAAAAAAAAAAAAAAAAATTAGGGTGTCTGTGAGCCGCCCGACCGGGTATCAAGGGGTCCGCGAGCTGAAAAGTTTTGGAACCACTGACGTTGTGGACGAAAACACGCATGAAACCAGTGTTCGAATCAGAGATTAAGCCTGAGAGATACGGCACTTCCTATCTCCGCCGTGTTGAAAAACAGTTGGCCGGGCTCCGTAAAAAACGCCTGCAAAATGGCCGTGATGCAACGTGCAGTACGCTGGTGACCGTAAACATTGTTATTATTCATGTTGTTGGAAATGAGGTTAGATTCTCTGTAACATCTAAATGTATGTCATTTAGTGGCCGATGTGATGATTAAAATGTCTTAGATTTTCAGATTCACGTTCAAAATATACTCAGAGCTCATTGTCCAGTCAAATGTTCCTAAGATCTTAACCGCTATGAAGATCCTAACCTCATTTCAAACAACAACAGTAATAACAATGTTTACGGTCACCAGCGTAGGCCACATTGCATACTTCGTAGGAGTCGAACAACACTTATGAATCGTTATGCCATATATTTTAGGCTTAGTAATCTCTGGTTCGAATCCAGCTTCTGACCACTAATTTTTCAATACCACTTCTCCAATTGAATCTATTTTAAATAATCGATACTTCAAGGAAATAGTCGCTTCGAGGAAAATTGATTGTATTACACAAGTTTAAATTGATAAAACCACTGTTGCCACATTGCACGCTTCGATAATGGTGGAATTGTTTTCAATACATTTTTAACGCATATTTTTTATTTTATCGAAAGTGATTTAAATTGTTTGAGTTTCCTCAAAAAAATTATTCAAATGTCTGATTTTCACGCAACCTCACTTATATCGGTCAAATAAAACCCGTTCTTGCAGCAACAAAATTTCTGAATGAGTAGTGACCGGCTATCAATTTTTAGGTATTTCCATCAAAACCACGTTAGACGTTAAAATTTTAAAAATCCAACTTCATATTCGAAATCAGCGACCCAAAAAAACCCCGTAAACATGTTTATAATCATGCGGAAGGGGGAAGACTTTTGGCTAGCTACTTCGATCATACCCCACACTGTGCAACAGCCCCTTGTGGCATATTTGGGGAGAGTTGAAACAAGTTTGTCAAGTTTCCTCGAAAAAGTCTCCAATGACTCCAATGAATGTATAAAAATAAATTTATATTCTTAAAGGAAAGACAATCGCCAACATTTTCGCTCTCATCAATTTTTTCCCGAAAACCCCCAATTTTTGAGCTAGGGGGGCTTTTTGGAAATTTTTTGAATTGGCCCTTGTGACCACCCTGTAAAGGATTTCTCACAATTCTTATCAGATTTAAAAAGAAAAAATTTTGGTTTGACCGAAAACACCTTATTTTTTCACTTTAATGTGTTTCAACTGCCCCCCCCAGTGTTGCCAGATTGGGGTGAAAAAGCCGTACGCTTTACATTGATTTAAATGGGGACGATGCGGCTTTTTACCCTCGATCTGGCAACACTGCCCCCCCATCCAAATGTGCCCCAAGGGAAACTAAAAATGAGGTTAGCCAACATCCGATCCTCGGAAGCAGGCTGGTAATTTCCTATACTTTGGGAAGCATGTTTGCCTACACGGACAGTTGAAGGCACGCATTAACGGAGTTGACACATTGATAGAACGAAGATAAGGATCGCAGTCTCCTATACTTTCTGGATAAAATCATTATTTGTATTTTCACTGCAATCATAATTACTTCTCTGGTGAATCGAGAACAACGGCGGGTGTAGAACTCAGCTTGCAGGCAACAAAGAGGTGAACCCTGAGGGTCGAACCTCACTCCACAAACTCGTCGTGTCCGCCAATATTTAAAAGTAATATGCATTGTTGTTCCTTGTTCACTTGCTAGGAATTTCGAAGGCACTTTACTTCACGCGCGCTTTTACCGACACTGATCGTATGATCATTTAAAACAAATAAAAACGTTGAGTAACTGATTAAAAGTCAAAGGATGCTTACAAATTAACCAGCGTGAAATCGTGAGTCCTAGCACATAAAAAAAATAAAAATAATTGCTTTCTTCAATTGCGTCTCCTGGACACTCCCGGCGTCCAGCTATCAGAGATTATGTTGACTTTAGATAAAAAAAAAAAAATTAAAAAAAATGAGCTGTGATTTCAAATATAACTGGCATGGACACCGATAGAGCGGAGTTTAGAACTATGCAGTCCGAACGGCCGTAAGACGCTTAAACGTCTACAAGCGTTTGAGTTTGGTCCGACGAAGTTCAATTTAGGTAGCTTGGTTCGCTCGTTAGTTAACTTCATTTCTTTGTATTTTCAGGCATTGCGTTGCCATCGGAGCGTTTGACTTATTCGTGACAAGTTTGGGGCAATGGTGCCATGCGATACAGAATTACCTGGAATTGGCCGTCTAGGAATGTGTGCGTAAGCATCAAAATAAGTTAGTGAAATTTTTTGTCACTGACAGAAATTTACGGGAATATGTTTTGCTGATTTGCTTATGTGTTGGTACTGTTGGTATACGAAAGACTGTCCACGTGAACAGCATGGCGATCGGAACAAAAATAACATTGTTACTGAAAAAAAAAAAAAAAAAAAAAAAAAAAAAAAAAATCAACAAGCATTTCTGACACCTCGAATCTAGAACCAATACAACAAGCAAAAATAAATATCAACATTGGCTAGGGAGACTGATGCCCCCCTCTCAAGGCCTCCACGAGAGTCTCCAACCAAAAGTGGCCCTTCATGTGGTGCACTTCTTCCTTAGTAGAGCTCGTTTCAGAAGTGTAGGCGGACCTAGACCGATAATCTTTGGAATTTGTCAACATTATTTCTGATATTACTCGATGAAAATGAATAAAAATAAAATTGAGCGTTCACTTTTCAACGAGGAAAACTTTAAACACAAAAGAATAAAGTCAGGGGTAAATTCGGTATTGATTTGAAGGAATAAAAAATGAAAATTCCCCAAAGATTATGGTTTTGGTCCGCCTGCACATCTGAAACGAGCTCTAGCCGGGCTGCCGTTTCGTGAACATTTAAAGGCATTTTACAAACCATTCGTCATTCCACCGTTTGAAGCAAAGATTCCTTCCATCAGCAAAGACGTAAAACATTGGAATGGAGAAATACTCAAATCAGTAATCAAACGGTTTTACCAAACGGTTCAATCACTGATGAATTGTGGGTATATGAACAAAACGGCAGTACTGAAAAGAAAAGACCGCAGGGATATACAGATGGGGGTAAAGATTACCTACTTACTTATACTCGAGCATAGGGAGTATAGGTACGCAAAAGTTTTGACGATCAAGAATGCACGCGAAGCGCAGAAGGCTGATTTGATTACTAGAGGATTTGCCACTTATCGTGAATTCTTGACTGGCAAAACTTTTGCGTTTGATAGTACCTATTATACATATGTTGTAGGTAAAGTATCGTATACGCAGTATACCCGAGGGTATAAGCAACACATGAAACGGAAGAGCTTACGATAGGCAATAATCCAAATAAGTTAAAAGTTTATACCTTAATTTACTATCCTCGAGCTGATGAATTTTTAGGGAGCTTTCGATCTGCAAAAACGATATCGGCAGAGGATACATGTAACTTGTGACTAGATGAATGTGGGTGAGTCTTGGCTTCGATCTCACCTCTTGGGACAAATGATTCAGAAGCGGATAAACTCCAGCTTGATGAATGAATCCGTAGAAAAGGATAAGGCACGTATTGAAAACGAACCAAGTTACTCGAAAGTACTGGCGAAGCGTTTTCTTTTCCTTGATGTTTTTGAATCTCTTCAAACGGCCGGAATCATCGTACAGGTAGACATTCCTCCTCTCTTGGATACACGATGAGTACAAGAATATGATTGGAAGAGTGATCGGGAGCAAAAATCTTGGTTCTTGATGCGGAACGAACGAGAGAAGGCCAACAGGAATGAAAGTAGAAGCTAACATTAACCCAAACACATTGTCTGTTCGAGGTAGGTAATGCCACTTTTTCAGCACGATACTGAAACAAGTTAAAATCGAGTCAAATATCAGAGGGCGATGAAAGTGGGTATATCCAACATGTAAGGGCAGATAAGGAGATGGGTGTCCTGGGTGGCATTTTATCGAAAGGCGGCATGCCGGTATGGCATGATGAGAGTCAACGAGCAAAACAACGGCCACCCCCCCCCAAATAGTAAATTTCCAACTGAGAATCGTAATCTGCCTCCCCCCTCTCTCCCTCACAAAAAACTACACCCACCCCTGCCAACTAGACAGAATAAAAGCAGTGCCTACAGCAACTAGTGGAGGTTTTTAAATTGCGATTGCATCGATTTCCCTTTTACAAAAACTTAGGGGCAAAACAGATGACTGGGGCATGCAAATGAGCCAACAAATTGGATTGTAATCTATACTTATTATAAGTTCAAATAGGAGAGAGGGAGGATCACTGGTTCATGAGCTGCGTGCTACTGACACCGACCGAAACTATTTTCAGCGAATACATTAGAATGAGCTGTGAGTGTGTACCCAAGGGATATGTTTATCAGACTTTGGAGCGGGAACTATGAGTGAAGTTGTCTGTGGGTGGAAGAACCCAAACACTGACTCTGAAAATTGTTTGGTGTGTACCTCAAATATCTAGAAATTTAGTCTCTATCCTAGCAGCTCAAGGTAGTAACGATGAGAGTGAATTTTCTTCCGCGGCTACTAGCTTCGTTTTAAAGGTAAATAGTAAGGAATTGCTTCATGGCGTCCGAAAACGTGGTGAATCCCTCAATAAAGCGTTAATTGCTCCTATCATTCCAAAAACTAATATTGATGTCAATTTGATCATTTCAGCTGAAAAATCAATTCTTCAGCTTTACCATGAAAGATGGAGACATCATGATAAACGGCACGTTAAAGTAAAACTGGTGAGAGAACTAGACATTGAGATTGAAATGGAAGATACTTTTCGTGAAGGTTGCATGTACGGAAACACTTATCGCCTACCATTCGGAACCAGACCAAAGCGACAGAGGTTGGAGAATTGATGTTTACTGATGTGTGTGGATCATTTTTTGACTCTTTCCAGAAGAAGAAATATCTGGTAACTTTTAGGGGCTCTTTTTCAAACTATAAATATGGATACTGTATTAAAAAAAAGTCTGAAGTTTACAGTGTGTTTTACAGGATATGCTTATCCATGCACAGAACTTGGGCCTTAAAATCAAGGAGTTGCTAAGTGATAATTGTAGCAAATTCAGAAAAAAACAATTCCGTGCAAGTCGGCGTTTAAAGTTAAGAAAAACGCAAACGGGTCAGTGGATAAATATAAAGCTAGAATCGCCGTGAAAGGTTACAGTCAACGTGAAGGAATCGACTGGGATCAAACTTTCAGCCCACTTGCCAGAATGACAACGATTAGATCAATTTTGGGAGGTGTTAAGTAGGTTTCTTTTTTCTGTTTTGCAGGTGAGGAAAAAATTAAACTAACGGTCCAACGAAAATTGTCTGTTTCCGAGACAAAGAAAACCACACATATGCTTCTATTATTATTTCAAGCAAGGATCCAGTCTCTCCCAACTTAAGCTAAACTCAAAATAAAAAAAGCAGATTCTGGTATCGTTCTAGGAGAAATATCTTCTAATGAAACTAATACTTCTGTAAGTATCTCCATTGAATCAATTCTAATACTGCATCCCGTATACTAGATACTAGACAAAACTATTTTTGAAGGTTCAAGTACTTCTTCTAATCTTGCAAAAATATCGATTTTACGTAAGGCACAGCGCCATACCAAATAATCGACTATTTTACATACGTTTAAATGGAGAAAATCCACTGTTGCTACATTGCGCGAGCCGCCACTGATCTCCAATGTATTTTTATATTGTCTCTCTGTGTAAGAACAACAGTAGGCATGCCAGTTTTTAGTACACGACCTTCGATACGGGAGGGAGGGAGAGAGAGAGAGAGAGAGAGAGAGAGGAGAGAGAGAGAGAGAGAGAGAGAGAGAGAGCTTACCTTTTGATCATGTTGAGGAGAGAAAAAATAGCCATCACACCTAGCACACCGTACAAGAGGGGAATGTTAACGAAGAAATGCGTTAATCGTGGATGTACCCCATGATCAGCCAAATTAGAAGCGTTCACGTTATATAGAATAAAGTTGAAAGGCGTGAATACGAGCTGTCTGAGCAAGAGGCCGTTCTTCGTGAAGTCGCTACTACTCAAGGTCCCGTAGTATATCGAGTCAGCAAAAATGAAGATCAGTAAACTGGGTAGGCTTGCGACAAAGAGACACGCAAGACGTAAATGAAAATGTGATAAACCGACTGATTTCGAATGTATACCTCTGAGAAGCCAGAAAAAAATAGGGGAGAATGCGAAACCGATGAAAGTCGGACGATTGAAAATTCCGACTACAGTTAGAGAGGCGATACTGAAACAATGCGAAAATGAATGCGAAGGGAGCCTCTTTTTTCGTCGACTCAGTTCAACTTTCGACTTAATCTCAGAAGCTGCGAAGTACTTTTTATCAATTTCATTACACTCCTCCAGAACCTATAAAAGAAAGAAAAGAACTAAGATTAGTTGAGGATAAACAAGGAACAATCAGAGATTCGATTGAAAACGGAAGGATTACGAGCGGTCAAGTCGACTTCGATTAATTGCATCTTACGAGGGTCTTAAGATTCGTCTGAGCTGAAGACTCGCTTCGGTCCTACCTCGATAAATCTATTCGAGTAGGTCCTTCCCCTCAAATGGCTCAATCGGCTTGAATTACTCAAATTGACTTGGGCGAAACGGATGAGACCATCGAGATGGATTCATTATAATGCACCGCGCAACTTGGCGAGGAAATTTTGGAGGCACTGCTCTCCCTGGCAATCTTGCAAGTTCCAAGCATGAAAATTGGTTCTGGAATCTGACAATAGTGCAACTTGCCCATGGCTATGCATCGATTGAACTTGGCTAACGCAATAAGTCGACGAGATAGCACTTAATCTGCTTCCTGGCATCTTCAAAACACGTCGATACAATTCCACGCGGACAAAACCAAAGTAAAAGAATGATAAATAGTAATGAATAGACTCGGCACGAATCAATATGGACGGGCGAGAATTCGTTGTTAGATCGAAGGCGTCTTTCTCATAAGCTTTCAAATTTTTTACCGGCAACAAACTCAGTAAGTATGCGTCGAGAGACGATGGGATTGTGTGCCTTTTCACCCAATTCCGTTTACCCAAGGGAATTTTCATCTAGGTGCCCATCACACAAGAACTTTTCGCCCAAGGCATTTCACCAAGAGGCCATTACCAACGAAGCCTATTCTTCCGAGAGGAGACGAGTATTTTTAAACAGCCAGCTCAGTTTATCAGTCATATGATAGATGCAGTTCTTGAAATGTTTTGTTGCCATGGCATCTTTCTCATTGTACAATTATGAAAACTTTCCTATTCAAATGATGAAAATTATAGCATAATTTCAGCCACATTTCTAAACACATTTGTTTCTAAAACCTAAATTTGTAATCCTGAGGAATTAGAGGCTAGACAACTGTATTCTGAGTTAAAAGCAGAAGCTGTCAAAGGACCTGAGGCTTCTACTAATGGCATAATTCGCGAAAAATTGGTGGAAGTTCCTTCCGACATTCTGCCACTCTTGCCGGCGCGGGAAATGATAAGAAGGAAATTTGGCAATGGGGCTCTTGCAAACTTTTGCTGTGAGCAAATGAATAATCCAATCTGATGTAGAACTCAGCGAAAATTACAAAAATCACACTAAGAAAGTCTAAATTTTAGTAATAGACTCACATTCCTAACTGCTTCATTGGCAAGTTCGTAATGGCGATTCAACGCAGGTATCATGGAAGATTCCTGTCTATGATGTCACTTTCTCTTCGGAAACACAGAGATATGTCTCAATTTAGATGGGAATCTCCCATGATACCTGCATCTATCCGCCCGATTCTGAGAGTGAATTTCGCGATTTTTGAGTGTACTCATCGTCATTTTTACACGTTTTATGCAAGAATCAACTCTTCAATTCCCTATAGCAAAAGTTTGCAAGAACCCCATTTGAAGTGGATCAACAGTCCTTTTTTCAGACGGTTTACAGTGGCATACTGTTAAAACAGTGTTATTTTTGAACCAAATCCCACCAAATTTCAGTCACTTAGAACCAATATTACCTAGTAAACTCAAATTTGTGGGAGTTCTTCGTACATATTAAGTAATAGGCTGGATCTTAAAATTTCTGTTTTTTCTTTTTTCTCTTTATTTAATTTTTTCGTGTTTTTAGTTCTCAGGTTGTATTTTTTTTTTTTTTTTTTAGAAAAACACAATATTTGTATATTCTGTGAAATTTGGATGACAAATTTAGGAAAAAATAACTGTAGGTGTAACTTGCAGTAGATATTGGGTGAAAATCCACTGGTAAATTCGGCTTAGAGCAGACAGGCCCAAGGGTGAAAAGACCCCCTACCGACGAAGGCCATGAGCGCGAATTCCCGAAATCGACAGTCGTAAATCATACATTTTTCGGATTCCGGTCCATCTAGGGACTTTGAAATAGCGCATACGATTTTTAATCAGCGAAGCCCACTGCTCAGTGGCACACTCACGAGTGGTGGGGGGAGGGGGGGGGCTTCCAGGCTGAATGAAAAGTACCAGTTCCCTGCGCGGTGTAAAATCATACTTTTAGAGAAAGTTAGGTTTGAAGTTGAAAATTTGACTTTTGTCAAGTCGGAGATTGCTCGAACGATCGCAATATAAATGCTCATACTGGATGGGTCGGCAATGCACTTTCAGGACACCCATATCCAACATTAAAATTGGATAGACTATACTTGGGCTCCAGGAAATCTTGCTGAATGACAAGCCAGTTTTGGAAAAAAATACATTCTTCCTCTAATCCATTATTTCTAAAATATGAGGTCTACATACGTAAAAGAAAAAGCTCTCCCTAATTCAATTCGAGGCCCTCCGTAGTTTTTTCATCTTCCCAGCACCAAGAAAGAGCAGTTGAGCTCAATGCAGAAAATGAGAGGATTCAAATAGACCTGTTTAGTGTGACGTCACGAAAAAAATTGGTTTCAAACAAATGCTCCATCTCACTCGCTCTCGTGGGTTTTCCCATAAGAAACACAATCCAAATTTTCAAATACAAATTTGTGCTAGTAAACAAAAAGTTCTCTTAGATTTTATTAAACCATAAGATTCCACAAAATCATAGCGCACCTTCAAATATGAGCACGCTGCACGCTAAAACAAAACTTTTGAAACATCGCGCATTATTGTACAATCACAGTTATATCGAAGAAAGTCCTATGTTTTGTCCTTGTCACACTCACAGTTCACAGTTTCTTATGGGTACAAATTGTAGGATATAAACAGGCTCATCGGCACCATCACACCATCACACCATGTGTTATACCTTGAAAAAGCTTCAATACGAAGAGAGGTTAGGTGGTTAGGATGATTGAGTGTTATGGCAGTGATACTCCCATAAGAGACTGTGAGTAAGACAAGGACAAAACATAGAACATCTTTCGGCATAAATGTGATTGTAAATTCAATTGTGATCTTTTAGGAATTACTAAGGGGCTTTGCCCCCTCGCCGCACCGCGGCCCAACTCCCGTAAGCGCTTCGCGCCTAAATTGTTAAAAATCAACATGCAAACTGTGATAGTGGTATAAAGTTGAGAAAACAGCACAGAAGGAGGGGGTGCGTGGGGGGTTGAGGGGTTGGGGTTGGATTCAAGGTTCCGGCGCTTCGATCAGGCTGGCGGAGGAGGCTCTCCCATCTCTCGGCTCATTTACCCCCCGTCGCGTCGCCACGTTATGTCAGCAATTAGTCACGGCACTTCCTGGCACACACAGAAATGGACAAAATCTGACCACCCCACCTCCCTTGGACGGATGAACCTTTTTTGTCTCGGTCACAATCTCCCATACGCTCTGTGATTCACCCCACCCCCCGCTGCGATTGCCGTGGTACGTAAATTCGCAATAACTCGCTTACAAATCAAGGTATCAAAATTCTGAAAATTTGGCTCCTAATCACATTAAGATCTATTATCATGCCAAATTACAGCGTTGTAACATAAATAGCAACGTCCGTAGAGTGTGGAAACACATTTTTGAACATTTTTTGAAAAAGTCTCAAAACTCGAAAAAATAGGGCTTATCAGATTATACTATCGTTAGATGTTAGAGTGAAAAGATACTTTAAGGTAAGTGGAATCTAATGGTGCAATAAAATTTGAAAAAACTGGTGGTTAGCTAGCATGAATTTGCGTTTGAAAAGGATCTGATTTCTTATGGGTAAATCCACAAGAGTGAGCGAGATACAGCATTTGTTTGGAACCAATTTTGATCGTGACGTCATCACTAAACAGGTTTATGAGAGATAGGGCAGACAGGTACACTGTACCTGGGATAGTCAGGTACAAAAAGAATGTTAGACAATTCCTTCGATTTTGGATCTGATATGCCACTATAAGGCTGCCATAAGTATTGCGGGTGGCCTACCTCCAGGAGTTAGACATTGTTTTCATCTCTGACTACTTGGCAAGACTGCAAATTGGACCAGGGCTTCCCTCTCAATAGATTTATTGTCAGTGTTGCCAATAGTGGACAGATTCGACCACACGTGGACTATTTTGATGAGAATACAGCCACAACTGTCCACAACTGTCCACGCTCCCATGTTCCGATCTACTATCCCTATCCACAGCGTGGACAGTTTTCAACTCGAAAACTGTCCACGCGTGGACTATTCACCCTATCCAAACCTGGCTACACTGTTTATTGTTTTCCTAGCATGAAATCTACGATTGTTTTGGAGTCATTCCTCACAAGTGTGATTTTATTCTTTAAAACCTTAGAAGGTACTCGAACCTTACAGGCCCCCACTTTCAGATTATGTTTTATTAAAATTTGAATGTTAAAGTCTTCTGCAAAAAAATTGTGTTGAAGCAACTTCAAACTTCAATCCCATGGGGGCTTGATACCAAAGAAAATGCAAGAAGTACAGGCACAAAATGCCTCTTGGGTCTACACTACACCCCTCAAACTTTTCTAAATTGGACTCAGTCAAAAATGTTTGCCCCCTCTGAATGTAGTATCGAATGACACCATTCGATTAAACATCAAATGCACAACACATCCTGAAAACTTCAGATCCTAAAAATATTTCTAGAAGGCGTAAAGAGGGGGGGGGACACCCCCACACCACCAAATTTAATAATGGGGGGCTCCATAATCAATCTTGCCTCACAGCCAGTGTTGCCAGATAGTGCAGCTTTTTCTATGCATTTTTATGGGAAAAGCTGCAGGATCTGGCAACACTGCTCACAGCCCAACAAAGGTGTAATACCAACCATGCTCTAAATTTTCTATAATTCCTGCACACTAATTTCTACAAAAGTTAAGAATGTGTACATTGGACTTCAAACAAAGCCACATCAATCAATGATATATGAACTCATTTGTCAGACTATCTGTAACGGTGCGCAGCATAGGATTCTCATCGGTGCATTTATTCAATGCCCTTCCTTGTGGACTTAAATCTGTCTTCAGGGATGGGGATGTTTCTAAATTTTTAAATGACTTGCACTGCCTTCTCCTGAATATGGCTTTTTATAGTGTGAGTGAGCTGTTGGAGGCTTAATTATTTTGTTATCGTTTGTAATTACACCTTTATAGCAATTTCTTTCTTTCTTGTTCTCATAAAATACATGTTCTTTGACTTGTACTTTAGCCCTTGAGGCATTATATGTATCAATTGGAAAATAAAATAAAATAAAATATGAAGTCCTTTTTTTTTTTTTTTTTTTTTACAATTACCTTTTGAGAATGATGTATACACCATGAAACTGCGTACAATAGGACGGAAACGAGTGCCATTTCAAATGCATTGGTAAATGTTCGACAGGCGTAAATAATGGCTACATAAGAGCTTGCAAAAGCTATCAAACGAGTCCTATATTCTTCACCTTCAAGAAGACATATTCTGTAAGAAATAAAAAACAAAACAAAACAAACAAAACAAACTATTACAATGTGCAAGAAAAAAACTACATATAAAAAATAGATAGGTTAAAGATAAATAGATGAAAAGAAAGACAGTGAAAGAGGACAATGTGTTACTTGCGAAGTATACACAAATAATTAAAGGACTTTAAAAAATCTCCATTAAAACGATAATCCTAGGTCCATTAATAACAGGTCAGTCCAGTAGCGCTTGGTAGTCCAGTCAGGTAGCGTCAGTAGTCCAGTGGTTTTAGATTATTTCCTGCTGAGAGAAGAAGCCCAATGTAAATCAAATAGGAGTTTGAAATAAATCAGGTATTGATTTACCTTTTTTACATTGCACTTATGGTACAAAGCTCAGAGATGACAGCGCTACCGAACTGATCTGTTGCTGATGAACTGACCTGTTGCTAATACACCATGCTAGAATCTAGTCTCTTCTCCATAATCTACCTTTCGATTTCATGTAACATGAAAGTTGCTTGGTGAAGTATTGAAAGCGATAGGTAAGAGGGTCTTTGACTTCCCTAAGATTAAAATTGAATGACACCACTAGTCACTACTTAGGTACTTATCCACAGATAATGAAACAAACTACTTACTTAATTTAAAGCTAGTTAAAACAAAAAATGCATTCGAATTTGCAAAAAAATGTAAAGGTAGTAGCAACAGATATTGTATAGCAGATATTGAACATCCTTATGTCGAGTCGTCCAGGTTCTGGACAAACCTTGGAAAAAAAAGGAATCATGTGTTTGATTATAAAAATAAACAAAACAAAAACAATTAATACTTACTTGTAAAGGCAATAGTCATTCAGAAATGAAATGAAACCCACAATTAGTCTCGGAAGTATGACTAAAGTATAAAATGTGAGAGGTTGAATAATTCCTAAATTAGATAGATACTGGTAAATCCAGATCGGTGTGCCAGCAATGACGTACGGAAGTACAATATTTCTGATAGGGTTGGTGCCATTGAACTCCCATGCAGTGTGTGCTTCAACATTTAGAATATTTCCTGTAGTAAAAGAACAGATTTTTGAACATTTTCCAACAAGACGATGGTATGAAACTAGGGCTTTGGACCCTGGACCGGCACGGCGGGCCGACCTTGAAATTTCTGGACCCAATAAATGTGTTTGGTAAGGCCAGTTTATTGTTCTCGATCCCAAGAAGCAAATCTTTGTTCCTGATTAATTAAGGCTCCACCGAACATCAATGAACAAGGAACGTCTGTCCTAAGCCAGTGGCAGTTTGTGGGTTCGAAGCGTAAGGGGGGGGGGGGGGGGGAAGCTTGAAAAAATGTGATGACTTTTTTTTGGCTCCTCACTTTTCTTCAGCCCTTCTCAAGAAAAAAGTGGGGGGCTTAAGGTGTTACGATCTTTGTTTTTACTTTTTTCAGAGTCCTTTTCCAAATAAGTGGGAGGGGGCTTCCAGTCCCAAAGCCCCCCCCCCCCCAGGGACCACCACTGTCCCAAACATTTTTTGAGCCCCGACTTCTGAGTAGACTAGATAAGAAAAGAAATCGGTGATTGGCGGAGACGAGTCATGTGGTTGCCAAGTCTTATCAAAACACGGAATAAATTAGATGGGCTGTCAGATGCTCAAGACCATCCAAAAGTCAGACTAATATATTCTGTGTTTTGATTAGACTCGGAAACCATGTAACTTGTCTCCACCGATCACCGTTTTCCATTCTTATCCAGTTCATTCAAAACAAAAGTCGGGAAATTCATTGATCGGCCAGCAGAACCGGCAACCGATTCAGATTACTTTTTTTGCCCGGGCCTAGATTCAGACAGAGATTTTAATTATTTTTGGACCCAGATCCCCCTGGGCAGTCCTAAGAAAATGACTCATGCAAGTAGTGGCGCCGTGTGCAATCTAGTAATGTTGTATTAAGTCTTTTTATTTCTTGTAAAAGATCAAAATATTGGAGATGCACAGTGCACTGACTTGAATTTTACATGGATTAAATGAGCAAAATTTAGCATTGCCTGCATGCAAAGAATTCTGAAATTTACATAAATTGTTACATGAACAATTCTGAGCATAACTTCTTATGGCAACAAAAAACATCCAGTCATTTTCTCTTTTTTACACACTAAAAGTCTACAGAGAAATTTATTTTGTGTTTTAAGAAAGCTAGGAAAACAAGGAGGCTTTATGACTGAAAATCCCCAAAAAGTTTCGAGCCTCAGCTTTGCACATGAACCTAATAATAAAAAATGCTGCGCGGAAAGTCACAACACTTAGAGCTGCACAGAACTAAACACATTTAGAGTTTATGAAAAATAGTTCAGGAGGATTACATTTAGGATAAATAATTTGGCGTAGGAGGTATTTTTACAGCATGATAAGGGTTACGGTGGTTGATATTAGATACAAAACTCAATTTGTTCTCACTGCAACTTAGCTTGCAGCAGTCCTTCTATGCTATGATATCGTGTACAAGTGAAACGATTGAAAAATTGTTTTTCCTTGTTTCCTAGATTCACACAATCTTGCCACCTCTCTCTGCAACTGCGACTATAGTTCATTTCAAATGAATAGAAGCTTGAGCTAAACTACTTTCTCTCCATGTTTTACCCTCTCTCTATACCCTTCAATTACTCAAAACTTGCCTTGACCGACACTTCCAGCGCAGAGATTTTGCCTTTTGCCTACTGTCAATTGTCAAAGGTGAAATCTTTGAGCTCGAGGTGTCAGTCGAGTCATCAAAGGGTCTAGAGAGATGGTAAAACATGGAGGGGAAGTACTTAGTTGAGCTCGAGCTTTTTTTCATTTGAAACGGATTACTAAAAAAAGATGATCCTTTGGCTAATAATTAGTGTGCCATGAGCTTTGAATGATTCAAGAACGTTCGCATGCAAAATTACCTGTCACTATTTCAGTGGTCTGACAAAATTCATCAGGGTGAATGTAACCTTTCTGGGGGATGAGAGTTATCAAAATCCTCAGAGCCGCTAAGATCCAATAGAGAGTTAAGCTTCGACTTTCACGAAAAAATATTAGAATTTTGCCAGAGGTATTTTCCTCTGATCCAGCCACTGACAGCCTATCTTTTTTAAAACAAATAAGTTCGAAATCTTTCTCTAACGCAGAGACCATCGTTACATTTCAAGAGATAATCAAATATATAACCTCCAATCTACTATCTACAGAAAAAGTAAACAAATACAATACAACCAAAGATTACTGATAATATTACTTGTAAGTAATCTTAGGAATGATGAAAAAAAAAATTGTGACAGTTTAGTTGTGACGTATTCGATCTGATCTGAATATCTTCTCTCTGATTGGTCACTTTGCTTTTTACGTTACCCACACCCGGATTTTACACACCCGCCATCTTGTTTAGTCATTTACGCGTGAGGTTGTGTCCTGACAGTTAGGTCACACAACTCATGGTTCTTATTTTAGGATAATTTTTTATAAAAAAAAGCAAAAAATACAAAAAAAATTTAAAAATATTAAAATAATAAAAAAAGTATAATTAATTTTCTCAGTTCGTTGTTCGCGGAGTGGATATTTGAGTTCGTTTTATGTGTGTTTCACTTGTGCAACGTGGTCGTGGCATCCATCTTTACGATATCGGAAGCAGCAATAGGCTTCTGACTTCAATACATTTGCGACATTTTCCATCAGCGTTTTCGTTGATTTCTTCTTATTATACCCGTGAATTCCTCCTCCACTTGTAAAAATGAATACTGGTCCAGGAGGTCCGAACTACCCCATGGCATCGCTGTATGTTGGCGACCTTCATCAAGATGTTACGGAGGCCATGCTTTTTGAGAAATTTTCAACAGCAGGACCTGTTCTATCAATCCGAGTCTGTCGTGACATGATCACCCGTAGATCTCTCGGATATGCCTATGTCAATTTCCAACAGCCAGCTGATGGTAAGGATGATTACACTAATGAGAGACAACTGATTGTGTTGTAAACGCTTACTCTGTGTGATCCGCAAAGATCCAAGATCACCGCTCCCTCCTTTTTTTGAAGTTTTGTCCTTTGTCTGTGTAACGTAAGGTGTTTCAGGCCGCTGTGGTCCAGTTCTGCTCCACGAGTTGCGAGTTGATCGTTAAAGAAGGAGTAGTCTCAAGAGTTTTTTAATGATCAAGGACCACCTGTCGATGTAGGGGCCGCACCATCTTATGAGCTGCACTGAAGATCATGTCCAGTGGCTTGTTTTTATCACTTGGTTGGGCTCACTTATACATTACAGCACATCCTGACTGTTTACAGAATTTTCTCCTCCCTTAAATGTTAAAAATGCTGTAATTTGGTTTTACGAGTTGCGCTTCTCTCCTTTGAGGTCTAACTCTTGGCATAGCCTCAAAACCACTCGAAGATAGGTGCCCTACAGAGGTTGTTTCTGAAGAGATTGCTGCTTGTAGCCCTTTCTTAATGTTTGAGTACAGATGTCATTCCATCTTTAGTGCAGACCATTGAGAACGCTACTACAGATATGATCGCTGCGCTGTTACTCATCACGAAAGTTAGCAATGGTTTTTAAAGTTAATGTTGAATTGAGATCTTGCTGCTTGTTTGTTAAAACGAAAACCTGAAATAGTTTCTTGTATTTGGTAGCTCATTGTCGACATTTGAGGTAAGTGGCAGTGCTGCATGCTTTGCTCACAGTAGCGAAACTCTATAGGGAAGAAGTGGTAATTGTCATTTTTAATGTAATCAAATGGAAAAATTGAGTTGTAACCTGTTGACTTATATGGTGCACCACTGTCGCATGCAATGCAAATCAAACTGAAGATGTTAGTTCAACCCTCCAACCATCATGGTGGCATTTGCAGATTCTCTATCATTTGAGTTTCGATACTGCGTAGTTAAGTAGAGGTTGTTTCACGAAAGTTGGCCGATGACAGAAGGGTTTGTTTACTGCGCAGAGACGAGTTTGCGTCTTTGCGCAGTGAACGGCATGATCTGTCATTGGCCAACTTTCGTGGAACGAGCTCTACACTGTGCGCTTTGCCGATGTTTTCAAGTGGCCAGTTGCATATACGGAGCTGTGGATGAGAGTCTGTCCCTTTGCGCTTGTTAACAAAGAGTTGTCAGTGGCAATCTTTTCTGACACCACCTTTTACAGACGGTATTTGTATGATGGGATTAGAATCCCATGAATAAGTAATAATGTGAAGCTAAGTGAATTTCTCTTGATCACTATTTCAAGAATCTGTATAGTATGGCAGCACTAAACAAAGCGTTATGGTGATGATCATATGAATAAGAAATTTCAAATCTGTAAAGCACTAATGGTAATTAATCTGTTTTTATCATTCATTTCTGTAGCTGAACGAGCTCTTGACACAATGAACTTTGATGCTTTGAAGGGACGTCCAATCCGTATCATGTGGTCTCAACGTGACCCCTCTCTCCGAAAATCTGGTGTTGGTAATGTTTTCATTAAGAATTTGGACAAAAGTATTGACAACAAGGCTATGTACGACACTTTCTCAGCTTTTGGAAACATTCTCAGTTGTAAGGTGAGCATCAGCCTTCAAAAACCTTGCATGAGAGCCTGCGGTATTTTATATTTTAAAATTGATGGGTCAACTATTTTCACATTTTGATGTTTGGTTGAGCAATAGCACTATAGCTGACATGAGTTAAATTTCTGGATTCGACAAGTAGTCTTGAGCAAAGTCAGCATATGCATTAGGCTGTGGCATACTGGCGGCCCCCAGCCAAAGGGGCCTTTGGTTTGGACCCCTAGCTCAAATTGAACCCTGAAAATAGAGTTTTATAACTTTTGGAAATTAATAGAATCTTCCTTTTTTTAAAACAACACTTTTTGATTCAATTTGAATCAGTTCAAAGACAAGTACAAGTTTGAATTGTTTATTGATTTTCTTAAACTAGTATGTATTCAACACTTAAACAGTACTTACTCTGACTGTTAGATTATCTTTTAGAATTTATTTTTTAGCTCCTGATTAACTTTGTTTCTTTTCTACGTGAATCTGTAAGGCCTTCAACGGGGTAAACCTAGAGGCCATTTCAGATAGCTTCACGTCTGATAGCTCTTTGCTTACTTGTGTTATTGTTGGAATCCAGCGTAACCATCAGTGTGAAAACATCTACCCTGCTCACTGCCGCAATCATCGAAACTTTTTGGTGCAATAGACTCGGTTAATTATCATAATTAGTGAATAGTAAACTATGTTCCGTTTATGATGATTAATCGAATCTACTATGCAGCACAAAGCTCTAGTTATTCACGTAGTAAGTGGGGTCAAAGTTTTCTCGCGGATGATAACACTAAAGCGAACGTATGTGGAAGACAATATATCGTCCATCCGCCCGTGGATACAGAGATTAAAGAACTGTCAGAACTGAAGCTATCTAAAATGGCCTCTAGTAAAGTTTGTGAAATCTAATCATGTGATAAATATCAAGATTCCTATCTCCTAAGGTCCATCCCAAGAACTTGAACCTGGATAGAAGAAAAAACTGCTGAAGGAGCCTTAGACAATTTTTCAGATAACAGAAAATTGTTTTATCGAAAAAAAAAAACAATTATCGCAGGAGAGTAAATGTGGGACTTCCTGCAAGTCTTTAATATGTGGAAACTGTTAGTTTTCTTGAAAACTATTCTATTAGTATCTCAATGTGTCCTCCAAAGGTAATATTTATCTAGAGCTCTCGAATGAGGGATTGATGCATCAAATTGATACCGCAACCATGTTGCCTTTATCTTGAAAGAACTGAAAATATTGAATATGCTAATTATTATTTTTCTGTTTGCCTTTTAAAGGTTGCACAAGATGACACTGGTGCATCAAAAGGTTACGGTTTTGTCCACTTTGAGACAGAAGAAGCTGCCAACAAGTCTATCGACAAGGTCAATGGAATGTTGTTAAACGGTAAAAAGGTAAGTTTTCTCCTGAAACTGAGTTTTTGTTAAGATGTCCTGAGATCTTTTATCTGTGAACTTAAAGAAGAAGAAAAAGCATTCGACTGAGCAGTCAAAAACCTTTTTTAATTAATTTTCTGCTCAGGGGTTTTAAATGGGCATTATCATGAGTTTATCTAAAGAGGAAGTAACGTCACATGTTTACTACAATTAAATCAGCATTCATCACTAGAGTTAAAGGTATTCATATCCTAGGTGACAGGAGAAGCTTTGAATTAGCTGAAAACAAGACTGACCTTCTGTGACATCATCATGCAATTTATTGCTTGGAGCAAACAATCTGATTCTGTATAATACAAGAACTTAAAAGTTGGGAGCTGAATTTCAGGTCTACAAAACTCATTCCTAATTTCCTTAATGATTCTCATTGCTGAGAATCCCTTTTTGAGTGGTAGATGGACTTCCTACGGTCGCCCTTTCAGCTACAACCAAAATGCTCAGTTACAGCTAAATTTTGATTTTCCAATCAGAAATAAGTGCTTACTTACTGATTTACGATCCAGAGGCATAAAAGACAAATTAACATACCATGCTGACTTCATCGTTGAAAATTCTCATTCTTTCGCTTTAATAGGTGTGGACTGTGGATGGCCATAGAGGGTCATCCCCCATCTACCTAGCCTACCTACTCTCCAATCTCTTTTACAACCCTACTTGAGTACTAGAATTTTTAAATAGCTCAGTTAATGTCTCCCTAACAAGACAGAAGCGTCGTTTGTAGCTGAATAAAATTACTAAGTTTTACTAATATGCCCTCTCTAGCTGAAAAAAAATCCAAGGTTCGTAACTTGAGAGCTTGCACCCTTAAAATAGAGAGATTTAAAATTCTATTAAAAATGAAAAATATTTTATGTATTTAATTTATAAATATTGAAGCAAAAACAAAATAAAATAAAAAATGCAAATGCAACTCTCTTCTACACGGTATTTATTAATTTAATTCAACAAAGTCTTTGAATTAAATTAATAAATATTTAAATATGAATAATATTTTCTTGAAAACGTTTCATTAAATGCTGCAAATCGTCTGTCTTGGGAAACACACTAAATTGTAATTCTGAGAAGGAGGTAAACCAGTCAAAAAATTATCATCATAACTGCTAATAAATTTTGCTCTAGAATGAAAACATCTTGCACTTGAGAAAAACTGTAATTTTTCCATTTCTTGTTCAGTTTCTTCCCTCTTGTCTAACTATGTTGTGCTTTTTATTTTCTTTTAATTTCTACGCTTTTTTCTCTTTTTGTAGGTGTTTGTCGGAAGGTTTATTCCTCACAAAGAACGTGAAAAAGAACTGGGTGAAAAAGCCAAACTTTTTACCAATGTCTATGTCAAAAACTTCCCTGAAGACTTCACCGATGAGCTTCTCCGTCAAATGTTTGAAAAGTATGGCACTATCACCAGTCACAAAGTAAGTATCTATCCAGCATTATCTTTTTAATTAAAATAAGAAAGAGAAACTCAAACCAACCCAAGCATGCCTGATAAAATATTTATCTAAAAAAAAATCCATTTTGGAAACCAAGCTCCATCATCTGTGTTTATTCATCATCTTTTACTTGAGCAAAAAATTTTAGAAAATAAGTAAGAATTATACGCATGATAAGAAAACTATGAAAAATAGCATGATAAATTAAAAGAAGCACTTGTGCAACACCTCAAATCTTATCTTTTTTTTGTTTTTTCATGCTAGAATTTTTCGAAACCCTGATCTTTTGTATGTAGCGCATGAGTTCAAGATAAAGATTTGGCAATCCTCCTGCACAAGAAGAGCCAATAGTATCAGTAACTTTGCTGGTTGACTGATTTGCACGTGATGTGTCTTGTCAAAATGCAGAGGAAGCCAAAAGTTTTCTCAAATGAATAAATTATCATTTCAATTTTTGCAGGTCATGTTCAAAGATGATGGCAAATCTCGTGGCTTTGGTTTTGTTGCATTTGAAGAATCAGGAGCTGCTGAACGTGCTGTCAAAGAATTAAATGGAAAAGAAATGTTTGAAGGAAAGGTATGTTTGCTCTTCCTGTTGTTGTGTTCAATATTAATACTAGCGTTTAACCACAAACATCTCTCACTTGTGTCAACAAAACCTTTGTTTTTGGTAATCTGCACTGTTTATTTTCCCCAGTATTTGCCAAAAAATTCAAAGAATACAGTAGATTATCCGGATTTCGCCGGACCGAAAATTTAATCCGGATAATCGAAAATGCGGCTAATCCAAATTCGCTGAAAAATGCGATCTAGACGCTCTGAAATGCAGTAGGCAAAGATTTCTCTAAAACGCCCCTTCAAAAACAAAGTTATGCAACCTGTGTTCAGTTATTCCTGCCGCGTAAATACGGACCTACCCATTTTTCAGGACGGCAGGGGAGACAAATGAGTCATAGATAAAAAAGAGGCATACGTGAAAAATAAAACTTCCATTAATTTTTAAGACAAAAGAATCCAACGTTGTTTGCTTCTTGTTGTCTTCATCCTGGCGACTCTCACACCTGATGAGTGCTTTATCCCTGGAGACAAATAGTAACGGAGCTCTAACTGGCTGCAGCAGAGGCACGCTGAATTCAACAAAACAACAGTCAACACTCTTCTGATGTTGCATGGTGTTGAATTGTGAGCACCCTCCTCTACGCTTCCCAGCCTATCCCCCCTGTGTGTACCGAATTTCACTGTTCAACACCATGCGACATCAAAAGGTGTTGACTGTTGTTCTACTTGTTATTTTGTTAAATCCCTGAAAATTCAGTGTGCCTCAAATCTTCCCCATGTATTTTAGTGCAGTGCTCTGCCCCTATTTGTCTCTGTTTACCTCTCTGCAACAGTTTGACAAGTGAGTTTTTTCATGGAAGTTGATTGCCTATCAACTAACCCACTGTTTTACGGCAATCAGCGTACTTAGAGTACACTGTACCCTTGCTTGACCATACGGTTTGAACATGTAAGAAGGCCAGTTGTCTTCTATTCAGAGTGAATGACCCGCACAAGAGCTAAGCCAGCAGCTGTGGTGATAGCTTCATCTGATAACCTATTTATTTTATGAGCTTCTCCAATTTTTGACTGTCATTGTAGTATTTTGAAGCTCTTCTTGAATTATTTTGATCAAAAATTGTTTTGTGTAAGTATAACTGATTTGATGAATTATTAATTTATTTTTTTTACAGCCATTGTACGTAGGCCGAGCTCAAAAGAAAGCAGAACGCCAGCAAGAATTGAAACGCAAATTTGAGCAATTAAAGATCGAGCGTTTGAGTAGATATCAAGGTGTCAATCTGTATGTTAAAAATCTTGACGATACAATTGATGACGAACGTTTGCGCAAGGAGTTCAACCTGTTCGGAACTATCACCAGTGCCAAGGTAATTTGATTTTTCCTACTTAGTAGGTGAACAGTTATGAATTGGGAGTTGTTTGCAGGAAAAATCAAAAGTGAGGAAAGGATTTGGCTAAGCATTTCACATTTGAGATAAAAAGTGATCATGAGCATATGCGGAAGGGAGAGGGGTACCTAACCAGAGTGCTATATCACTGGTGCCACCTTGAGACTTTCCTGGAATTCTTGCCAGTGGCAGAGGATACCAGCTGGCTGGTCGCAGGCAAACAAAATTACCGAATACCAATTTTTCATCCCCCTGGGTCCACGTTACCAGTTTTAGGGACGTATTTTGAAAGATTATTTGACAAGTAAAGTCTTAGTTCTAAAAAAAAAGTCCCTCGATCAAAAACATTACACAAAAGGTTGTGTGGATGATACTCGCCAACCAACCAACTTTGATGTTCAATAACTTCCAGGTTTTGAACAAAAAAAAAAAGAAACTTCAGAACTCTCTCGTCCCATTTAAGGAGAGCAGCTTTGAAAATTCAAAATTCGTGGAAATACACGGCGTAAAAAAAAATCGCTGGGTGACATATATCATCCAAGCGACCATTTCAGGTTTAAGTGCCTTCAGACGTAAAGATTGTGCAACTTTTTAATATTTTTCAGAGTAACCGAAAGTGCATTCTAATTGAGTTTTTTTCCTTGAAAATTTATTTCAATTCAAGAGAAATATTAGCCAACATTTTCGTTTCTTTAGGAGCCTCCGATCATTTTGTACGGGAAAAAAAGGTTCCAAAATTTTGCAATGTCTGATGGCGCTTGTAAAATGAATTTCCTCACCTCATTTGAACTCAGATCAATCTTGAATGTAACAGCTCAAAAATCTCCCCTTATTCCGTTCTTTTTTGTTTGAAAGATATTACAGCTTGGTTTTGTAATTCTAGGTTATGATGGAAGAAGGTCGCAGCAAAGGATTCGGTTTTGTTTGTTTCTCATCGCCAGAAGAAGCCACTAAAGCCGTGACTGACATGAACGGTAGGATTGTCGGAACAAAACCTTTATACGTTGCCCTTGCTCAGAGAAAGGAAGACCGCAAAGCTCATCTAGCCTCTCAATACATGCAACGTATTGCTAACATGAGAATGCAGCAAATTGGTCCACTGTTCCAACCCAGTGGAAACGGCTACTTTGTACCAACCATTCCTCAACCTCAAAGGTTCTACGGTCCCACTCAGATGACTCAAATTCGGCCTCAGCCACGTTGGTCCGCCCAACCGCAAGTCCGTCCAAGTGCCCAGACCACTCCAGGTAAAAAATGAAACAACTCCTATTTCTATCAACTCAATTGAGTCTTAAATATTTATTTTCTCTCGGGCAGTGTTGCCAGAGGTACAAGTAGGTAACTAGAGTGAATTTTTACTAAACTAATGATAGAGCAGAACTAGTGATGGAGCCCCGGGATTCAAACAAATTCGAGATGTGAATTTGGGTTCGGTCTGCTGAATTCACAACTTCAAATCTTAATCTCAAATCCGCTTGAGATTTCAAAAAGTTGCATAGGTACGGCACACGTGCATATCCTCCGCAAAAGGTGGGACAACCCGCGTGTGCATCCCCCGTGCATGGCAGTATGGCCTGTAGGTGTATTCCTGCAGTGTATCTAACCGAAAAACGGACTGTCCAAATCCCAAAGTTTTGAGACCGTGCACCGCCGAGACAAGTGTCGCCTGAAATATCCGTCCCCTGAACCCTTTGAGAAAACTGCTTCGTTCAACGGTGTTTATGTTTTCGTCCATTCCGCTTAAAATTTACAAATCATGGCTCCCTGTAAATGGTTCACTAGATGACTCCTTCCCCTCCCAAAAATGTTGACTCAAATGAACAAGACTGTACATGAGATTTGATGGTAAAAGAATAAGTCAATGAGACATCAGATCAAAACTGTCTGTCTAATTTTTTTTATGGTGATATACTTGACCCAAAACCTAAATTCAAGCCAAAAAAAGTATGCTTTTTGATGATTCAACATCGAAAGAATAGGAAACAGCAGGGGTTTTAGAGTGAGATTTTTGAAAATACTTCAAATGAGGAAGATTCGCGATGGTTCTGGATTCGGATTTGAAGATTCAGGTGTGATAATTTAGGATTCCAATTCAGATTTGGCAAAATTTAGGATTCGACCCATCAATAAGCAGACCCATTTTGAGTATCGGGTTCTGACAAGTAGTGGTGTCTGCTTTCAAACTGCATCAAAGTGCTCCGGTGAGTGGTTGATTAGCAATGAGTTCAAATTCAGTGCTAACCAAACGCTTACCGATTCGTTTTGATGCAGTTCGGAACTAGGCACCACTCTTTGTCAGAACCCGGTACTCAAAACGGTTTTGCTCCAATATGAGCAGGTATGGGAAAAGAGACCAAAAATGAGGAACCACGAAAAGGCCAACCGTATCTTTATTAACGATAAGATTATGTGAGATTTATTATGTTACTGCAAGGAAAAAATGAAAGAAGCAAGAATTGAGCAATAGATGAATTGTTCATAGCGAGATGAGAGAGATAGATACATTGTTCTAGTTTTCAGTAGCTAAGAACAAAAAATTCCAAGAGCATATCAGCAGTTCCTGTGTGCCCTGCCAACTCTTGCTTATTACTACTAATTGTTACACAGATGAAATGTCTCAAACGAGCCCTAGCTCTCTGTACTGTTGACAAAATCGTTGCTGTGGTGTGGTCCCTCTTGTCTGTTCTCTTTCGCTCAGTACACAAAGAATCACACTGGTGTGCTCCTTTTGGTGAATAAAAATTGCTCCCCTTATTAAAACACTAAAAAGTATAGTAAATTGATATCGCAGCAAATTAATGTGTACCTACTCGTTGCCCAGCATTTTTAATCTAGCTGCTTGGGAATATTGTTTGAATGAAATACTCTTGCTCCAACATTAGACAAATAATGCTATTGATGAAATGCTTTATTTTTTTTTCCGCCTGAAAATATTGATGTTTTGATTTCCTCTAAGCTTCCCACAATTTCTTCTGCTTTCAGGCTTCGCAAACATGCAGACTCCATTCCGCACTGCAGCAGCTCGTCCTGCAGCTGCTCAACCTGCCGCAATCCGTAATCCAATGGCAGCTCGTCCAATCATCGGCCAGCAAGCAGCAATGGTCACCGCTCGTACCGGACCACCACCAGTTTCCGTATCAGCCCAAGCCAGAACCTCCGGCTACAAATACACCTCAAATGTCAGAAATCCACCTCAGCAAATGCCCGTTCCTCAACAACAAGTACAACAGGTAATTTGAATGTCCAATTTTTTTCTCCAGTTGAAGACTGGAAAAAGATTATAAAATGAAAGGTAAATTTAGCTCTTCCTAGAGTTTCTTCCAGCGCAGATGCTCAGTGTCTTGTTTTCTGTGGAGCTGCTTTTGCTTAGATCAGCAGCTGTTGGATCATGCTTTTTTAACTGGATTCAACTTCAGTACAGTTGTTCAGCACTGTGAAACACCAGCTTAAAGAACCAACGTGACCATTTTTTTCTTTTTTCATAACTTTTCATGTTTTATCGCAGATGAAGCGCTAATGATGAGTTTGACAGTTTTTATTACACTTCTCAGGCATTTGGGCGACAAGTCGTGGTGTAATACTTCAGGCCGAGCATCTGAGGGGTATGCCGTGCACCAGGAAGCGAGAAAGAGGGGGGCGGGGGACTGTTGTACGATACGACCTAGAGGAGTGTCAAGACTCGAGACGCTCCCTCTTCTGAAGATGTCGCTTCTTTTTAGTTTTCACGAAGACCCAGAATCCGAGGCGAAAGACGTGTGTGAGGGATTGTAGATATTTTACCCCTAAGGACATTAAAGAATGCATGTTTCCTAGCCGGGAGAAGGGAAGGAAGGGGACATAACTGATACTCAAAACACCATACCATGGCACTTTTAAAACATCCCTGGTCTCATGCATCCATAAGTCCTTGGTATTTCTCACTGCTGTTATGATGCGGGGGGGGGGGGGGTGAGGGTGAGGCTGCTTGTCTTCAGGAAGATGTGTGTAGACCCATACCAGACAATTTATCTACATTTTTATTCCTTTTTCTTTCATTTCCACTGAAGCTGCATCAATGACCTCTACCCTCAAGAGCGATTTGGTAGTGTTTCACTCACCCTAACAACAGAATACATTTGAGGCAACACTATTCCTATCCTCTTTTGCACTCATCAAGCCAAGATCACAACATTCTCCTCTTCATATGTTTACACTTCAGGTCCTCTCCTAGTACCTAAGAGGAAAGAAACTTACTCTCATCTTCTTGCCTATTAATATTTAATTTCCAAAAAAACGAGGAGAAACCAAGAAATCAAAAAACGAGGAGAAACCAAGAAATCAAAAACCGACTACCGAAAAACCTAAAGACGCGAATGGGTTTTGACTAAAGGGTCTACTTCCATCTCTCATCAAGACCCAATACTCAGGCAGGACCGGTCTCTGGGGATGATACACACAAGAAGGTCCCCATCAGTGACAGCTTCATGAGCAAATTACCTGCTTATACCTTCCCTGGCAAGCCACCACCAATTTCTTATCATTACCCAACACCAACTAATTCACCAACAACTACGACCACTAACACAAAGCAGGCGCTCTTACTACACAGTGGTGTGTGGTAGCATCCCCCATCTCTCCAACCTGCCGCAGGGAAAAAAGGACAAAAGATAAGGTTTTCACTTCACTCTCCATCCCTCTCTCCTCGATGCACATAATGAATAAAAGAGAAAACTACCGCACTCTACTATGACTACATATCGCACTTACAACCCGCCCTTCAGTTTGACGTGCGATATATCAAAGTAGATCTGGCCCAGTACATGTGTGCCATGAGTGGTCAATGGGATAACGTGGCTGTGCTTGCTGTTATTTTTTCCCGCTGGATTTTACCTTTAATACAACAACAACAACAAAACTGAGAAAAAAGTATTAAAAAGTTTATTTTTTCGCAGTTTACTTCTTGAAATTATTAACCAGTACTTAGTCTCGCTTGAATCTTTTCTTTTGCCTCCATGACCATATTTCATTGAACTATTCCCTCTTTTTACAGGCTGTTCTCATCCAAGGTCAAGAACCTCTCACATCTTCCATGTTGGCGTCTGCCAATGATTCTGATCAGAAACAGATGTTGGGTGAAAGATTGTTCCCTCTCATTCAGGTAAATTTTAATTTTCATACTTTCTTGAGTAAACCAGGCCTGTTAAAATTCCTTTGGTCTCAATTTTCAGGACTTTGGTTGTACTGTAATTTTGGAAACCCCTCGAGGTTGTAGACAGGGATCTACAGAACCCTTGAATCAAGCTTGTTGGCATGAAATATGTCACATTTTTCTGCTCGTTCTTTGGTGGCTTTGTTGATGAAACAAAAATTAAATTATAAAACATGGTGAAAAACACTCATTTAACATGGTGTAACTCCGGCAGGGTTTTTACGCGCCAGGCAAATGCACGACATCTGGAGGAGTAGAGAAGATACGGGGCAAACATCCGCAAATTATTTATCTGAGGTGTGTCGTTTCATCGAAGGGTGAAATTCAGTAAGAGAACTGTTTGGTTTGAAATTACAACTTATGGTGCAAAAATGATTCGGAAACTGGGAAGGTGGGTGGTGTGAGCTGAGTGAGGAGACTTTCGTTTGCGTTTAATAAGAAGACTGTTCACAAATCAGTTGGTTACTTACTCTGCTTTCTTGATAGTGCTCTTCAATTTTATTCTAGATAGATTTTCAGTTCGAAAATTGAAGAATAATTTTGCAAATGGAAAAGAAAGAGCTCGTACCTATGATGAAATGTTACAGCTTTGTTCTATCACTTCTGTTTTCTTGCATCGTTATTGCTCGAACCCAGGGAAATGGAAAATCAGTTACAACCCTGGGTCTGAAATCAAGAAAGAATATTTTAGATTCCTTGGCATGGGTATCTCATACCTTAAATATTTCAGAGGATCCTTCAGTCCGTTTTACCCCCTCTCCACTAGTTTCTCAATCAATGGTAAGATGGCTGTTCTTAAGTAAAGTCCCTTGATGGATAGCTCCAGGGGTGCAGAATATTCCCGATTGTGAAAATTGTGGAATTTTTTTTTTTTCACAAATTCAAAATTGTGGATGCTCTTCCAAAATTTAAAAAAAAAAAAAAAATGAAAATCATCTTGGGAAAAACCCCAAATTTTCGTGCTCCTTTCAATTTCTGATGGATTTTTGAGACTCTTTTAACAAAAAGGTCATACATTTATTGTTGAAGTGCTTTGCAAAAAGGTCATCAATGTGGAAGCCGGGGGATCTCAGATTGCGGAAGCAATTCTGGTTTGTGTGTAAAATGTGGAGGAGAAGAACATTCTGCACCCCTGGATAGCTCTTGGGAGTGCAGACACGATGCTTTATGCACTCACAAGGAGTCAACCGCTTGAAAGAACTCAAAGCTTAAGTTTCGACGGTGGACCAGTGGTAGACAGGCATATTTGCCAGTATTCTCGTTGGTTCCTTACATTTTTCTACTCTTCTTTCTTCTAATAAACTCCTTTTCGGTGCGCCTTTAATGTCTTTTACGGTTTTGCCTCTGTGAAAGCCCAGACCCAACAACCAACCAGTACTTGGAAAGCTTGCATCTGTACTCTCTATAGAATTATCCATCAAGGGGCTCTATTTATTCCCTACATCCTTGCAACTTGCTTTTAATGCCATTTTCCTCCTGTTTTTCCGAGGAAAAGAAAAATATGACTGATGAAATTAATTTATAAAATGTACTTGCTCTCCAAGTAGATGAACTTATTTCTTGTGATTTTCAGCGCATGTATCCCGAGCTTGCTGGTAAAATCACTGGTATGTTGTTGGAAATTGAAAATGCTGAGTTACTTCACATGTTGGTGGACAACGAATCTCTTAAATCGAAGGTAAGTCGCTTTGAATGTCTCTTTAATAACACTCTTTCCAGGTGTGGAGGCTGGGTTGACCCAAAGCAGATTTCAGTCATTAGTTCCTTGAAAACAAAAGAAAGGTTGCATGAAATTTTACAGTCTCACTTCAAATGTTTCCAAGTTCTAAACAAGAAATGATTTCATGAGCAATCTGGCAATGCTGTGGTCATCGGACATCATCTGAATGCTATTTCAAAATGTCGAAATCCTCTATGCATGAACTCAGAAAAGTCTCTGTGCTCACAAGGGTACTGTGTAAAAGCGGGGAATAGTGCTCCTTGGAAACAATGTTTTCCCTGTACTTGAATCTACCTTCAAAAATCAATTGTTGGGGAAGGGCTGCTTCACTATTTGAATCAAATGTTCCACATGGAATCAAATGGTGGGAAAGAGCTGTTGCCGAATTGCTTGAGCCGCCATACGAAGGTTGTCCGTAAATTAAGGTCTCCAAAGCTGTTTCACATAGAAAAAATCATCTTATTGAAAATACAAGTTCACATTCTGAAAGCTTGAACTCTTAGCTATTTTTCTACGTAGTCATCATTACAATCGATACACTTTTCGAGTCGCTCAGGAAGCTTTTTCATACCTGCGTCATACCCCTCTCCCACCAACTCGCATAGGGAGGAATTTACAGCTTCTTCGAGCTTCTCAAGACCCCCCCAAGTGTTGTTTCAAGTTGAGGAACAAAGAAATAGTCTCTTGGAGCTGAATCAGGACTATATGGAAGATGATTGATGTTTTCCCACCCGAATTTATCGATGAGATCTGTTGTGATGCACCAACGTGACGTGAAAGCGGGCCTTATCATGGTGCAAACAGACTTCTTTTGGTAAGCCAACCTCTATGGCTCTTTACCTGTGTGGCCCGGCCCAGTTTTGTTGGTATCTCAGCATTTACATGCGAACCTTGATATCTTCTCTCTGGCAATGTTGCCAATGGTTGGCTGATGTGAATTTGTTATAAGGAAATGTGTATTTATGTCCTTACTTCTGTGTTTTTTAGGTTGAGGAGGCTGTTGCTGTGTTGCAAGCTCACCAGGCCAAACAAGCAGCACAGGTCAAGAAAGAATAAGTTTAGCAATGACCATCAAGGAAGCAAATTGTTGCCGACATACTGGTAATTCTGAAGAAATTAAAAAAATAGAAAAAAAGAAAAAAAAAGAGAAAAAAAAGTAAAAAAGAAAAAAATTGTAAAAGAAATTAAAATATAAAAAAAGGAAAAAAGTTAAACATAACTGTTTCATAAAATGAAAGCTTGAGTATTCCTTGCTAGGATCGGATTTGATTATTTGAAAGAAAGTATTGCAAGGACAAACTGTAATCAACATCTGTTATTCAGTTCTGAATTTGATCATTCACCTGCTGAATTTTTTCCTTCTTTTTATCATTTTTGAGCCGTTCGCCTTTTTTTTTTCTTTTTCTTTTTGTACTTAGCAACAAACAAGCAAAAAATCTTTAAAAAATGTAAAAAAAAAAAAATAAATAAATAAAAAAAAATTAGAAAAAAACAGAAAAATTTAAAAAGAAAAAAAAAAGAAAAACAGATAAAAGATTATCAAAAAAAAGAGAACCTTTCTGTTCCCCTGTTTTCAAGAAACATTTGAATCCAATTTATTTTTTATTTCTTTAAATATTTCTCCTCCTATCCACTATCCACTTTAGTATTTTAATTTTCAGTTTTTCTTGGTTTTTACTCCTATTTCCATTTTCCAGGGGCCCTTTTTTCTTTTTTGTTATTTAGTTTTTCTGTCCATGAACCGTCATTATTTTGTCCTGTTATTTATCTTTTCCATTGTAGTGATGCAGAGAAACTTTAAGTTAACATGATTTAATTGTTTAAAAGTAATTCCATACATTAGCTGTGAAAATTGTGAAAGATTATTTTTCATTTAATTCATCTCTTTTCGCCTTCATTTTATCCGTTTCATTAAGTAGTATTTATTTCTCTCAAAGACGGAGGAAAACCGAATCATAAGTACAAGTACAATAATGATCAATAAATATTTTCTTTCGATTCTTTCACCTGAGGGGGAAAAAACCAAGGGAAAAAAGATGCCAAAAAAACTCAAAAATTTGTGTTTGAAGATTGATTGGTTTCAATTAGAATGCAAGGGCAGTTTAATCTATCTCCCATGCCCCCCCCCCTCTTTTCTATTGATGCTATTATTGCCTATTCTGACAATTCTTCTTCCAATTCCAGACAATTTTTTTTTTTTTTTTAAGTAGAGTTAAGCATTGTTCAAGTTTTTCCAAGTACCGAACTGGACTATTTTTGTTTGTATCCTTCATTGAAAGATTTTTATTTTTTTTTTTTAACCTATTTCAACAAGCATTTTTCCCCAATTATTATTTCCATAATTTTCAAAATTGACATTTTGTTTAGGTTATTTTATCGTTCAAATGTACTTCTCTACTGTTTCTCAAATATCGAATAAACTTTTCGAGCGTAAACTTGTGTGTTTATCTCTTGTTTTTTTTACCTGAAGCTTCAAGTGAGCCATTTCCATGCAAGAATAGTACAAGTTCAAAATTCTGAAATCGCACTCAAAATTGCTGATCACTGGCAATTTGTGTTCTTGTGCTCTGAGGCAAATATGCACTGCCATTTTAGTTTGTTTGCTCTAACTTGAGACCTGAGTGGGCGATAAGCCGATAAATGAACTTCGGAAGATGGATAATGGCAACGCTTCAATAGGTTGTCATAGCCCAAGAGTTGGGCAGCAGCCCTGTCACCTCGGCCGGCTGACAAAGGTAAGCACTCCTACGTTGCCACAGAGGGCAAATCTACCTGAATTGCCAGGTCTCAAGTTAGAGCGAATAGACTATAGTAAAAGATTTTAAAAGAGTGACCTGATCAAGTACGATATCAATGGGCATGAATCTCGTTATTTACTTACATGATTTTGCAGAATATGGACTTATTATAGACTGTTCTTGCTTAGAGCAGATTGCAGTTGGTTAATAATTAGTGCAGTATCTTATTTTTTTAGTAAAGATTTATTCGGGGGGGGGGGGGGGGGGGGGGGCTGAACTCCCAGTTCTCTGAATAAGAATGTAAGTACCTTAATTTTTTCTAGTGGCAACCCCCATTTTGTGACATCGTCTGAAAAATCAAATTCTATGTATTTTGGTGCTAACTTCTGGTTGATACTGTTTTTCATGTTCAAGATATTGAAGGTCAAAAATTAATTTTTACCGATTTTCTAATATTCATCTTTTCCCTTTGAAGACTTCTTATTCGAAGCACTGCTACAGATCCAAAGTATTCCACTAAATAAGTATTCCTGAGATAAAATTATCGCCGTCCCCAAAAATTGGTTGACTGTGTATTTTTAGCCCTTGAATTTGTTTTCGCTTTTTTGACAGTTTATGAATTCAATTTTCACCAAAAACTGAAAACTACCGAAAAACGGACTGAAAATTGCTGTCACCCTGATACCTTCAAAAATCTCAGAAAACCTAGGGGTCAAAATTTGAAACAGTTTCAACATGTCTGCTGACATTTCCAATGTATCCAAAGGCGATTGAGTGAATGGTTCCTCAGTTTATTGATTGGCACTGTCCAATGGCCCAATTTCGCCCTGGGTCCAAACCAAAAAATGTATTAATTTTATTGTTGGTGTGACGTAGAGGGCGCCAGCTTAAAAGTTTTTCTCAATTATCTCAGACACTTGAATGAATGGAAAAATCCGTTAGGAAACGAGTGAAAGAATACAAAATTTCCCTCTAGATGAAGTAGGTTAAGCTCAATTAGTGGGAATGATTCATTTCCGAAAAAGCTGCTTGAAACAGAGATTATCCAAAAAAGTTAGAAAATACCTTAAAGGCAGAGTGCTATTAATGCCGATTTGTGGCCCCAAAAATGGTACAAATTTGAATTGGTCTAGAAGTTTGAGTTAAATGGCTTTACTTACTCTTAAAGGCTTATACATACTTTTAAGTTGAAGTGGTGTTTATGTCAAATATGATCTTTAATGGCGTATTTAACTATCAAAGTGAGTCGGTCTAGTGTTTGTCAAGGAAAAAGCCCCATTTTTCATTAAATTATTGAATATTTATAAGTGAGCCGGACATAGTTTGGTTTTCTCCTTTAGATATGCTATTAGGCTACTTAATGGGTAACATACTTAAAAACAAAATAAATTAAAACAAAAACTCACTTGCGCAAATAAAATTTTTTTCTATGGTGGACGCGTTTCGTGAGGGCACGGCCGGGCATCATCAGCGACTGGTTGTTGCGAGGTGTGTTCGATGCTTTGACCCGTCGGTAGTTGTTATTTTCCCCTCCACCCTTCATCTAAAGGGTTAACAACTTTAAAGAGTGGATTTTGTGCACCTCCTATTTCTAAATTGAAGTTACGGTGTTTGCATTTATGAATAAAAACATTTTCCCAAATTGTGAGGTGAAATTTGTTGTTTACTTCCTTAAGGACGACCGTAGAAAAAAAATTTCTTCGCGCAAGTGAGTTCTTGTTTTAATTTATTTTGAATTAGTTTTTGTGTCGCTCTCCTTTTTATTAATTTAATACTTAAAAACAGTCACCGAGCTATATCCGGCTAGTGCTTAAAGATTAACTTTCCTGGTTTCGTGAAAATGGAAAACAAATTTGATCAAAATCCCTGCAGTAATAGTTACATTGAAACCTGACCACCTGAAAAACCATGACCTCGATGACTACCGTTTACAGGCTCCTGTAAACCATCAATTTATTTCTTTTGTAACGTTCCCAAAATTTGACATTTTTACCTCAGTCGCTCATCGTTTTCTTTCCAATGGTATGTTATTTTATGAACTTTAAACAATTTTTAGGGGAGAAAGTGCTATTTTTCTTCACTCATGTTGAAAAATTCTGCGATAACGACCGATTTCCTCTAGTGATCAGGCAAAGAGGTTCTTTCATCGCCCATAAGGAATGGGCTGTGAATGGATTGCCTTCATTTTTTCAGGGCTGATAGAGCTATTCAGATCTAAATATGGCCTTATTTTTTTATTTTAGCCTTCTGAAAACCGGGGGGGGGGGGGGTGCCAAAGGTAAAACGATTTTTCGGCCATAACTTTTGAACGGTCAAAGATAACAAAACGAACTTTGTGTTTAAATGGAAGATCTTTCAAAGACCTATCTTTTGATGTGTATGATGTTTCAAAAGTATTGAATGTTAGTTGAGTTAGGTGTTCCATTTTCAAAATTTTGGAAATTCCAAAAAATTAGATTTTTGAATGCATAACGAACCACGTGTTTGGGCGGCTGGACTTTACTACTTCTGCTACTACTTTTTTCATATGCGGATTGCACTGCGGAAAACAAAGAACTGTCTTGAAGAAAGTCTTTCTTTTCCGTTAAAATGAGCTAAAGTTCGTTTTTCGGAAAATGAGCTGTCTTCGAGTTATAAATTTTTAAAGGGTCAAAAATCGCTAATTTTGTTTTCAGCGGCGGTGACGAGGCCGGAAAAAATAATTTCTCCGCATGCAGTTAATAAAATTCGTTGAAAATTTATAATTAGGGGTTTTCGGGGTCGCACATTTCAATTCTGCTGCAAGTTTGAAATCGAAGCTGCCGACCTCTATATACTCGGCAGCCATCTTGGATTTCAAACTTCTTCAAATCTTGCGGCAGAATTGGTATCTGCGACTTCGAAAACCCCCAATTATATATTTTCATCGAATTTTATCAACTGCATGCAGAGAAATTATTTTTTCCGGCCTAGGACACTGCCACTGAAATAAATAGGGATTTTTGACCCTTTAAAAATTCATGACTCGAAGACAGCTCATTTTCCGAAAACGAACTTTAGCTCATTTTAACCGAAAAGAAAGAACTTTCTTCAAGACAGTTCTTTGTTTTCCTCAGTGCAACCCGCATATGAAAAAAAATTCAAAAATCTAATTTTTTGGAATTTCCAAAATTTTGAAAATGGAATACCCAACTCAACTAAAATCAATACTTTTGAAACACCATACACACCAAAAGATAGGTCTTTGAAAGATCTTCCATTATCTTTAACCGTTCAAAAGTTATGGCGGAAAAACCGTTTTATCTTTGACACCCCCCCCCCCCCGGTTTTGAGAAGGCTAAAATAAAAATAGGCCATATTTAGATCAGAATAGCACAATCAGCCCTGAAAAAATGAAGGCAATCCATTCACAGCCCATTACTTATGGGCAATGAAACAACCTCTATGTTCACCTGAACAAAGTTGGCAGGGAATTTTCGACATGACTTCCCTTCCTCCAACCAGCTACTAAGCTTTTTATTTTTTTTTGTTCTTACGCTCGTAAATTAACTGTTTTTCTCTCTCCCCCTACGGAGCAATGAGATGGGCGAAATGAAGAATAAGGGCACGGATAAAATTGGAAATAAAATTTATTAAATAGGCCATGTTAAGACAGGGATAAAATTGGAAATAAAATTTATTAAATAGGCCATGTTAAGATAACTTTAACAGTCCAGATAAAAAGATAAAAACACATTTTCATCAGTTTACATACAAAGTTACAAAAGGGAGCAAAGTAAATTGAATTTTTATAGAGTAGTCAGAGGAATCTCAACAAAAACATAAAATGCAAATGCAAATAAAATGAACAAGTTAAATTTAGTGGTGAGCATGAAATTTTTAAAGGAATCAGTAAAAGATGGAACTGATCCAGGAAATACATGGTTGAATAAAATGCTAAGTGAAACACAAAAAAGTTGTTGCAGGCTGAGCCATTTAGCTACACATGGTTTCCATGGATTTACAGTTCAGATGGCTCCGAGCAGAAAGGAGCCATTGCTAGTGATTTCTTTTTTTCATAAAGCCGTCCAACTATGGAATACATACATTATTTTAAGCGCTTTGCTCTGATAAATCAATCATCAGTCAACTAATCTTTTGTTCCTACATTTGTCGCGCTTGTTTCAGATAGTCTTAGTTGTCATGGTATGACAGTTTGCAGTATTTACTGACTGCTGATGAATAAAAAACTGCGCAAAAGATGCAAAATATGAAACATTTATATGAACAAAAAACGGATCAATTTATAAATATCTTAAAGAATCTTTCATTGTTTTTGCAAAATCAGAGCAGCTGGACCTTACAGGCAGGGGATTTGGAGCCACAGCTAAAGTTAACATCTGCATCTCTCACAGCAGAAACACATGGTAAATACTTTAAACCCATTAATTTAACGTTTAAAAACTGATTCCAAGTGTGCGTGCCTTGTCAGAAATGATTAATGATTTCAAAATTAGAATTTGGATTATTGCAATCGGCGCTCTAAACTGGGGCAGCTCCTATTGCAATAATTCAAACTGTAATCTTTAAAATCAATTTTTGTTTGTGTGCGCATGCCCATAATCAATTTTTGAACAATAAAGTTACTGGTGTTAAAGTGTTGTTTTATGTCTTTTCTCTGTGAGCGACACCAATTTTGTTTCCAGTTGTGGCTCTGAACCCTTGTTTACAGATACTCCTAGAACATTTTTGCAAAATAAAGAGCAGCTAACCCTGAAATAGCACCAAGATTTAAAAAACAACTGCAGTCTTCAATACCTACAGTAAATTGAACTGTGAAGTCGTTACTGAGAATACTTACGTTCTCATTTCACAAACTTACCGCTCGGCGAACTTTTTACACAGTATGTCCATCAGCTCAAGACATCCGAATTTCCGAAAGTAAATACAAAACAGAAATCCAGTAACATATTGCTGAGTCATAATAGACTGTTTTAGAAGAGCGATATATCGTATCGATTGCCATCCGAGGGCCTCTGGTTCCATACTAACTTTGATTCAATGCATTTTCCCCTTAAGCGAATTTTTGAACGGAAATTTAGACTATTAAGTCAAACAATTAATGCAACCTTTTTGCAATTATGAATTCTACGTCCTCGAAAATGCTTAATTTTGCCTGGTTCTACGAGTAAAACTGCCGAAATTAACAAGATATTACAGATTAAACGATGCGTTTGGAGGTTGGAATCACCCAAATGTTAGTGTTGTTGTTGTGGAATTGGCGGGATTTCGGGCGATTCTAACCTACAAATGCAACATTTAATCTGTAATATCTTATTGATTTTGGCAGTTTTCGTCAAGGAACCAGGTATAAGTAAGCATTTTCGAGGACGTAGAATTCATAATCGCAAAAAGGTCACATTAATTGTTTGATTTAATACCCTAAATTTCCGTTCAAAAGTTCGCTTATGGGGAAATTACATTGAACCAGAGGCCCTCGGACGGCAATCGATACAATATATCGTTCTACTAAAACAGTCTATACCAAAAATACGTACCGAAGGGTAAATTAAAAATACATTTAAAAAAATAAATCTTACAGTCTACTACTATGAACATAAAAAATTGTCATTAAGTTAAAAATATTGTCAGAGGTCAATTTGTAGGCAGATATTAATTTACTGAGCGTGTGAGTAATTTAGGTAACATTTCTATTGCTATGCTCTGTTAATTGAACAGTTTTCAAGAGTGCCTTAAGTGTGTAGTTCTAAAAAACAAAGTTGGTTGATTCAACATTTGAGAGCCATGCAACAGCTGACGAAAGAGATAGAATCCAAATGAAAGTCTGACCGATCAAGGGTTTTTGTAACCAGGAGACTCCTTGTTTCCGGCTTTTGAATGGACTATTTAAAAAGAAAGAGGTAATTGGTGGAGAAAGGTCACATGGTTGCCCAATCTAATAAACAAAGAATTTATCTAATTGGTTATTGTCATTGGATGCTTGAGACAATCTAAATTCCACTCAGGGGCGTGCCATGGGCGGACGGGGCAAGTGGGTACCCTTGCCGCAGGCGGCACTCCCCAAGGGCGGCAAAATCAGGGTGAACAACCAAAAAAAAAAGTTTTCACATTTCTACATGAATCACAGAAGGCGGCAAAATCAGTGAATCAGTGTGTAACAAGCAAAAAAAAAAAATAAGGTCATCAAATTTATAATTTTTTTCACAGATTTTTTTTTTTTTTTTTTTTTTCAAGATTGCATTCTTGCCTCCCCTCTCTGGAAACCAAGGCATGCCCCTGTTTCCAATTACCATTGTATAAATTCCTTATTTTTATTTGGCTTGACAATCACGTGACTCGTCTCCACCAATTACTATTTTCCATTCTTATTCAGTCTATTCAAAAGACAGCCTCTAGTATAAGCTATCTTGATATCACCCTCATGGATAAGGTTTCCAGAGGAAAGCACTGACAAAGTAAACTGAAACAAATGAGGTATTAAATAGGAATATTATTTATTCATCAGCTGTTTAACAGGTCTTAAACGTTGTTCCTCCACCAAATTTGACCGTTGAGTAATACTTCACAAAGATAATGGGAATGAGCAAAGCACAATTAACAACAAAGAAGTTAAGCCAAATTAGTTATCTTTCAAGTTGTTACGGAAGTAAATGACTTGCTCTCCGTTTGATTCAACAATCTTATTAATGTGATTCAATTATAATCCGTAATCCCTTAAATCATCTTGAGAGTGTCAAGAAAAGAGTCAGTAAAGGTTTGACGAATTGCTTGAATTCAAACGGAAAGGTAAAAGGAGATGCCTGATTTCACAAAATGCTATCATATCACATTGCACTATTAAAGAGCTCTAGATTTGTAAACATAATTACAATGGTTCACCTTTGGTATTCCCGATGGACCATTGAAACGGGGTAATCGACTTTCTGACTGACTTTTAGCACTAGGAATTGACATAATTTTTGGTGCCGTATCTGTGAATAATTTTCCAGAGTCTAATGAAGAATTGAATGAGGCATTGGAGACAGAAGACGATGAGTCATTGATATATCTGGCCACGGGACTTTTGATTCCTTTGTACTTGAAAGTTGGTTTCCCGAAGTAGCCCGGCTTGGTGCAACTATCTCCTTCGTTTTTATTCAGACCATTTGTACTGTTGGTTAATTTTTGAGCAGGAGTTGTAGGTGTTTTCACGCAAGATAAGTTGTCGCCGAGAGTGGATTGAGAATTATTTCTTGAAAAATTAGAGGCTTTTGGTGGTGGTAAAAAACTTCTGAACGTTGAAGATTTTGCAGGAAGAACTGATTTTCCATTTGACTGAGGGATTCCAAACCTCATGGGTCTTAAAAGACTAGATTTGTTTTCTTTGGACTCTGCTGTGGAGGGAATGTTTGATGACAGAAACCTTTTTGCAGAATCACTTACGTTCCTCGTGCGGTCCTCAGCACTTTTTTGTGAAGCATTGAAAGTATTCGCCGGAGTAAATTTAAATTTTGAGGCACTCGTTGACTTCACAACAGTGGGAGGCGTAGAGAAAAACTTTTTCTTCCGCTCTGAAGTTGACGCAAGTTTGCTTGAAGGGGTTTTCAGATTTCCTGGAGTTTTAAGTGCAGAATTGGATCTTAGTAGAGAACTAAAATTAGACTTTTTGGGATCGAATACCTTCTTCTTAGATTCTAATTCTTTGGTAACTGCCTTGTCTCTAGTCGGACAATTTTCTGGGACTGAGGAAAAACTGAGTTGAACTTGGCTCACAGAAGCAATGGTGTCTTCAAATACTGTTAAATTTGGAGGAGATACACAGCTGAGGTTAGCCTCAGTGAGTTGGGAAAAATTGATATTTCTTGCAAAGCAACTTGAGCTAGTTAGGGCAGGTAGGCTACTGGTTAACGGGTCTTTCAAAGTTAAGTCTTTCAAGTCAGTTTTCAATTCATCTATTTCTTTGCAAGTTTCAGTCAAAACTAACGGTAAATTTTCATTTGAATTTCCATTTTCATTAAAGTAACATCTTCCGCAGTCAGAGGAAGCATCTTCTAATTTTAAATTGTTTTTATCTTGAAGTAGACCATCAGTAGCTGTAAACTCTGTCTCAGATGTAGGAACGATTTCAGTGGTGGCTGTTGCATCACAAGGTTTATTCTTTCTGATAGTTGCATCAGATGGCATGGTAGTTAAATTGGAATCGGAACTACTACTAAGCTCCACTTCTTGACCATTAAATGGTTGATTGAGCAGGGGATTGAAACTCACCTTTTTATCTTCATTCTTTTGGGTTAGTAAACATTCTGTGCTCCCTTCTGAATTAGCTCTTATGGACTCAGTTCCTTCTTCAGGAAAAATAGTTCCAAATTCTTTTCTAGAATCATATGACTTAAACTCATCTGTTTTCGATAAGGGTGCAAGAAGTTTTTCTACTTTTGATTGACTTTTAACGCCTAAACTGGACTCGCTTAAGCAATTTTCATCGTTGAGAACAATCCCATTCTCTTTTACAGTAGGATTATCAAGCTTAGAAGTTCTCGTTTTCGGCGCAACTTTTGATGGGCTTTCGGTGGCAAAACCAGATCTATTAGAGCTTCCGTTTTTCAGAATGTATTTTTTTGGATCGACTCTCTCAAAACTTTCAGACATAATTTCTTGAATGGGAGATTCTGATGCTACCATGAAGGAAGAGTTTGTGGATGTGCAGGAAGAGGTGAATGAGTTTTGAGAAGTGATTGAATTTTCAAGCGTAATTCCATTTTCTTTCCCAAAAATTTCCTCAGGTGTCCGGTGAGATTTGAACGCATCATTTTGTGAATTTAGTTTCGGGACACGATCAATGATGACATCCATAGACTTCTGAGAAATAAAGTTCTTTTCACTTTCAACTGGTGGTGTTTCTACAGTACCATTATTGTCAAGACTTGAAACGTTATCTGAAAAAAAAAGGGGCAGAATGATCAAGACAGAACACAAAAGAAAGATCAATAATGATAAGAACTGAATAGGCAATATTGTGATTATTTCCATTGCTAAAAGAAATAAGTATGAGGCAGTGGCGGCTTGTGTAATTTGGCAACAATATTACCCCTCCATTTGAAGACATACATTAATCAATTGCTGGTAAAGCGCTACTTCACTGTCAAGTCGATTACGTCTTACATCAAACGGAATGGAGGAAAATTATTATTGTCATATTGTACGAGCTGCCACTGGTACTAGGTAAGTCTGCGGTGCTGCGCATCTGATCAAAAACTTCAACATTTTTCAATTAAATAAATGTTTTGTTTGATGTTAATTTAGAACTATCAAAGTTTTCATTGAAGTTTTGAACAATAAAAGCTTTGATTAATTGAATTGAAACCAACCAAATTTAAAAGTAGCTTTTCCAAACAAATAAAAGATATTTGGGCAAGATAATAAACTTTTAAAAGAAAAAAATTTCCACATTTTTCAGTTGAACAAAACTTCAACATTTTTGGAATGTTTCAAGAGAAATTAAAGCAACATTTCTTTTTTTGCAAATTTTAATAAAATTAAAACCAAGAGTGGAATATTCTGCTACGCTTGGTGATAAATAGTACAGTTTTTTTTTGCATTTGCTAGCTTATAATAGTAGGTACACCTTAGTGACAAGCTAGAACAAAAGAACCTTGGAAACAAGTTTTTCCTAAATTCCCATCATAAATTTTCAATCAGAAAATATTTCCAGAAAGTATTAAAAACTTTCAATTTCAGAATTTTTTAATACTCTCTCTCGCAAATCAAAATTAATCACTGTATTTTCATTATAATTTTTAACCTTCACTGTCTACTTTTAAATAAGATTTATTATGAAAAGAGTCAATTGTTAAAAGTATAGGAAAAACTTCTATCTTGGAAAATCATTTTTTTGTTTCATAAGTTTTGAACAGAGATATCCATGGAGATTAAAATTAAACTGACTGGATTTTTTCAAAGGAGCAAGCTAATGGGTCTGTTGCAAACTTTTGGTACAGCATTATAAATGGTCCCTTCATACCTAAAATTGCGCGAAAATTACTTTATACGCATGAAAAAGTATCAGAATCCATGAACCCACTAGAGGCGTCTTAATAAAAATCCAATGCAGTGGTCAAATGAGTGGGTCACAGTGGGGGAGTCCGATCTAATTGCAGTTTCCTCTGTGATCACTTTTCTCAGCATAAAAAGTTGCGATTAGATTAGATGAGTCTCTCCCATTATGGCTCACTCATAAAACAGCAATTTTGGAATTTCGATCAAACGTATTAATTGAGTTATGAGTCTGTTTTGGAACATTCTGATGCTCCCAGCATAATCATGTTGGGAGCATCAGAATGTTCACACCGGAAGAGACTGAAATAAAGCATCTCTGTAACTGTAGAAAAAGTTTGCATTAGACCCATTTATTGACTGAAAACTCTTAGAAATAAATACCAAAAGCCTGCATTTTCCAATTCATGCCTGGATTTTTTCACATTCAAAATTGTACACATACCTCTATTGACGGCACTTATTGATTGGCCACTGTTTTTTTCTTGAGGAGAATTCCTGGTTATTGCTAATTTTCCATCCCTTTCGTTGGATCTGAAATAAAGAGAAATAGGAAATGGATTCATTGAGCATTATTTAGGGAGTTAAGGTGATTCTATGGCAAACTCCCGAAAATTTTAATCCGATAGATGGCGTAACTTGTCGCTGGCTCCGAAAATAGCCGTTTTTCAACGGTTTTGGGCAGTTTTCTCTGAACAGACGAATAAGAGATAAAACATCGGAATGTCAGCACCTGCTTAATTTTTTGCTTGATTTTATGAGCCATAAACGGGCCAAATTGGTTCTAAAATAAAGGCGAAACTAAGGAAAGAAAAAATCAAGTGTAATTTGGAGTTGTATCAGTAAAGAGACCTGTAATCTTTGCTGATACAACTCCAAATTACACTTGATTTTTTCTTTGCTTGGTTTCGCCTTTATTTTAGAACCAATTTGGCCCGTTTATAGCTCAAAAAATTAAGCAAAAAATTAAACAGGTGCTGACGTTCCGATGTTTCGTCTCTTATTCGTCTGTTCAGAGAAAACTGCCCAAAACCGTTGAAAAACGGCTATTTTCGGAGCCAGCGACAAACAACGCCATCTATCAGATTAAAATTTTCGGGAGTTTGCCATAGAACCACCTTAAAAGCCAAAACAATAATCACCAGTAACCAAAGCATAATAAACTTGATTCTACTTGACCAAGACTTGAAAGTCATGGCAGGGTCCATATTGCAAGTTGTAACTTTCGAGATGTTCAGCTCACTTTAAAAAAAACTAAAGACAAGTTTAGATGAGAGACTGATGAGCCCCCATGGGAATTTATAACAGTCGCGCTCTTGACTTTGTGCTTGATGAAACTTTCGCTTTTCTTTTTATTATAAATCTTGATGCATTATTTGTCTGAAAAAAAAACTACTGATGAAACTAGGTATTCTTTAGTTTTCAACTCCCAATGGTAAAAATCAAAGAAGTTAAAAATCTTTTCAAAAACTTTGTGAAGAGTTTTACAAGAAGTTCAGGGGAAAATATTTTGAAAGTCTTTTCATTAGTTTTTCAATGATTTCTAAAGACTTTTGGATGACATTTTTTTGCTTTAAAAAAAAAAAATTAAAAGAGCTTGTTCATTGTTTTCACACATTTTTCATTCAAAATTTTCTCATTACTCTCTCTTTTTTACTCAATATATTTTCTCATTTTCTCTTTTTCACTACACAAAGCAGAAGATAAAATTTATCGTGTTTCATTCGCTTAATTTTCATTTCCAGTATTATCTTTCCAACTCTATTTTTCTGCACAGTTTCAGCATAGAAAACAGTAGATATGCTGCGCTAAATTGTGAGTGTAATTACTTGTAATGTTTATTACTTGGGATGAAACTTGTTATTTCCTCTTTTTCACCTTCTAGATTTATCATTACATACTTTTATACATTTTTGATGATCGATCAGGAATTTTTTTTAGAGCCTTGTCTATTTATCAGCCTCTTTTGAAAATTTTCAGAAATTTTTTTACCTCTTATTTTTTGGCAAGAATAAAGGAAAATCCTCGAACAATTTTAAAAATTCTAGAAATGGTACGGATTCCTTTTTTTGCCACTTGGGCAATTAATTGATTCATTGATTTGAACTCACACATTTGAGAACTGGGTTCTGACTAGTATTGGTGTCTGCTTCCAAGAAGCATCAAAACATATCAGTTAGTGGTTGGTTAGCCAAAAGTTTTGATTTGTTGCAAACCAAACCTTGCCAAGAGTAAAGTAATAAGAGGGATTTACCTTCTATCTGCAGTACGTTGATGAGCTATCTGTTCCACTACCCTGATTGATGCTTTGAGTTCTTTTGCATTAATCGGTCCCCAAAATACCTCTTCCTCATCACTGTCCACTTCAGCTGATGTGGCTATATTCAGAATCTTGCAGAAAAAAAATAAAACAAAATGCGTTTAGTTGATTTTTTTTTTTGTAAAGAGAAGTTGAGGTTCAAACACAAGAAACTGCAAAGTCAAAACGCATGATAAAAGCTGTGTGCAGGATAGGTATCATCACATAAGTTAAGTCTCGTGAAATGTAGGTATTATTTGAGTAGTGTCGAAATGTAAGTTATATGTGTTGAGTATGTCAACAATAAAGGAAAAGCAGAAAAAATCATTTATGATTGAGAGGCCAATGAAAAGAGGATAAAATGAACAGGCCAAATATTGGAAGTACTAAGTAATGGAGCGACAACTGAGGGCCCAGTCTACTTGGGACCCAGTTTTAATTAAAAAAAGAGGTTCCCTAGAATCTAGTTGATTTATTAGTGACAAATTTTTGGATTGCTGAAATTTGAATATAGCTCAGCTTTTTGATATTGACCTAAGTAAATTAATTAGATATGTTCATAAAATCGTCTGAAGATTAGAAATGAATTTAGTGATGAATAGCATGATTACCGCACCTTAAAGACTCATATTTCACTTGACATTCTATGCGTTTCCTCTTGATTAATTTCTCGAATTCAGAAAGTGTAATCAGCTGATCAGTTCAATACGATTCAAAGTAGATAGGCTACCTTAATGGGTCAATAAAGTGATGGAGGGAATCAAAAGAAACAAGAAGCTACTGTGACCAAAGCAACAGAAAAGAACAGCTAGAGTTCATTTTAGTTTCACAAAAAAATTGCAGCATTCAAACCGATAGCTCTTCTGTTTACATGCTTCTATGAGCAGCTGGTACTACGGCAGATGCGTTTAAAGTACAGGGTTTTGACAAGTAGCATTGAGCTTCCAAACACACATCTCAAGACTCATCAGCGAGCAGTTGGTTAGCGAAAAGATTAGACTCAGTGATAAACAACTGCTCACTGATGCATTTCCGACACAGGCACTCTTACTTCTTAGGATCTCAAATTCTAAATGTGTCTACTCCAACTTACACTAATTCTGCGACCAGGAACAGAGGACAGGCATTTTAGAAGTTATCAAAACTCACCCACCACTGCATACTATAAAAGCAATCTTGATATACAATTTCTTGGTCAGTGCCATCATTACCATTGGCTCCATTTCCCATCAACTCGTGGTGTGATTATAAAATCCACTGATAGATGTTTCTGGATACACGAGCAGTAAGCAAAAACACCTTTTTGGTTTTTTGAAACTAGAGATATAACTATTTACCAAAATGATAAGGTCTGTAGACATCAATTTAAGAGAGCAATCACATTAGACGATGGATTGAGATGTTTGAACAACACAGAGGGAGAGAATTGAGTCTTCAGGAGCAGACAAAGCCTCTTAGAGCAGGACCACTTTAAGTATCCCGTTCTGACAAGTAGCGGTGCGTGCTTCCAAACCGCATCAAAGCGCATACCTGAGCGATCGTTTCGCTACAAGTTTAAACTCTGCTCACCACTCACCAATGCTTTCTGATGCGGTTCGGAAGCACGCACCTCTACTTCTCAGAACCGGATACTCGAAAAGATCATGCTCTAGAACCTTCAGTGATAACGTGATTTCAAATACTGGAGAGTTAACAAGTCCTCTTGCTACTGCGCAGTGAATTGATGATACAAGAAAGCCAATCAGAACTACTTAACAAGATTACTGAACCATAAAATTAAAGGAGAACTCAATGTGTTTCATTGAAACAAGAGCATGAGTAGACTTACAGTTGATGCTGACATGATGATATTTTCCTCCTGAAAAACTCAGGATACATGAATTTGCGAAGGGAAAGAAAAATAAACAATAGTAATATAGTTCAAAATAGCTGACACAACGCAACCACTCTGCAAAAATCAGCGAAATTTGAATTAGATTATCAGACGAGGACCGCAACTGAACGTTCACTCATGGACGAAGATATAACTGTTCACTGATCACAAGCGTAGGTAAGTACTACTTTAGTATTCAGACTATTCAGATCGTAATCAAAGATACATAAAAATTTACCACAGAATACCCACAAATTAAAATTCACAATTATTGATTTCAAAACGAGGACAGTTATGAAATTTTAATAATTTTTCAATAACTTATTCCTTTTACCGGTTTTTGTTTTCTTTTGGTTTGTTTTTCAAATTTAAACAGTACTACTAACAACAAAACGATTCCGAAGACTGGTCGTTGATTGGTTGATGAAAGTTGATGACGTCAACCAAAAAACGTTAGCAGCGCTAGCACAGCGAAATATTAACGGCTTTTTGGAAACCAACACAGTTACTCATCACAGCGCGGTTATTTCAAATTCACGCACTATTTCGTGGCGCGCTAGTTGTTAATGTTTAAAAGTTCAACACAAATTCAATTTAGAGATAACTATAACAACAATTGTCTCTGAAGATAACTTCAATACCTACAGTTAAAGCTAATTTCCTTTTCTCAATAAGTCTGTTACAAACTTTTGCCAGAACGTTATGGTGGGTCTAAAATCCCTTCAAAATAACGTTAAGAGCACCAAAAAGTTCCAAAATGCACTCACAAACTCGATGAATGTGTTCAACAAAATTACAAAATGGCGGTTGAATGTGCGCGTGACAATGAAGGAGTCCCATTTAAGGGGCTCTTGCAAACTTTTGCTACATGGGATTGAAGAGTTGATTCTTGCATAAAAACTTGTAAAAATGACAACGAGTACACTAAAAAATCACGATATTCACTCTCCAATTGAGCTTAATGGCGGTTCGACGTAGGTATCATGGGAGATTGCTATCTAAAATGAGACATATCTCTGTGTTTTCGTAGAGAAATGGGCATAATAGACAGGAATCTCCCATGATACCTGCGTCGAACCGCCATTACCATCTTCCCATTAACCCTTTAAGAGCCAGATTAGTTCAAAAGAAACCATCTCTCCCATTTATAAAGGGAAAGTAGTTAACTGTTCGTACTCGGGGGAGTTGAAATTGCATGTACGATGAATTGAAGGCGCACGAAGAGACCGTATCCTGTAAGTGTTTTTCGTTTATGTGGAATAAACACTGAAACAATTTGTGAAATACACTGGAGGAGAAAAACGAGTATACTCGGGCTTGGCGCATAAGGGGTTAAAGTAGTTATGTAGGTTTATTACTGAATTTTAAACTTTCTCAGTGTGATTTTCGTGATTTTCGCTGGTCATTACATCAGATTAGACCATTTATTTGCTTATGGCAAAAGTTTGCAAGCTGGTAGCACAGAGTTCATTACAGCAGTGAATCGTCACGTGACGATTCTATTCTGAGAAGAATCGGTGGGAATCAGTATCAGTGAATCGTATCGGTCACGTGACGATTCAATTCTGAAAAGAATCGGCGGGAATCGGGTATTGTTGAGATCAGGTGATTAAATCAGATTAAAAATGAGAAACTCGTGAATTCATAGCTAGAAATACGAGGACAAGCTAGGGTGATAGGTGAAAATGTCCAATCATAATTGTCCAATACAAAAATGTCCAAGCGTACAAAAAGTCCAGTGTACGTAAATGTCCAAATGTAAAAAAAGTCCGATGTACGTAAATGCCCTATTTGAAATTTTGTCCAAGAACATAATTCACTCCTTTTGAGAAAACGTCCAATTACCTTAAAAGCATACTTACTGTGATAAAAATTCTTTACTGATGAAAATTTGAAAATTTTTGTCATAGTATGCTTTCAAGATATACAATTGGACATTTTCTAAAAAAAAAGTTTATTATGTTCATTGGACAATGGGGCTCTTGCAAACTTTTGCTATATAGGGGATTGAAGAGTTGATTCTTGCATAAATACCTGCAAAAATGTCGATGCGTACACTAAAAAATCACAAAATTCAATCTCAGAATCAGGCTTAATGGCGGAGAGACGCAGGTATCATGGGAGATTCCTATCTAAATTGACACACATCTGTGTTTCCGTAGAGAAAGTGACATAATAGACAGAAATCTCTCATGATATACCTGCGTCGAGCCGCCATTACCATCTTGCCGTTATAGCAGTTATATGTGAGTTTATTAATGAATTTTAGACTTTCTTAGTGTGATTTTCGTGATTTTTGCTGGTCTTTATAAAAGATTGGACTATTTTTTGCTTGTAGCAAAAGTTTGCAAGAGCCCCATTGGACATATTTCAATTAGGACATTAATGTACATTGGACCTTTTTTACGCTTGGACATTTTTGTATTGGACAATTATGATTGGACATTTTCACCTATCACCCAAGCTAGCGCCATCGAACTGTTTATTCAGTGCTAGAATACTTTTTACATGAGAGATAAACTGGTTATGAACGGCGCAGGTTGGTCAACCTAAGTGTGTGTACACTTGCTCAGGGTTCGAAAATTTGATGAAAAATAAAATCGTGAAATTTCACTTGAAATATTTCATGAAATTTCTGACTTATGAAAAATACGGAAAAATACTCCGCAAATGGGTAAAACTTCCTTCTAGTTGTTTCGCCTAGCCAAAAATGAGAAACAAAACTATTGGTGCTATTACTTAGCTGTTTGTTGGCTTCTATTAACATGAAATAAATAAATTATTTATTCTCAATTCGACATTAGTCTAGATGTTGGCAGGACTCCAGATTTTACCAAGTAATTATTGTATAAAATACAATTCTGGTAAAATGAGAGTCCAAAACCCAAAGCCCTCGTCTATGACGTATCCAGCCCTTGCGAATGAGGGGGGATTTCGCCCTCCCTCGTTATCCCGACACCAGGGGATCTCCTTAACCTTAACCTATGTTAAGATAGGCTCCGACGATATCCAAATGCTCCATTTCCCAATCGTTTTGTACTGCAAGTGAGGTTAGGATCCTTATGGTCTTCTTCTCCAAAACTGGACTTGGCATGTCAAAAAAATTCATTCTATATACCTGCTTGAATCCTTGCGCTACCAGACGCGCTTTGAATCTAGGAGCGTTTCCATTACTACATATATACTCCTTTAATGCAAAAACCCATTTGGAACCAATGACTTTGTCTTCTCGCGGTCTCTTAACGATGTCCCATGTTTTTGTGCTTCAAGATTTTTTAGTTCTTCTTTTACTGCACTATTCCAATTTTCGGAATTTGCGCTGTTTAGAGCTTCTCCTAGTGTTGATGGCACTTTAAGTATGAAAAGATCTATTATCCCCCGAGTAAGAAGTAAAATAGAAAAATTAAACCTTTATAGACAAGAAAATTTCCGATATTTTAGCTTTACCAAGAATAGTTATTTGTAATACCAAAAAAGTGATCGGATTTTAAGCGAGGGACACGAGACAGACAGGACATAACTGCGTCGGCCATTCTACATTATATTCTGCCGGGCAGTTCTGCGGCTTCATATACGGTTGCCTATGCTTCATAAACTTTATCTGCTTGAAAAAATTTGTAATGTATGTACATTTACGCATTGACTGGGGGGAAAAATCACCAAGGGACATGAAAATTGAAAATAACAGAGAATTTCTCATTTACTAACGAAGATTTATGCCATGGACAGTATTTTCCAGTGTTTATAACTAGGAAATACTGAATGGATCGCAAAAAATTGCGATCATGGACATGTTCTGGGCTCCAGAATCGGCCATCAAAAGTGAAATCTGTTGATTTTATCAACTTATTAATGGTGCACCTGTCACATAGGTACAGCTCATCAATCGAGCTCGACTCAGTCGACCTAATTGCTCGGGATTGGCTTTAACGCTGAAAAAAAAAAAAAAAAAAAAAAAAAGGTTGCCATCCCAGTTGGAAATTAAATATTTTGAAAATATCATAGAAATGTCTCCAGAGGGATATAAATAATCATCGGCGATATTGTGGTGATAGTGTGATAACGGCTATTTTTCCAAAAACTTGACGAGATTGCAAAGAAATATTTTGGAGACATTGGATAGCCATTTTGAAGAAGTTTCCTGGATATTCATTGATAAATATTTGAGAGACATTTTTTTTACAAAATGTCATAAAAATATTTCTTGGTGAGCAAACATATCGTGAAAAAATAAGCAATTTGGCAGGTATTGAACAAACAATGTCAGTTTCCATAGTCCACTGCCCTACTGTTTGCGCCACGGCATTTGTAGTAAGATGGGGAGTGATTTTCGGCTACTTAACTATTCGCCGGCCCGGGGTCATTAAGTCCTTTCATTAGGACCATAAAGATCTCCAAAATATTTTAGGGTCTATGTCTTTTCGGGAACATTTGTGTGATATTCTGGTGACATTAATGACTGAAGTATACATGATATTTTGAAGCAGTATTTTCCTGATATTGAGAGAAGATTTCTGCAAATATTGCCACGACATTCATTTTAAGAAATTTCCTGAACATCTCTAAAATATTTTCAGAAAATTATTTTTTTATGACATTTCTGTGATGTTCTGGTGACATTGATAACTTATGGTCCAAATGATATTTTGAAGCAAAATTTTCATGATATTTAGAGAACATTTTCTGTAAATCTCGCCAAGACATCCTTTAAAAAAATCTCTTAAACATCTCCAAAATATTGGTAGTTAAATGTATTTTGGAGGACATTTTTGTGATATTCTGGTGGTATCAAAATCTTTCTATTTCCAACTGGGCAGAAACATGACGATATGTGAACCTATACCTATACCTATATAAGATATAGTACAATTACCAGAGTTCTAGTGTTTGTACCATGGTTCTTGAAAATTGGTATGAAATTCTGGTTCTATAACCATATTCTGATATTAACACCAGAACTTTCTGGTCAAAGCACTAGACTTTCTATGGTTCACGTATTGCTGTGCTTCCGGTAATATTCCTAGAATTTAGGAATTATATTTTTTCAGTTCAGGTTAAAAACACAATGGGTTTAAGTAATATACTTGTTATACCGCTCTAATCTCACTTTTGACTGCACCGCTCACCAGACACCTCTGTTCTTAAGATCGCTAATCTTATAAACTCCGTTCTCAAAATCACTCAGATACATGCCGGTACTTTTGATGTCAGTTGCAGAAAGTTGTGATATATCTCGAGCCAAGAGACAGTGACGATTGGCCGAAGATAATTTCTTGCCTTGGAGAATGTACTCCCAATAATTATTATCACTGCACTTGGAGCGATTATAGGGTAGAGCCTTATTGATTAGTCTCTTTGCCAATTCGACCGCTCTCTCTTTTCCCCAACTTGGCTCTGGCTCTCTTAACTGAGATTTCACCAACAACTTAGCGGCTGCTGCTGATACTGTATTCACTTGGTAAACTGAGGTATGCTTGGCCCAGCATGTAAATGGAGATCTTGGTTGTATGTAAACCACTTGTTTATTCGTCACTGCCAACAGTCTGGTCCCGAACTTTGAAGTAAAACCTTTCCCAACAGTGATAACATGCCCTGCTTGAAACTCCAAAGTGTTTAATGTTTGTTGGCCTCTTAATCGAGCCGCTGATTCTGCGCTCAGAGTGATATGTAGGATGATAATTGTCACGCATACTATATGATTGTCGCCTGTAAGGTAAAAATAATTGTTTAGAAGATTTGAGTGGACAATGCCAATTGTCAATGGGCTACGAAACATGTTCCTATTAGGTCCTCCTCTTGGCTGAGAGGAACTTTTGCTGTCATTCAGTCATTGATTGCGATGCTGATAAATGCAACGACATTGTCGATCTGCATCTGCACTCTGGCGTCTCTGCCACATTTTTTCAAATACGAGAGCGTCGAGGGCCGTTCAAAAAGTATAAAAAACATTTGTTTCCAGGGTTTTTATTGGCCGTAGAAAAAAACCAAATACACCATTTTGGAGCAAACTTTCTCTAAAATTCAAAGGTTTAAATTGATTGAAAAAATATTGAAAATTGCTTGAGCTATCGAACTTTTTCCGCGCTCATGTTAAAAGATTTCCCGCCAACTCCGCCGATTTTTTTGAACTACATATAATATTGTCATGTATGCATTGTATGCATCGATGCTCAACGTAGAGGTGAAGCCTAAGTAAAAAGAGAAAGGCATTCGATCTCGGACTGCGGCACAGTATGAGGGCAATAGAGACAATTCATTAGTTTTAATCATCGACGATCATGTATAATTCTACTTGTGTAAATGTATAATTCGTATAATGCCAAGTCTATCGTCAAACTGTTAATTCGCCAATAAAAGTAATAAGTGTATATTCTCGATCTGACTCCGTATTCTCATTCAATTCATCCCTAATTCTTAATACATAAAATATACATGGAAAAAAGTTACACACAAATGCCAAATATTGTGCTCTCGTTTTAAAAATAACCTATTTATTGAGACGAAAATGACGGCAGACTTTGTAGAAGACTTCCACCACTTTTCAACGTAATTACCATTCACATCGGAGCATTTCTGAAGTCGTATCTCGAGCTTGCAGATTCCCGCGTCGTAAAACTCTTTCGGCTGTTGCTTGAACCAGTCCATCACGGTGTTTTGAACTTCCTCATCACTGTCCAGTGTCCAGTGTCCATACGCAATCCTCCAAGGTAGGTACTCCTCCAAGATAGATGACACTGAGACACGTACTGATGAGATAAATCCACTGATAAGGATGTGCATGAGTCTGGACTGTAAACAAACCTTATCTTCCATGCGACACCTAAAAACTGCGATCCTTCAGGTAGGTACTTGTTTCGCTCGCGATTCAAACTGTAACGGAGGTGGCGGGAAATCTTTTGACATAAGCGCAATAAAAGTTCGATAACTCAAGCAATTTTCAATATTTTTTCAATCGGTTTGACCCCTTAAGGGCCAAGCCCGATTATACTCGTTTCTCTCATCTAGTCTATTTTACATTGTTTCAGTCTTCAAACGCGACTATTGATGAAAACACTTACAAGAGAAGGTGTCGCCGGGCGCCTTCAATGCATCGTATAGGCAATTCCAACTCCCTCGAGTACGAACAGTTAACTATCTTCCCTAATCTCTATAAATGAACGGAAGAGGGGCGCGGCGCACAGTGTGGGATATGCCCGATCTAGCTAGAAAAAAGTCGAAAAATCAAGTTGCTTAAAATTGTTCGAAAATGGATGAAAATGAAAGGTGAGGATATGCCGATCACGAATATATGTATTGTTTATACATTTTCTTCGATCCGATTAGTGTAAAACAGCTTGAACATTGGCTTCCGCCATAGTTTGGTTACGACATTTCCTACGATCATTTTCTTAGTCTTAGATTTGATGCTATTTTAAGTATACGTGTTACAGTTTCGGAAAAAGTGTTGCTGACATGTTGTAGAGGATGGTCTGCTGATCATTTTGCACCCTATTTTATTTACTCAATGTCCTTTCTAATGGTTTTTTCAAAGCCTCGAATGAAACGTTCTCCAACTCCTCAAGTTTACGTAAATCGTGATCTTTATTGGACAATAACTAAATTTGGCGGTGTTTGGCGGAACTTTGGTTTACACCACGTGAAAGCCCATATTTCAGAGAACAAATCCATGAAAACAGTAGCTGCCACAAGGTGCCCCCACGAAAATAATATCAATTTGAAAAGTGAGAATCGCCAGTTCAGACCACACTTTGAAGTGCTTGTGAGAGCTCGTCGCGCCACGTACTGCGCATTTTTTGTACTCGCTTACTTGTATGAATGGAAACTCACCCTACTTCATACCGACACGCTGGCTCAGTCGGTTGCGGCGCCAACCATTTTCTGAAAGTTTTGCAGTTCGAATCCCGGGCATTTTTTTAAAGGACCAATTCATTGAATGTGAACGTTTCATTAATTAGCGTTGTTGAAAACTGATACCCTGTACTTTAGAGGAATAATTTTTTTTTTCATTATTATTCTTTTTTATAAAATTATTTTGACAGTTTTTTGGCTTTTAGAGCACTTGACATTAACATTCATAAAATCTGACTTCAGATTCGTGATCAGCGACCCTTTAAACCCCCTAGTAACACTTATCGCGGAAGAAAGTCATTGGTCGGACTTTTTTCTCGCTAGATCGGTCAAATCCCACACAGTGCGGCGTTCTTTTGAACAAACCTGGTCATTAAAGGGTTAAACCATTGAATTTTAAAAAAAATGTTTGCTACAAAATGGCGTATTTGGTTTTCTACGGCCAATTAAAAAAACCCTAGAAACGAAGCGTTCTCCTTACTTTTTGAGCGGCCCTCGTACATTCAGCAATCTAAAGGGGTTCATTCAAAATCGGCATTTTTCGCCCACTGCTTGTTTTTGACGAAGCTTTGGGGATCGATTGTGGTTACTATTAGTAGTGGATCCTGAAATTTTTGCGACCTAAAACCAATTTTTAGACGGGGGGGCGGGGGGTCAAAGTTGAAACCTTCAAACTCAAATATCTCGCTAACGAATAAAGTTTTGAAATGTGGTTTGCGCGAAAAAACGCGAAATAAACTTCCCTTTCTTTTGAAAACCCACATGTTCCACAAAATTTTAAAAAAACACTTGCAATTTGCAATTTTTTTATTTTCAGGCTCAAAATTTTTTACAAATTTTGAAATTCTGAAAAACGCATTCTTCGATTTTAATCTCTATGAGATATGTTATTCTCTAGAAAATTTGCTACAATTTAGTCTAAACCGCATGTTGGGGAAACTTTTCGTTTCTGAGTTATGAATTTTTAAGGTTTCAAAAATCGCTATTTTAGCGTTCTCAATGACAGCGAAGAAACCTAAAAAAGAATATCTCCGCTTATAATAAACAAAACTTTATGAAAATTGCGATTTGGGGGTTTTGAAGGTCGTAGAATTCAATTCTGCTATCGGATTTGAAGAATTTTGAAAACCGTCTAAAAATTGGTTTTAGGTCGCAAAAATTTCAGGATCCACTACTAATAGTAACCACAATCGATCCCCAAAGTTTCGTCTAAAACAAGCAGTGGGCGAAAAATGCCGATTTTGAATGAACCCCTTTGCTGACGCTTCAAGTTGCCTCAAATCGCGACCCAAAAATCAATGAGCATTTCTCTTTGGCACAAGGGTTTTGAGAATATAATCTACGTAATGTTCGTCATTACAATAAGTATGATCGTATGGAAGCCTTTTGTTTATTAATTACTCGCCTAGGCGATGGACCGGTCTCTTCCCCATGCGGTGGAAATCTGTCCACCAGAATTCACAGGTAACGTATAAGCCCAAACTCCGATTATTATTGTTTGTTGATCTGGATAAATTGAAGTATATTCGTTGAATTGCCACCTTGGTGCAACTTGAACTTTTTGAGAATTCGATACAGCAAAATATCTTTTGTATAAACTCCGTCACCTTTGCCAATGCGCCACCGTTAAAAGGTTACTGGCGATGAAACGGAGGTTTTGCGGATTCATGCCCCGTTGCAGGAAGTAGGATATTATTATTTACTATAACCAGGATAATACTATTACAGCCTGCAATGTGAAATGAAGGCGCAATGGGTGTAAATATAGGGTTCTGATGATTGTCTTTTTCGCACAAGTTTACAAACCAGGGGTATCGCAAATGTAGGAATTAAGTTTCATACTGTTTTGCTGATGGGAAACCCGTACGTAGGTAGGTACATCAATCAATCAATCAATCAATCAATCAATCAATCAATCAATCAATCAATCAATCAATCAATCAATCATTATCAATCAATAATAATAATAATAATTTTGAATGTTTGATAGTAATATAATAAATAAAATGACAACAGATGGTACCTACTGCTGGTAACAAAAATGCTCATTGCATTTATCCCTTACAAAAAATGAATTAAAATTATGAAACAAGCCAATACGACCACAAGCTTTTGAATTTGATTCTTTCATTATTTTTTATTTTAATATTTTATCTTTTTTTTTTTTTTTTTTTTTTTTTTTTTTTTTAATTCCAGGCGAGAACAAGGACAAGAGCCCCCTTTGGCCCCTTTGTCCCCCCTCCCCTTAGGGGCTCCCATGATCTGAATTTTTTATTTATTTATCATAATCAATTCATTGCTTATTTTTGTAAAGGTATGAAAATCGCGGAAATCGGTAAACATAACATTAATTCCGAAAGCAGTGAGGAAATGAGCGATTATAAAATTCACTTACGGTGTCTCCGACAGATCATTTTAATAAGATGAAGCAGCTAGCTCGTTGATTCTACGTCTAATCTAGTCAAAATATCTTGTGATGCAAGAAAGGACGAAAATCGGAGTAGAGAGGTTCTTTTTCAGGAGTTTCTTCGTCTCCCCACCTACTTTTGTCGTTTATTCAAGTCGAATGACGTACGAATGACGTCTGTGTCATTCCTGAAATGAATTAATGCGAAAGTAAATCACCTTGCGCTGTGTTTGTCTAAAAGTGCGAGCGCCACGCGTTTGTATGGAGCTTGTGTAGTAATGAGAACCAAGCAATACCGCTCCTTTAAGTGTCGATCTGACGGGGGAAACCCCGAATGATTCAATCCGCAAAACCTTCGTACAGGGGTTATTCAAAAGTAACGAACACAGCCCTTAACTTTTTTTCTAATTAATATAAAATGGTGTGCTTTGGACTCTTCTTAGTTACATCAAATGCGGTATATCGAGGATCTATTTTCATTGAGACCCCGCACCCCGGGCCCGGAGAGAAGTGGGGATCACCTTCATTTTTTCTCATCATATCAACCCCTAACTTGTGATACATAGTTTAAAAAACCATGCAATTCTAATTCTTTTGACTCAAACTAGAGGTCAGTATCGGTTTTTGTTTATGCTATATTGATCAAAGTACGATTCGGAACCATTTTTTAAAAAAAAAAAAAATCATTACTCTTCTTTGAAACATTGGAATTGAAAAATCTACGATTCTAGAATGCTCTTCAGAGAAATTCAAAAAGAAAGAAGAAAAAAAAATTAGTCAACATCTGATTTTAAAACCCCCAAACATTTTTAACGTTTTCGCCCCCGAAAAGGGAGAGCTACGAGGATTGTCCGTAAATTAAAGTCTCCAAAGCTGTTTCACATAGAAAAAATCATTTTATTGAAAAAACAAGTACAGATTCTGAAAGCTTGAACTCTTAGATATTTTTTCACGTCGTCACCATTTTTCTGAAATTTTTCAAAAACCACCCCTAACTCAGTAAAGGGTGGTTTTTATAGAAAAAAAATTGAAGGATAAAAAAAGTTTTATTTTTTTATGCCGTATTAGATTCCAATGTCCGAACGTACCCTTTTTATTTGATTTTTTTGAGATACGGGTGCCTACCCCCCCTAAATAACCCCCTAGAGGTGGTTTTTGGGGGCTGAAAATATTCTCCCCGAATTCTTAGGGGTCGATATACGTTACACGTGTATTACCGAATTTTCATATTTACCTTAGTTTGGCCACAATAAAAGCTGGCCAGGTGGTCTGACGTCGACGAGGTGGTCGAGGAGCTCAATAAAAAATAATTTAAAATAATCAGTGTTGACAATATAATGAGAAAGCAAAGAATTGAGGAAAAAGAAACCTCCAAGAGCGGAAAAAATCAAGAGGGAAATTCCAAAGGCAAGGAACCAGAACAAATTCAAATTCCTAGGTATAAACGCTTCGGACTTCCGATTCATATGCTAACATTCGAAAAAGATGAAGATATAAAGAAAATCTATAAAATAAAGTCTGTTTTGAATACAATTATCAGAATTGAGCCTCTAGTTAGAAGGTCATATCTGATCCCTCAATGTACCAGATGCCAAAGGTTCAATCATACTCAAAGGTTCTGCCATAAGGCTGTTCGGTGCGAAAAATGTGCGGGGCAACACCGGTCGGCAGAGTGTCCAAAAGGGGTATTCACAGAAGCAACGTGTGTCAATTGCAAAGGAAAACATGTGGCAAGTTACAGAGGATGTGAAGTCGCTGTTCAACTCCAAAAAATTCACGAAGGCAAATTTTCAACCAAGAAAGATGCGGAACAAAAATCAATCAATAGAAGACCACCCAAATCTGATGTCGGGAGGCAAGTTAATGTGGAGTCCAGCTCCACCACGAAAAATAAAGCTGTAGGACCAAGAACTTATGCTGAAAGTCTGGGTGAACGACAATACGGACTTAATACACCCAAAGGGGTAAGATCCACCCAACCTCAATTATTAACGAGGGAATATAGTGTCGAAAAAATGTTTAGTATGTTATTAGAAAAATTTGACTCCTTAAGTTCCAGACTTGGACGTTTGGAAGAGGGCAAAAGCAAACGAGCCTTGGGTAAAAATGGATAGTTTAATCACAAATTACTTTAAAGCAATAAATAGAGAAACCGAGGCACAAGTTGATTGTGCCTCGAATCAAAGCCCTAGCAGTCCTGGTTTGGAACTTGAGGAGCCCTATCCTGGAACCGGTGATAGTGTAAAACCTTTTTCCAAGGGGGGGTTGTGCATTGCAGCCTGAAATGCTAACGGGATTGCGAATCGTAAGAAACTAAATGAGCTAAAAACATTTTTAACAAACCATAAGGTTGATGTATGCTTGCTCTCAGAGACGATTCTTAACAATGAAGCATATGTGAGCATTCCAAGCTTCAATTCTTTTCAAGCAAATCCTCCTCTTAATACGCCCAGAGGTGGTGCAATGTTATTGATCAAATGTGGACTCAGCCACCATTTATATTTTAAGCTTTGCACTGAAAAGATCCAATCAGTTGCAGTGACGTTAAAAACAGGGCTAGGACACTTATGCATTGCAGCTGTTTATTGCCCGCCAAATGAAAAAATTAAGAGAGAGGATTTTTCCCTCCTTCTGAATAAACTCGGAGAAAAATTTATAGTAGGTGGAGACTGGAACTCAAAACATACTCGCTGGGGCTCCAGGTTAATTACAACGAGAGGGCGTGAGCTTGAGTTTGCAGGAAGCTCATTGAATTGTTCTTTTCTTTCCTCCGGAGAACCAACTCATTGGCCCACTAATTTGAACGAAATCCCTGATGTAATCGATTTCTTTCTATCGAAAGGCATCTCTAGAAACAACATGATACCGAGCATGCAAATGGAACTATCCTCTGATCATACTCCAGCAATTTTGAATGTTTACACGAAAGCAGTTAAAAGTGAGAGAAAACTGGGCCTAGTTAATCACAAAATTGATTGGAAAAAATTCAGGAGAGGATTGGATGCTTGTATTGACCTAGGAAAATGCATAAATTCAATCACAGAACTGGAGGTGGAGTGTGATGAAATAGTATCCTCAATTACACCAAGAGTGGCAGAAAATTGTACTCCAATTCAAAAAAATATTTCCTTCAATCCGAAAATTCCACCTGAGATTCTTTCTTTGGTGCGAGAAAAACGAAAAGCGAGGAAAAAAAGGGTAAATTCTAGGTTCCCGGATGATAAAACTAATTATAACAGACTCACACGTATACTAACTAGGAAACTAGAGATTATTAGAGAAAATAGAACTAGGAAATTTTTAGAAAACTTGTCACCCGATAAAAGCACAGACTACTCTCTTTGGAGAGCAGTTGAATATCTGAAAAAACCTGTGCAACGATCTCATCCTATAAAAATCACTAAAGATTCAAATCCATCCTGGGCCAAATCTAGCAAAGTAAAAGCTGAAGCATTTTCAACACACTTGGGCGAAGTTTTCAAACCAAATATCTCTGATAGGGACGATTCTGACGTAATAAAAATTGATGAAATAGAAAGCCTCGAAGAGGTCCCATTTTCTGTGATTACAAACAAAGAAACTTTCGAGGAAATAAAGTATAAAATCAAAACAGAAAAAGCTCCGGGCATTGACCGAATCACGGGCCAAATTTTAAAGGAATTGTCAAATAAAGCAATTTCAAAGCTAACCCAAATATTTAACGCAGCACTTAAATTAAAACATATACCCTCTTCTTGGAAAAAGGCTGAGGTTATTGTGATCCCCAAAGCTGGGAAACCACCTGAGGAGGTAACCTCATACAGGCCAATCTCTCTCTTGCCAGTTATTAGTAAACTGTTTGAGAGACTACACGGAAAAAAATTCACGGGTACGGTTACTATAAAAGACGGGCGCGGGAACCGTGAATCACGGGTAAAAGTTGGACGCCGTCCAGACACAGTTACGACACCCGTGAATGTACGGTTCAGAGCGAAACTGTACTTTCACGGGCGCCGTGGGTTAAAAAGGTAAGATGATTCATCCGGGATTTGATCCCGCAACGTTCCGTTTCGCAGTCCAGTGTCTTGTCCACTACACCGCGCTGACCGCATGGAGAAGGGAGAGGAAACTCCAGTATACAGGGTGTCCCAGACCACCCGTGTAGGTACTTTTTCTCAAAAACGGCTGGGAGTAGAGAGCTGAAACAAAAAAGTCAGATAGGGAATTGACCCCAAAGAATTCAATGAAAATATTTTCAAAGTCCCCCGAGGCCCCCCGGGGGGTTTTTGGGGGGGTTCGAAACACATTTTTCCATTTTTGGCGGGAAAAAGCCTATAAAAGGTACAAAAATAAGTTCAGATTCTGAAAGAGCAACTCATTGCCGACATTTTTACTCCAGTAACTTTTTCCAGAAAACCCCAACTTTTGGGGTTATGGGCCCTTTTGGGGGGAAATTTTCATTCCGCCACTGTGACCACACTATTCAATATTTTTCAAAAAACTAAAATTCATCTGAAAGAAGAGATTAGGACCTTTCGATTGATGTACCACATAATACCTAAAAGTGAAAAATTAAGGCCCCCACGTAGATTCCAAAATTTGGGGGTCTTTGGGGCCCCCCACGTAAAAAAAGTCAAATAGCAAGGTATGGCTTGTGATACATCGATCGAAAGCCCTCAAAGAGGAGAATAAGATGACGCAATCCAAAATTGTCTACAATCATTACTTTCAAAATGGCGGCCATTTGAAAATTATGGGTGTTCAAAGGAAAGTCCTGGGAAAAGAGTCCAAGGATGAACGATACATAAATTGAAAGGCCTTAAAAAAAGCAAACGAATGGCGCAAACCGCAAATCAATCCGCCTCTTCAATCAAAAGTTATGACCGATTGAAATTTAAGCAGCCTTAAATAGGCCTTATTGAGCCCTTTAAGCTTCAATCGGTCATAACTTTTGATTGAAGAGGCGGATTGATTTGCGGTTTGCGCCATTCGTTTGCTTTTTTTAAGGCCTTTCAATTTATGTATCGTTCATCCTTGGACTCTTTTCCCAGGACTTTCCTTTGAACACCCATAATTTTCAAATGGCCGCCATTTTGAAAGTAATGATTGTAGACAATTTTGGATTGCGTCATCTTATTCTCCTCTTTGAGGGCTTTCGATCGATGTATCACAAGCCATACCTTGCTATTTGACTTTTTTTACGTGGGGGGCCCCAAAGACCCCCAAATTTTGGAATCTACGTGGGGGCCTTAATTTTTCACTTTTAGGTATTATGTGGTACATCAATCGAAAGGTCCTAATCTCTTCTTTCAGATGAATTTTAGTTTTTTGAAAAATATTGAATAGTGTGGTCACAGTGGCGGAATGAAAATTTCCCCCCAAAAGGGCCCATAACCCCAAAAGTTGGGGTTTTCTGGAAAAAGTTACTGGAGTAAAAATGTCGGCAATGAGTTGCTCTTTCAGAATCTGAACTTATTTTTGTACCTTTTATAGGCTTTTTCCCGCCAAAAATGGAAAAATGTGTTTCGAACCCCCCCAAAACCCCCCCGGGGGGCCTCGGGGGACTTTGAAAATATTTTCATTGAATTCTTTGGGGTCAATTCCCTATCTGACTTTTTTGTTTCAGCTCTCTACTCCCAGCCGTTTTTGAGAAAAAGTACCTACACGGGTGGTCTGGGACACCCTGTATAAAGAAGCAGATGTCGCGAGGTGGCGGTCGCACCGAAGCACTCGAGTAACCGTACTTCACGGGTTGTGCCACCGTGAAGTTACGGGTGTCACGACCATAATTATTACGGGCATTCCGACCGTGTTTTTCTGGCTATGGCACCTGTGAAACACGGCTACCCTAGCTGTCTTTTTACGGTTAGTAAATGAACCGGCGTGGATGGTTGTCACACCCGTACAGTTTTTTTTTCCGTGTATATTTGAAAAGACTAATGCCTCTAATTTGGGAGAGAGCCCTCATACCTAATCATCAGTTTGGTTTTAGAGCAAAACATTCAACAATAGAGCAAATACATAGGCTTGTAAACATTATTGAGAAAGCCGTTGAGGAGAAAAAAGTTGTATCAGCTGTTTTTCTTGACGTTGCACAGGCTTTCGACAAAGTTTGGCATGAAGGCCTTTTATTCAAAATTAAACAAATTTAACCCAAAAACCACTTTGAGATTCTGAAGTCTTATCTTTCTAATAGGGAATTTAGAGTTAGGTATGAGGACTCTTTCTCGGAATTTAGGCCACTTCTCGCTGGTGTTCCCCAGGGTAGTGTCTTGGGACCCATTCTTTATCTTCTCTTCACGAGGGACATTCCAGTTTTTGAAGGGACCACGCTGGCAACTTTTGCAGATGACACGACAATTTTTGCTGTTGGAAATAGCCTGAGAGAGGCAAGTGAAAAAGCTCAAAAAGCTCTCAATGTGATTACACCATGGACCAAAGACTGGAAAAGTAAACTGAACGGTCAAAAGTCAATCCATACTATATTTACCTATAAAAAAGTAGGATACGAACCTGTGTTTTTAGATGGCAAAATCGTTCCATTCGCCAGCACAGCCAAAAGCTTAGGGCTTGCCCTAGATGCCAAACTTAAATGGCGTGAACATGTCAAAATAAAAAGAAAAGAGTTGAATTTAAAATTGAGCAAAATGTACTGGCTTCTTGGAAGGAGGTCTAAACTTTCATTATCTAACAAATTGCTCTTATACAAGCAAGTTTTATGGCCTGTATGGAGCTACGGTTGCCAGCTTTGGGGATGCACTGTAGAGAGCAACCTGAAGATAATCCAAACATTCCAAACTAAAGTTTTAAGAATTATAACCGACGCCCCTATGTACTCCAGGAACGAGGATACCCATAGGGACCTGCAAATCGAGACAGTAAAACAGGTGGTCATGAAAACAGCTAAAAGACATGAAGAAAAACTAATCGAGCATCCTAACCCCACCATTGACGTACTGCTTGATAATGAGAATCTGATCCGGAGATTAAAACGTCGGAAAACGTTTGAATTGTCTTCAGGTCGCTTTCTGAGGGGATAAAATGTAAAAATGTATATTTATTTCGTGTTAATTTTCAACATAAATTAGAACAAAGCAATTGGCAACTACGTTGCCAACTGTGTTGAATTATTTAAATTAAGAGATAGAATACTGTCAAATATTCGCTTCTATTGCGAATAGGTGCAGGGTTGAGTGAGTGCAATGCACACACAAATAATAATAATAAAAAAAAGGTGGTCTGAAACACCCTGTATACTAAGTTTGATCTCACTACTAATTAAGACTGCTAATCTTCCTTGCTATATTATCAGAGTCAACCAGAAACATGTCTGGACTTTGGATGTCAACTGCAGAAAGTTGTGATAAACCGCGAAATAAGAGACAGCGATGATAGCTCGAAAAAAATTTTGCGCCACTGAGAATGTAATTCATGTAATCGGAATCGTTGCAATAGCTGCGATTGTAGGGAAGAACTTTAAAGATTAGTCTTTTCGCCAGTTCGATTGCTCTCTCTTTACCCCAACTCGGCTCTCCTAACTGAGAATCCACCACCAAATTAGGGGCTACCCCTGATACTTTGTTCAATTGGTAAACTGAAGTAGTACGCTTGCCAATGCATAGTCTTGATGGTTCTACAAAAACGACTTGCGTATCCGAAACTGCCAACAATCTGGTCCCGTACTTTGAAGTAAAACCTTTCCCGACTAAAATGACATGTCCTGCTCTAAAATCCAATTGACTTAGTTTCGTAGACGCTGATTCTGCACTTAGAGTGAATTGTAAGATGATAACTGTCACGCATATTATACGATTGTAGTCTGTAAAGTAAAAAAAAGAATTTGATAGATTTGAAGAGACAGTAGCATATCGTGCAATTTGTTTGCATAAACATGTACAGGATTACATACAAGGTGTATCAGAGACCACCTGGACAGCTTTTATTATGGCCAAACTAAGGCAAATACGAAAATTAGGTGAAACATGTGTAACGTATATTGACCCTAAAGATTTAGGGTAAAATAATTTCAGCCCCTCAAAGCCACCCCTTGGGAGTTATTTAGGGGGATGGGTACACGTATCTCAAAAATCTAACGAAAGGGGTATGTTTCGTCATTGGAATCAAACACGGCATTAAAAATTAAAACTCTTTTACTCTTAAGGTGTTTTTCTAAAAACCATACCCTTTAATAAGTTAAGGGTGGCTTTTGAAAATTAAAGGGACCATTTTTTACTAACCTATGTGACCCTCTAAATTATTAGATAAAAAAAAAAAAAAAAAAAAAAAAAAAAAAAAAAAAAAAAAAAAACTATAATAAAAAGGTTTCTGTAATGGCTGATCAAGGGCTTTCTTTTGAAGTATCACATGAGTATTTTTTAAAAAATGTACAATGCCCCCTCATTCAAAAATTTTGGGGCTTCGGGGGGCCCTACGTAAAAATTGTTAAATGAAAAGGTGTGGCTTGTGATACATCATTTGAAAGGTCTTAAATAAACAACACAAATAATGCCCCCCAAAAGTCGTCGAAAACATTCCCTTCAAAATGGCGGTCATTTAAAGATATGGGGGCCTAAGAAGTTAACCTTCAGAAAAAAGACCCAAAATTGAACGATACATGGCTAAAAGGATCTTAAACAGAGAAAAGCAATGGCGCAAATTGCGAGTCAAACTGACTTTTCAATCCAAAATTACCGATTGAAATTACCAACCGATTGAAATTTAGGGCTAGTTGCGGGTTTCCCAGAACCGCACACTTACATTATTTCATTCGACCGTAACTTTGGCTTGAAAAGTCTGTTTGACTCGACATTTGCAACATTGTTTGTTCTCATTTAAGATACTCTTAGCCATGTATCGGTCGCCATTTTTGGCCTTTTTTCTGAAGGTCAACCCCTTAAGCCCACCATTTTGAAGAAGGTGTTTTTGACGACTTTGAATGGACCTTATATATTTGTTTTGTCTCTTAAAGTCCTATCAAATGATATATTACAACACTGAAAAAACATCCTGGGTTAGATTTACTTTAATTTGGTTAAACTTAACTTTGGTTAACTTTGCCATAATGGTATAGTAAAATCTAGCACCACCCTGTGTAAAGTCTACTATGTGTATGGTAAATCTAACCATGATTTAGGTAAGTTTTAACCAGGAAATTTTTACTATAACGGCATATTATTCCGAAACCAACTTTTTTTTCAGTGAAGCATACCTTTTTATTTGACAATTTCTACGAAGGGCCCTCCGAGGCCCCAACATTTTGGGATGAGGGGACCTTGTACATTTTTTCACAAACAATAGGCATGTGATACAACGGAAGAGTCAGTCATTTCAGAAACTTTTTAGTTTTTTCAAATCCAATGATTTGGAGCGTCACAGAGGATAATCAAAACTTGCCCTTTCAAAAACCACCCTAACCTTTAAAGAATGGTTTTTAGAAAAAAACAACTCAAAAGTAAAAGAGTTTTAATTTTTAATGCCGTATTAGATTCCAATGTCGAAACATAGTGGTCTTTTCCATTTGATTTTTTTGAGGTACGGATACCCACCGACCCACCCCCCTAAATAACCCCCAAAGGATAGCTTAGGGGGCTGAAATTATTTTCCCAAAATTCTTTGGGGTCGATATACATTACGTGAGTTTCACCAAATTTTCATATTTGCCTAAGTTCAGCAACAGTAAAAGCTGGCCATAGGTAGTCTGAGACACCCTGTTTATTTAGGGTATTTAAAAAAAAAAGTTCCACTGCGTTTTTTTTCAGCAACGGCTGCAAATATCGAAAAACGGCTTGACACGTATCAAACATTTTTGAGGGGGACCCATTGCCTGGGAATCACTTTTTATCCAACCCCCACGAGGGGGCCAGGGGGCCTTAGGGGATAGGATTCCTCTGAAAATGGAACTTTTTCAATAAGAAAGCCCTATTATTCTTTTATTCTTACATCTTAAAATACTTACAAAAATACATTTTCAACGCAAACCAGAGGTTATAATCGCTTTTCGTCTTCGATTTATCTAAATTCAAAGTTCGATATCAAGCCATTTTCAAAAATTCGCAGCTCCTCTTTAAATGGTAGGTCCAAGTTAAAAAAAACTTGGAGACAACAATGTTCTACTGAACAAGAACTTTTTGAGAAAAAAAAAGTACGACGGTTCCCAAAATTGAATTTGGGGCTCTTAAAACTTTGTCGATTTTTTTGAAAATTGTGGCGACACCTGTTTTTACTGGAAACTATCAGACTATCGAAAATAAACTGAAAATCGTCCAAATCGTCACCAAAATCGATGTGAATTGCCAAACGCCTTAAAATTCAACAATCAAACCCTAAAATACATAAATTTTCCGATAAAAATTCAACCACCACAAGGGACCTATCATACTGCGTTCCAATGTCAATATTGAGGTTTTTTAAGGGCTTCACATTGGTTTCAGTGATTATTGTGAAAAATATTATAGTCTGTCCCACGAACGATGATCGGTTTGCTCGGGAAAAATATGAATAAAAAAAATGTAAATGACAACACCGCACGGACCCGAGCAGCGAGCCGACGGTCGGAATAGGCGAGAGTTGGGTTATTGTTTGCTCGCACTCCGCAGTCTCTTGTTTACCTGACGTGCAACCCTCTTTGAATCCTACCCACAGAATTTGAATTTTTTCTCTGGGCGAATTTTACTCATTCCAATGAGTGCACTCGAAAGAGCTCCTATTTCTGATCGTAGTGATATAAAATTCAAGGCGCTACGATGATTTTCAAGGGTTCAAAAGGATGATTAAATGCCAAGGGCGGAGCAGACAATTATGAGTTCTTCGACTCAATGAAAAAACAGTCAAATTTTTTGTCTGTTTCAAAATTTCGATTTTATTTTGGTATATATTTGAACAGGCGCTTTCATTCTGATGAAAGTGATACCAAACAAGCTTTGTATGAACATGCCGAAGAGTTGTGAAAATGAATAAGACAAAAACGAGCGAAAATGATGTTATAAAAATACAAAACGTAAAAAATAAAAATATAAGCAAATAAAGTGATAACGAAATAAATCTTAATTTTTTCCCCTTTTTTTTCTTCTTCCTCTTTAGGAAGGGAAAAACCTTCAAAAGGCACCCCGATCTGTTGGGGGTAGTGTGTCACTCACAATCAGACCCTCTAAAAAAACCCTCAAAAATTTGAACCGCTGAGACCGCCGAAACGCTAGATGCTTGAAAAATAGATGCGCGAAGACAATATAAAGAAAAAGGTATCAATTATATAAATGAAAATAAAAATGAATCTATATGGTTAATCCACATTTTCTGTTTTCTTTTATACGATTAAAACAGAATGTTGTTGTTGAATGTAGATAGGAGAAGCAAGACAATATTTGCAGCGCTGCTATTTCGCGGATCTTGGATGATATTTTAATGTTCAACGGTGATTCCATCGGTGACTAAAAAGATTACAGTTACGAGTCTTCTCCTGTGTTACAGCTATCTTACTCACCTGAATTGTGTTATATTTGTGTCAATCGGTAAAATCATCGTTTAGTCTAAAAGACATTGGCAAATTTTGTAACTTAAGAATGATTTTACTGTTTGACACGAAGAGTACAGAATTCAGTTGAGTGATGAAGATATAATAGACGGTTTTAGAGCGAAGTTAACGGTTAGCCAACAACCACAACAATGCGCTCATCGGTTGCAATCGGTTGGGATAAAACCCGCGTAGCGTTCCAAACTATCTCACTCACTCTCCCGTGACCCCCATGTAAATCCTTCTCTTTCTAGTTCCGAAATTCGTATATAGGGCCTTGTTTTACGACATATTATTATCAAAATCGCATTACAATGCCTCGAGGAATTCATTTCTGCCGTAAAATACCACGAAATAAGTCTTTATATACGATTTTTGAAATTAGAGTGAGATGGCAGTAAATGGGGGTCACGTGAGAGCGAGAGAGACAAACCGGCTTTGTTTGGAACGCTCATCACCGGCAGTCGCCATTACTAAAACCCTCTATACACGTGAATGCTCTAAACTGTAATCTTTACAATATGATCAAAGAACCGCAAAATGGTAGCCATGAATACTTGACACATTCTTCATAGGGTTGAAGTTATCAAATGGTAGTTGGTAATTCATATAGTTTCATTTATACAAATAAATTTTGCGACTGATTGTTATGAATCGAAATGATATAAAAATACATTGTTCATTAAGAGGAAATCGTCTAGTTGAAATTCGAAGTCGCATTATTATCATTCCGTGGGTAAGGGTTGGATTCCAAATTCTTCATCTACGATAGGAACGTCTTGGCTCGGCGCTGATTCGAAGATATCATAATCGTCCTCTTCGTCACTTGCGTCCATAAAGTCATCATCACTCTCCTCATCAGAGTATGTTGCACCCAGGTGAATCAAAAAGCAAAAACTGCTCCACGTGTTCTTTTTGTACTAGATCGGCGAGGGAGTTCATCTGCTTATCAACACGTTCATTCATACACGGCTTGTTAGGTATCACTTTCATCAGAGTGAAAGCGTCTGTTCACTTATGACAAAATTAAATTAAAATTTTGGATCGGGGGAAAAAAAATTTGCTTTTTATTCATTGAAGTTTTACATATTAACAGATGATCCGTCGTTGGAACTTTCATCATCCTTTGGATCATTCAAAAATCATCGTAGCACCTTAAGTTTTATATCGCTGTGATCAGAATTTGAAGCTCTTTGAAGCGCTCCCATTTAAACGAACAAGATTTTTGAAGGGACAAAATTCAAATTTTGTAGGTAGGATAGAGAGAGGGATGCGCGCGTTATGTTCAGAGAGGGCGACTTGCCTTAGATTCAATACCTGAGTTGAGCCGCCGCTTCGTGTCCGTGTCGCTAGGTTTCGAGTCCAATTCCTCTTCGGTCCAAGGGTCTGCAGCGTTGCCAGCGTGTAAAAACCAGACCGATCATCGTTCGTGGGACAGACTATAGTCTACTTTTTGAGAGTATGAAAGTTTCCCGTGAAAACCGGCACCAACATTTTCACAATGGAACAATTTTGATAGCCCCAACATTTTTTACCCAAAGTTTTTTGAATTTGGACTATCTAGAGGCTTCAGATTTTTGAAAATGGCTCGCGATATCGAACTTTGGGTTTTGAGATATCTAAGACGAAGAGCTAAGCCAACACTTCTGGTTTGCGCTGAAAAATGTATTTTTGTAAGTACTTAAAGATGCAAGAATAAAATATTATGGATTCCATAAAAAAAAGTTCTATTTTCAGGGGTATATGCCTCCGTCTCGTGGGCCTTTGGAGGCGCTAGATAAAAAGTGACTCCCAGAAAATGAATCTTCTCAATAATATTAGACAAGTGTCTCTTAATGCCTTTTCCTTCGCTTTTCACACGGCAATCTAGCGCGCGAAAACCTCAAAAAATAAAATTAACACATCTTCGAAAATAGTAGGTACTTAGATTAACGAATGGGGCATACAGAGAGAGCACGGAAATATCATAATCGATTACCAAAATGCGTCATCAGAGGAGGAGGGAGGGATCTCAAAGTTATCAACTTTAGCCAAGACGGAACACGGGAACATACATAAACTGACAACTCGAGGAAATGGCGCTAGAAAAAAAACCTGTGAATATTGATGGATTCATTTGAAGTATTCGCATAATATACCATAAACTAGATTTTCCTCGATAAGCAAAGAAAGCCATTATATTTTCTCATTTCTTTACCTTTCAAGATATTTTGCGAAAATTTGCGATTTTAAGAATGGTGAGCGTTTAAATGAACGGCACAATTACTCGGCTCTGCGAATCGCAGAAATGAATAGAGAGGAAAAACAGTGAACACGGATTCATTTATAGAATTCACATAAAGTATACCCTGAATCTCCTTTGTTATGAAAAGAAAGCTGAGACTCTCTAGTTTCTTTTAGGGTCATTCCAGGTTCCCTGTCCCGCCCGTCACATTTTAAATCTATTTTTTTGACTGTGAAATATTACTACGTTAGCGGGAGCCGGTCTGCTTTGGAGGGAAAATCTCAAAATTTCAACATTTACCTGGTCTAAAAATAATGTTTACCGCTGTGCTACCACGTGGAAAATATTTTTTCCCAATTTTAGACCATCTTACCAACCAAAAAAAGTGGCTAGTTACAATAGCCACCGTCTCATAAGCTTAGGAAAAAATAAATAAAAGGTGGCTAGTGGCACTAGCCACTGCCCCTCAAAGGGTTTTAAAGATTAGAAGAGAAAGAGGTCAGCCAATCACAACCCTTCTCAGTGGCGCACCGAGAACTTTAGTTTGGTTGGGGTTTCACCGCAAATTTTCTATTTTCTGGGGCTTTAGGGGGGGGGGGGGTTTGAAAGCAATTATGGCCGAAGATGACCTATTTTAGAGCAAAATCTTGATGCTTGGGGGGGGGAGCTGACCCTAAAACCACCCCCTTCGTTGCGCCACTGACCCTTCTCATCGCTTAAAAGTTGACAATTTAAAGTTATAGAATGAAAACAATTGTTTTAAAATGTGACGGGTGGGACAGTTATCCTGGAATGACCCTTTATTTTCCAAGATATATCGCAATATTTTGCAATTTTACACACGGTGAACGCGCATTTATTAACTGAGTTTCCTACGGTTTCTACGATTTGCAGAACCGAGTAATTATTGGTGTCGCGTTCTTTTAAACGCTCACCATTTTTAAATCGCAAATATGTAATCGAAATTTATCTTGGAAGATAAAAAAAAAAAAAAAAAACTAGAGTCAGTTTTTTCTGAGTTTACCAAGCAAAATTGGAATCCATCTATATTCTATATATATGTTTTAACTGTTTTTTCCACGTGCATTTCTGTGATTCGCATAACCAGCAGACCAATTATGCCGTTCATTTTTATGTCCACAACTTTTAAAATTGCTAACTATAGCAAAATATTTTAAAAAATAAAAAAGAACTAGAGATTCTTAGCTTTCTATAATTATACCTCAGAAAATCGAAAATGCTCAAGTGCATTACGCGTTTCATCTGATAATGAGTCTATTGATCTTTACCTACTGTGTTTTCTTTCCCGCTTCATTTCTGCGATTCGTCGGCTACAAATATATTTTCCGTCTGGATGCCCGAGGGGCACTGAAACGGCTAGTTATGTATAAAATGACGACAGATAGTAAGACTAGTATGAAAAAGTTGGCTCACTCCAACTATTCCTTGCCAAAATTAAATTGAAATTATATGAAGTAATTATGACCATAGGCCTTTGAATTTTATTCTTTTATTATTATCTTTGATTATAATATTTTCTTTCCTTTTATTCCCTTCATTTTTTATTGTTAAGTTTCGACCGTTCAAAATTGCAGGAGGGGGCGATTGCCCCCCCCCCCTCGTTTTTACGGGTGCCAATGATCTGAAACAATTATTTATTTATCGATTTATTGCCGATTTATTATAAGTCGGTAGCCATCACTGTCAAGTCAAAAGAACACCAAGGTGGCGAACGCGTTCCACTTATTATTACTTATTCTTGTAAAAGATATGATCAAGGCGCAAATTCATGGACATAACTTTAGTTACAAAAGCAGTTTGACAGGAGTAATTATAAAATTCACTTACGGTGTCTCCAGCGAATCATTTTAATGAAATGATGCGGCACATTGGTTCTACGTCTAATCTGGTCGATATTTCTAGCGATACAAGCAAATATGAGAATCAGGAATGAGCTAGGTTATTGTCCTAGGGTTATAGAGTCACACCTCCTCCTTTATCGTCAATTTATGGCAAATGGCGTACGAATGACGTCTATGTATGTAATTCTTGGAATGAAGCAATCAACTTGCCAAGTTCGACTAAAAGTGCGAGCAGCATCACGCACTCGTAGCTCGCGTTGGAATGAGAATTAAAATAATACCTTCCTTTGAGTGTCAATTTTACGGGGAAAACCGCAAAATATTCCACCCGTGAAACCTTCATACATTTTCTACATGTATATGGGTGTAATTTCTCAAATATACAAGGTTATAGTGACAGGCTGATGTAATTTTTTCAGTCCAGAATTGAGTACTTTTAAAAGTCACATCGTCATTTTGAAACAGTGGCGGTGATAGACCCTGAGGGGCCCCCGTAGAAAATCAGTTGCCCCCCTCCCCCTTTGTCCTAATTTTTTCTCTCTCCTTTCCCTTAATACTTTTCGTTCTTTCCTCTCTTTTCACTTTATTTCTCTCAACACTTAGCATTGGGGGGGGGGGGCGCTAGATCCCCCCTCCCCCTTGCGCCTGGGGGTCCTGCGGGGTTGCTATCGCCGCGCCGCACAGTGTGGCCAATGGCCAATCTGGGAGTGCAAAATTCAAAGTTCAAATAACACTTAATGGTGCTGAAAATGGACTCTCAGACGTCTACTGAGATGATATCCGGGCCTATATGGGTCATGGAGGTGTCGCTCGCAGGTAAAATGATAAGAGAAGTGACGAGTAGCCCGAACGTCGAAAATTCGCCGGTACCGTTCGCATTACGCAATCGTATCGTTGACGCTGTTAATGTTGATATATTTTGCTGTTGTATTTTTTTCCTGATGGAAGGATCCCAAGAAAGTAAGTAAAAGTACCTATTACAATATTTTAGCTTTATTTTGGTGTCTTAAGATTTTTCTGGGCCCAGCCACTAAAATTCACACATTTTTTGATGTTTGAAAGACTGCATCTTCTGATATCAGCCGATATCAGCCTTCAAATTTGTACAGAGTGATGCGAAATAAGGCAAAGAAAAAGAATATGGCCGGCTTTTTTGCCTAAATTTGCCCAAACTTGAAGAAAAGTAAGTTTTTGTGAGGCGTAGTGCCGTTTTAAAAAGTCCAAGATTTTAGAGAAATAAACATTTTTCGATAGTTAGATGAGCAACAGGTGATATAACACTGTATTATTGCACTCATAATAATCAGATCATCTGAAACGTGTGTTTCTGAAACGTCCATTTAAAACAAAAATTGCGACGTTGCCAGATTGCCCAAAAATTGATTTAGTTTTCTATTAAATTCAACGCTAAAATAAATGAATTTTGGCCCAATCTGGCAACCTGCGAAGATACACAGCTGATCGGGGGAAAATAACCAGATAACAGACCACTACCATCATCTGACAAGGAGTCATCCCAGCCTTGTCACTAGAAAGATTAGGTTAGGTTGGTTTGTTTTGGTGCATCACTGATATACTGAAAGATAGCGCGGACTGGACCTACACAGAGAAGAATTTCTGTCCCTACCTACGTGGATAGCGTGTTGCATGTACCATCTGCATGTACCGCTTTAACTGATTAACTGTTCTCACAATAAATTAACGTATCTGTATTATTTCTATTATATTTCAATGTCAGGCCAGTGACCGTGAATCTTAAAATTTAAAACGGCTGTTTTGATATTGAAGAATATTATCCTGAAACGCAATCACATAACGCGGTGAACGCGGTTCACCGCTGATATGAAGCATCTCCTATTAGATCCCTCCATAATTGTTGCCGGTGATGAGTTTTCAGAGGAAGAAACGGAAGAGTCAGGTGAAGATTCAGCGTCAGAGGATTCAGCGTTAGACGAAGATGACGAAAGCGTAGACGAAGATGAAGAGTGGGAAGGTGACGAAGGAGAAGAATAAATTTATTGTGGAAGAGGATTGTGAAATTGCCACATTTTTTTTTAGATATACTTACCTGCTTTTTCATTGTTATTGTTATTGGTTTTACCCTTTAAATTTTGAAAATGATAAAATTTTATTTTGTGCTTATAAAATCTCTTAAAAATTGGTCAATCGGACTTGAAATCTGTTCCCAGAGCCTATTTATAAGAGGAAATAATTAAAAAAGTTTTTGCTTACTTTCCATAACTCGTAAAAAAAAAATCGCACCAATTAGAAAAGCAGAAACATGAGATAGGAAGCGTGCAACTTGGCAACAAAAATTTCACTCCATTTGAGGCTATGTAAAACAATCGATTATTATTGATAGACCAATTTGTTTCCAACATAAATCGATTATTTTATTTCGGCTCGGATGAAGTAAGGTTACGTTTGACAAATTATACATTTCATCACGTGAAACTATAATACATTTGTTCAGCCACAGTTCGAACGGTAATTCTAACAATCGATACATGGATGCATCGATTTATCGTTACAATTAGAGCAGATTAGTGAAGCTGCTCTTTTGTAACGAAGAGTGGTTTCTTTCATTTCTTCTTTACTTCTTTCAACCAATTTATCAATTAAGATAAATTCAAAAATCTAGCAGAACGACTCACTTTGACCAATCGATATATCGATATTAAACTGCATCAAAATTATCGGCGGCTACATTTGAGCAGTATAACATGTATATTTCACATACTTCAGTGCATTTGGTCAAACTTTTTTCTTGAAAAAAAAAAAAAAAACCGTTAGTATCAATGTAATTATAACTAAATTTAAAAGCCACCTTAATTCATGAAAATCGATATATCGAATGCTCAAATATGTTTATATTTCGATTCAAATCAGTCTTGGGCATCTATAGGGCCCCCCTGAATCCGCCAAACCGATAAAACATTATATAGGAAACCGGAAATAATTTTGCACTCCCAGATTGGCCGTCGGCCACACTGTGCGCCGCCGCCACTGTGAACATACAATTCTTCAGATCCTAAAAAGATCATTCTATCAGGTGACGCCGAGGCCGATTTTGAGTGTTACGATCGTGTTAAAGTTAAAATGAGAAAAAAGAGAACCGAAATCTTGATAAATTTTGACATTTTCGCTATCAATACCATTAGCTAGTTGCTTCAACACTGAAGTTGAACATATTTATTTTCGTCCAAGATCATAGGAGCTTAATTTATTTGTGACATACTATTTTGGGGATCATCCTGCCAGAAATGGATTGAGATACTAATTTATAAATGTAGGACGCAATGCAGTGGGTGCCTCTTGTTCAAAGAGATTAAAAGATAATGTGTCTAAAATCTAGTTTTTGCTACAACTTCATCCTTTCAATACAGTAGAGCCCCGATTATCCGCGGTAATTGGGACCGGAAGTACCGCGGATAATCCGAACTTTCAAACCGTGGATGGAAAATTGACGTTAATAACGTATTTTCGAAATAAGTACAAAAGTAGAGTAAATTTATAGCAATTTGTACAATAAATAAATATTACCTTCTTTTATTGTAATGCTCAGAATTATCTCTTAAAGTAGCTTTGGATGGTTTTTTGACCCATTAAGTCCGAACGCTTCCTGGCCACTACTGCTTCTAAACGTTTTAAGAGAATCAAATCGGCAGGAGAGCTTTTTTGTTGCTGCTCCAAATATTTTAAGGCTAGTTGGATTGCTACTAGACCTCATCGGCGGCTCGTGCAATGTGGCAACAATGGATTTCCTCCATTTAAAACTGTGTAAAATAATCGATTACTTGGTGAGGCGTAGCGCCTCACCTAGTATCGATCTTTTTGCATACATTTAAATGGCAAAAGTGCACGGTTGCCAGATTGCACGAGCCGCCACTGCTAGACCTTCAGAGTCCTGGACTTTCCCCGTTTACTTATCAGTTTCCCCAGTCAACCAAGGAAACAAAAGGCCTCAAAACTTTCCATTCAACCCAAAAAAAAAAAAAAAAAAACTCTGAGCTCACCGCGGATAATACCACCCGCGGTGATACCGCGGACTGATGCTGAACCGGTCCAAAACTCCGGTTCGCATTTCTGTGACCCCGTCGGAACCGAATCTGAAACTGCCGCGAACCGGTTTTCTATTGAGGCTTGAAGCGAGAAAGAAACCGAGCCTACATTTTCTCTGCGGTTCAAGTCTCTGGTTTGGGGTGTGATACGTAGGTATAACGTAAGAACATTTATAGATTCTCCGGGGGTCCATGATGGGTGCTTTGAGCTAACTTTTTTCTAAGAGAAGTGAGTGTTAAACTTTATTCTCATCGGTCTCATCGGTATTTCCACAGCATTCTTCAAATCAAGCACACGCGCGCTAAATAAACACCTAGCGTGTGTGTCTATAGAAACACCTTGCTATTATTAAAGTGCTCCATCGCAGCTGTAGTTCAATCCTTACACGAAGAGAGAGAAACTATGAAAATTAAAGAAGAAAAAAAACAAATAAAATTAAAGAAAGAAAATAAATAATAAAAAAGAAATAAATAGAGAATGAAAAAATAGAGAAAAACATACAAGTATGTGGAAATGTGGAAATGCTATAGGTACTTTTGTTCACGCCAGAGTGCGTGGACTCCGAGAGGAGGATAACCCCCTTTCATTGATGTTGGAAGGAAGCTCCCTGATGGAATTAGGTCTGGCAGGCGGTGATTAACTTTTAAATAGTGGAACTTTGGGACGGGGAGCGAAACAAAATACGCGCGCCAAAATGAGGAATGAATGAAACGATCGAAGGCTTGGAAAAAAAACCGCATTGAAAGTACTTATATGAAATTTGCCGATTTCTGGCGTTTAGGCAATTAATGGGTCTGTTGCAAACTTTTGCTACAGCACTATAGAGTGTTCAATCTCATGTAAAATCGCGTGAAAAGTCTATTGGTGGCATCAGAAAGTCATGAAATGCTATAATAAACTCACAAGAGACGTTTAATGAAATCCAAGATGGCGGTAGAATATCGAGCAACCTGTATGCATGCACCACGAATATCCAAGGATAGCCAACCTCACAATATCGATCACACCCAACCACAACGTAAATAAACACATAACCTCTGAAGGTGTGAGGTTGTCAACGTTGGCAATCCTTGGATGTTAACGGTGCATGCATACAGATTGCTCGATATTTTACCGTCATCTTGTATTTCATTAAACGTCTCTTGTGAGTTTATTTTTGCACTTCATGACTTTCTGATGCCACCAATGGACTTTTCGGGCGATTTTTCATATGATCAAACACTCTTTATCGTTGTAGCAAAAGTTTGCAACAGACCCATTCAAGCAAAGCATAGGATTGTCGGAAAGCTCATGAATTTTCGGCACCATTTGGCAAGGTTTTACCGGTTTGTCGCCATGTTACCGTCCTTATGGGCTTTTTTCTGATAAATTTCCACCGAATGTGTGCTTCTGGTGACTAAAAAAATGATTGCAGATAGCATTCCACACTTTGGAAACTGTACTGAAAATTGTACGTGTGGAACTTTGCAATTTCCGGCGGGAGAAAATCGAAACACTAATGCACTAAAATGCTGATTTCTCAGAGTGCAATGATCCGATAGACCTCCGACTGTGCACAGCTCATTTCTAGTGTAAATCAGATAAGATTCCATCGTTACTTGGGGTGTTTACACCATTACGAAAATGCTCTAATTAAACTGCTAGCTAGTTCAAGCAATGGCCGCTACGGAGCGCTGGTGCGAGACAATTGGCGGGTTCGATGAATTTGAAATATTTTCATATTGTAAGTTTGCAATTACTTCTCATCAGTACCCGACGGCCTGGTGGCACAGCACCCGACCTGTGGCGGTAACATTGCGGGTTCGAGTCCCGCACGCGCCCAGTCTTTTTTGCCATTCCCCAACTAACAAAAATGTTATATTGGTATGAATTTATAACAATTTATCCTGCACATCGATTATTTTCTCTATAGTGTTGTACAAAAAAGGAAAAGGGGACGTTCAATTTTGAACCTATGTTTACATGATTTCGATGAACCATTGACAATCTCCGATTTATGATCACCAACAAAACGGAAAAAACTGTAATCCCCCCCCCCCCCAAGAAACCCCTTTTCCGAGTGCAGACAACCCCAAGTTAGATTATAAAAAAGACCGGGAGCGAGCGAAGCGAGCGGGAGGTGAACGCAGCGCGGAGCGCGCGTATTCGCCCGAAGGGCGTTACAATTCCCCTAAAATGAAATAGATTTCAAAAGAGAAGACAAGAGAAGTAGACAGAAAGAGGGAATAAAGAGGGAAAATTACTCATTTGATAATTCAAAAAGACCGCGGTCATCGCTTACCGTACGCTAACCTAGCGCAGAAGCACCTCATAGCAGTCATCTTGTGAACTAGCTAGTAGCTAGCTTTTCAAACAGAGCATTTTCGCAAGATCAGCTCGCTAGTTCCTAGGTTGATATCTGCAGTCGTCAGGTTTTATACAGAGGCCTTGTATCTTTACTTTCCGAACTCCCCTAGCAGATGAAATGCGTCCTTTGGGGGAAAGCCAAATCTGCCCGCTTCGGTCCCAAGTCAATCGCGATTTATTCGAGCACCATCTACCCACGAGTAGTTCAATGGATTGGACTAATCGTAGTAATCGCATCGACTTGGACGAAAGTTAAATTCCAAATTCGTGCCCCAGACAAACTTTCTGGATCCATAATTGCTAGTAGAAGTACTGTAATTTATTTGATTTTTTTTTCCAGGAGTTCCAATTCCATTCAAGGTGTTTCCTGGGTAAATTAGTTCAAACTGCGGACATTGTGTCGCGCTGTTCAAAAATTCAACAGTTTTTGGCTAAAATGGATAATTTTACTCTAAGTACAAAGAGGCTTATTCAAAATCGGCAATCGGTGTCACGAGGAGCACCTTTTCCCAAAGTTAGGCGGCGCACAGAGCGCTGTCAAAGTACAGATTTGGACAAAACTTGAATTATCGATATCTCGTGCCTACAGGAATGAAGATATATCGAAGCAAACTAAACGCAAAAAAAAAAAAAAAAAAAAAAAAAAAAAAAAAAAAAAAAAAAAAAAAAATCGCAAGAAAGCGTTTTCAGCCATTATGGAGGACTGAGGACGGAGGCATGAGGGGTTTTCTTGACTTTCTTATGCCTTATTTTTTCAATTTTGCGTGCTTTTGGCCCCGGGCGTACTTTAATTTCACAAAAAATTTCTCAAAACTCAATTCTTTGATTTCAACCAAAACTAGGTATGTTGTTTTCCTGAAAATTGCTTATTAAATCGTTAAAACCGCAAGTTGAACAAACTTTTCATTTTTGAGATACAAACGTTCAAAGTTGGTGCGGAACTGAATTTTCGAGAGAAAACGACTGCGGGTGGCGTTCGACCCATTTTTTGACATGCTTGGCTTCCTCAAAAATTGTTCAAATTCAACAAATTAGGGACTTAAAATTATATCCTGGGACCAATAAATGTTCGGCACAGACAATCCCCAAAAAACGTCGGATGGTGAGCGTTTACGTAAGGTTTCAAATGACCGTAGGTGCTCACCAACACTGAAAAAATCGCTATCGTAAGATTTACCATAGCTTGGTTCAAATTTTCGATAATCCAAGAAAATTGTAAATTTTAGTTTGAGTTCAAGATGTCTTGGTTAAAATTTAACCATTACGTGGTTAAAATTTAACGAATACGCCTTGAACTCAAACCATGGAAAACGTAAAATTTACAATTTTCTTGCGGATTGTCGAAAATTTAAACCAATCTTACGATAGCTGTTTAATCAGTGAATCATCTGGGAGCAGGACCGTCGGTACTGAACATTTATTGGTCCCTAACAAAGCACTATCAGGGAATATTATACAACAGGCCTTAAAAATCAGTGTTAAATTGATTTTGAGCCTAAAAAAATGTTCGATTTTTTCTTAAAATGTTTCAACTACCGATTTTCACGATAATCGACCCAACTATAAAAAAAGGAACTGAAAATCATCCCAAGACTCACAATGATGGCTTTCAAGCACTCAGAAGCCGCAGTATCGTCTTTTGGATCCAACAAATAGACCTTTGCTGATGGGCAAATTATGAATCGATAAATGTGGGTTTTACTGGATAGCTACGACAGCATTTTAAAAAAAGGAGGAGACATTGTTAAAACGAGCACAACTGTAACTGTAGATCTGTTTCTTCGATCGACTGACGCCAAATTCCACAAATGTATGTATATGCACGTATGTTACACGGAACTTTTCAAATCGCAGTGGCGTTGCGTGCAATTTGGCAACAATGTCTTCTATCCCGTTAAACTCATGTGAAATATCGAATTCAGGGGGTGCACAGTGCACAAGGAAAATTCGATATATTGAATGAGTTTAAATGGAGAAATTGCATTGCTGCCAGATGGCACGTGACGCCACTGGTGTTGAATACACTTACATGTTACCACAACCGTCCTCGCCACCCTCTTGAAGATGTATCTCAGAAATATTATACCGAAACATTTTTTATTTTATTTTTTATTTTTTTTTTCAAAAAATTAAGAAAGAAAGTGTAAAAACTTCTGGCAGAAAGTAGGATCGAACCCTGTCTTAACGACGTGCAAGCCCAGTGCACTAGCCGTTGTGGTACGTATTGTTAGAACTCCTTGAATATGAATGCTAATTTCGTGGTATGTAAGTGCTGTTGCTAGTAGTTTACGAGTAGCGTGATGGGGTTTCAACTTTTTATCATTGTAAGTTCAGTTGGATTGGTTCAGAATTTCTATTTGCGGTCATCAGAATTATTTTGCCAAACGCCTAACCCTTTAAGGACCGGGTTAGTTCAAAAGAACACCACTCTTCCGTTTATGAAAAGAAAGTAGTTAACTATTCGTACTTGGGGGAGTTGGAATTGCATATACGACACATTGAAGGCGCCCGGCGATCTTGTACGTATTTCCATCGATGAAATCGCGTTTATCCGGAATGAGGACTGGAATGATATGAAATGGACTATAGGAGAAAACTGAGTATTCTCGGGGCTGGCCCATAAGGGGTTAAGGGTGTACTCCTGTGGAAGCAGCAACTTTTAACTTTGATGGCTATGAGAAACTTGTTTAGCGAGAAAGTAATCCCAAAGTACTGTACTTTATCTGTTGTTATTTTATTATTTTTCTCCTTGCAATTCGGGAGTGAAGTAATTTCATTCTGGATTTACAGGACCGTTTTTAAGACGTCTTACAGAACCCCACCGGCACCGCATATTCTTTCAAAGACGTGTTCAAGATGACCTCAAGACGCTTAATGTCACTTAAGTCATCTCATCAATTCGTGTTGAAGACGCGTCTTCAATCAGCTTGAGGTGCAAGCCCCTATCAAGAAAAATTCAATCGAGATTGGGATTGAGTCTGCTATTAGGATAGATTAATTAACCAGAGTGTAGACTAATGGCCAATGGGGCAGTAAGCAGTTGCAAGGGTCTGAAACGTTGGGTTTTCTATAAAGAAAATGAAAGTTTTTGATGAGCTGAGAACAAAGATGCATTTGGTTTGTAATTACGTCCCGTTGTTCCGGATATGATATTTTGGCCCAAAATACATTGTTTTAAATAGGAATATTCTGCGTATAGTGGCGTCACTACGCACACGATTTTATACAACTTTACACATGTGTTTCTCCTAAATCGGGACCTTTATGAAAAAAAAACAAAGGCACTATTGTTCTCAGCTCATCAAGTTCTATCATTTTCTTTATAAAAAACGCACAATTTCAGACTCTTGCAAACTGCCCCATTACACTGACTGTAAATAGAATAATTTCCCAGAATAGACGCAATGGCAAGCAGATGGACTCTTTCCAGATACCGATCACCATAGATGTCCTACACTATTGCGCAATTGCCAGTTTCGAGCCAAACGCGAACCTTTTCAACTAGCTCAAATTTTAAGCATCTGCGAAATCGTTTAAATTCACGATCCCGTGGGGGGGGGGAACTCAAATTTTATCACACCATTTTATTTTACGTACCTTAAAGTAGCTTTTTACACTAACAAAATTCATGAGTGATCATAAGTAAATTTACAATCACAATTATACTTATTGAACGATGACCTATGTGTTGTCCTTGTCTTACGCACGGTCTCTTGTGGGCATATCACGGTGCTAATGAGCCCATATCCTAGAATTCTGTGCTTACAAGAAACTGTCAGTTAGACAAGGATGAAACATAAGACTTTCTTCGGTATAACAGTGATAGTAAATTAATGCGTCAAGTTTCGAAAATATTGTCCAAGCGTAATTTTACTTTAAGGTACTTACGTGGAATCCCAATGGTGTAATAAAAGAGGGCTGGCTGTTCACTATTGCATTTCGAAAGAATCCGATTTCATACAGGAAACCGTGAGAGAGCGAGTGAGATAGGACATTAGTTTGGATCCAATTATTTTCGTGACGTTGCACTAAAAAAGTTTAGGGAATGGCTATTGGATAGATAGATCTCCGCTCACGCTCATGCATGTGCCTACATTCACCACAAACAGCAGGCAACTGCTGCGCTTTGAAATAACCGAACCTATTCCATCGGTGCGTTTGTGAGGCAAATGTCATTGTTTGACGGCTTGTCAAATCAGTCATTCATATGAATTCATTAATCACCAATTAAAACGTTTGAATTGTCTTCAGGTCGCTTTCTGAAAGGATAATATGTAAAAAGTGTATATTTATTGAATGCTTGTTACTTTTAAACATAAATTAGAATGAAGAAATGTGCAACTTCGTTGTCAACTGTGTTAAGTTATTTAAATTAATAGACGGAATACTTTCAAATTTTCGCTTTATTTGCGAATGGGTGCAGGGTTGAGTTAGTGCATGCAATGCACACACAAATAATAATAATAAAAAAAAAATTATCAATTTCATCATTAACAGTCCGAAAACAACGACTTTCGGCGAGTTTAGTTTTGAATTCTGAAAAAGACATGTGACCTTACCTGCCTGTTTCAGCTAGTACCCGGAGCTAAATAGCAGGTTAATTGATTTAAGATGAAAGGCTCAAAATAAAGAAGCAATGAAACATTTATTAGCTAAATTAAAACTGAAAAATTTATAAAACTAATAACTAATGTTGATGTTGGTCCCAAAATAACGGAGCTTGAATAAGGGACGTCCCTAAAATAGGTGAGCAGTTTATTCTTCTGATCCGTTGGGTCCCCAGGATCTATAAAGGAAAAAGAAGGCAAATTATATATAATTATTAATATAAGCACAGCTCATTCTTTAAAATTTTCGAATAGAAAGGGCGCAATTTTGCGTTTAGTTTGTTTTTGCTTTATTTTGAGCATGCGACCAGTAAGCTTTTCTCGCACTTTGCAGAGGTGAGCAATGGTCACTGTGCAGTCGCTCTCAGCAAACCACTTTGCACCAAATTTTATGTGTGACAGGGGCTTAAGAAGAAGCAAATAAAGTATTTACGTCATATTTTCATCGCTTGATGGTGCTAAAATATTTTTTCCGAGATTTGACTCTTTTTCACTCTGCCATTTCAAACTCCATTTCAAACTCCGTTTTCAGTCGTAACTTTGGTCTTTCTCAGAATTACAATTTTTTGTGGTAACATTTCAAATTGCGTGTGACACATGAAGTGTTGGAATTTTTGCACGTTCTAAGAATCAAACTGCTCGCTAACCCTAGAATTCAATTAGCGCGATATTTTTACAATCGTGAATTGGCGTGCGAGCTACCGTCCAGGGCCGTAGCTACCATAGGGCAAGCGGGGCATTGCCCCGGGGCCCCCGAGCCTCGGGGGGGGGGCCCAAACGGACTTTTTTTTTTTTTTTTTTTTTTCAGTGTTTGTAAATACTGTCGCTCCGATTTACTTAAATCCTTAAAAAAGCCCATCGTCAACATCGGTTTCTGTTGCAATTCAGTTCAGCTACGGGCTTAATAATTTCAGGGCCCCTCTCTTTTAAAACAGTGAAGTTAATAATGCCTCTCATATTTGCTTAAGTATAATTTTTTGCTCTTTTGGGAGCAGGGGCCCCAGAGGGTTTGGGGGCCCACCGCAATGTGAGAACTGCAAGGACCTTATATCTACGTATAACTGGCATTGGCATATAGGTCACAGGGGCCCCAGTCCCCATGTTAGCTTATGTAAGATTTTTTTGGAAACGTCTATCTGGAAAACCTCTTTCTAAATCTAACTTGCCAAAAAGTTTATTTCCATCCAAAAAAATGTTTTCTTCGTTCACTCTCAAATTAAACTCAGAAAACCCATTAAATATTTGTTCTCAAGAGGTCAAATTTCAAATTTTTTCGGGGGAGGACCCCCGAACCCCTCGTAAGTCTCAGGGGTATTCCATACCCCCCAGACCCCCCAGACCCCCCGGTATGTGGGTGTGAAAAAAGTGGGAGCATCACTTAACCACCCCCCTTACCCCAAAATAATTTCAAGCTGCAGCACCACTTTTTAAATGCTTCCTTGCCACGATCTTTGGGTAGGCTGTTTTTTAGGAGCAAGCAGTAAGAAAAAAGAAAAACAATAATATCCACAAGACCACATACATGATATTTATGGTTATAAAAGTTAAAAAGAGCTGACATTTTCTTACTATGGCTATTGATAAAAAGGAAATGGGGGCTTCATACTGGTAGCCTAAATTTTCGCTCAACTTACGGTATAACCAAGTTTGATACCTACTTATTCTTTTTTCGTGTCCAAAAATTGCTCCAAAGTGCACCTGTGAGTGATTACATTTGCAACACTTTCTGAGGGGCTCCCCCCACACCCCCAGTCACCATCCCCAATTTTCGGGGGGCCCCGAAGTGCATCTTGCCCCGGGGCCCCCAGAGGTGTAGCTACGGCCCTGACTCTACGGGTGTAGCCCAACTATTAAAATTGGCGCAACTTTCACTCAAACTGCTGAAATTATAATTTCTAAACATTTGATAGAATTTTTCTTCACAAGTGTGTTTTTTGTATCCGACTTCTAAGTTCTAAGTTCCAAGTTAGAAATTTTCATGTTTGGGTTTCCCCCAATTATAGTGTATTTTGTGGAAAGCTGCAACAAGTCAAACCACGATTTTTCGATTTTTCTCATCCCCATAAGCATACGAAAATATTTTTATATTCAATTTTGCGACAGAAAAAGTCCGGTCAACAAGTCTGCCAATAAGTCAGTATGAGCCAACGAGATGGAATAACTATTAAAATGCCTCAGGGAGCAAAGAAGATTTCTTTCGAGTAAGTTTTTTTTTTCAATCAAAACTGGTAAAAACTGACAGTTGATTAAATGGTAACACGAATAGGCGTGCGGGCTACAGTCGAAGCCCGAGCGTGACTTTGAGACTGTACAGAAGCACTGTCTAAGGCAAATAATAATTGTAACAATGTGCAAAATGTGTACCCTATAGCATAACTTGAGGATTATTGGAGCCTCCCAAGAATTTCTCCACCGTGTACAAACTAAATAATAGGACCTATACACAGTCTTGCCATAAGTTCTGACAATCGCTATTTTGCCGATAGTAGCCAAACGACTGAAAATAAGCATACAACACTGTACATATTCTGAAACTAAACAAAAAATGCTACAAGACCATGCTACTTTCATGTGCCGCAAGCCCCTGTTCTTCCCGCAATAAGCACTGATATATGTCAAGGTCGGGTTGCTGTTGGGTGCGTAAAAATTACTATAGCTATGCCTGGCTGAAAATGAAGTTTAGGGCATCTTTTCAAGAGAAAAATAAAAAAAAAATACGATTTTGTCGCATTTTTTGTCTAATTTCAGAATATATGTAGTGTTATGTACTTATTTTTAGTCGTTTGGCTGCTATCGGCAAAATAGCGCATAACAGAACTTATGGCAGTCGAGTGTTTTGAGTGCGCGCCCAACGGTAGTCCGACGTTGACCGATATCGCTGCCTATTGCGCAAAGCACAGGTGCTTACGTCACATAAAAGTAGCATGGTTCTGTAGCATTTTTTTGTCTAGTTTCAGAATATATGCAGCTCTGTATACTTATTTTCAGTCGTTTGGCTGATTTCGGCAAAATAGCGATTAACAGAACTTATGGCTGGACTGTGTATAAAGGCAGTGGTACCATCACCCATCAGCTCTATTTAGATCTTGCTGATTAAGGTCAGTTTTGTCAGAGCGCGCAGCATATTTGAGTTTCTATGAATAGCCCAAAAATTCGGGGCATGTATTAATGCTTTTCATTTATTTCTTAGTTTATTCTTTATTAGCTCACATTATTTTTACTTTTGAAATTGATGGAATGGAATTTACTCTACCTGGAAACCCTTTCATGCCGCTCTCTGGAATTTGAGGAACAGTTTTAATTTCTTGATTCGCATTCTCTCCTCGAGGCTGAGTTTTAGTCCAAGACGGCCGTTTCGGTTCTTGAAAGAAAATAAAAAAGAAGAGAGGAAACAAAACTTTTAAATTCATTGTGATAAAATTTCTGAGATCGAGTTTTGAAATATTTAAACAAGTTGATTCCATTCATAAGTTTCGCTTAAGTAAATGCGTTTGTCCGATGTGATAGTCTTTGCTGAATTTTCCTGCAGTATCATGAAAGCAAATTCGTCCTGGGTGTATCATCACCATTTATAAGTGCCGATCAAAATGCAAGCAGAGCTCAATATACTTTTCTTTTGGAAAAAGAATTTCAAAAATTTCAAATAATTTCGTAGAGTTTTAAATTAAATTTTTACAATATATAACCGAATAGAATAGCATCACTAGGAGCCTGTGGCGGCTCGTGATATTTGGCAACCATGCAAGTTTTGCATTTAAACGTAGGTAAAATAATCGATTCTTGCGGAGGCTGCCAGTCTCCGGTAGAATCGATTGTTTTACATTGGTTAAATAGGAGGAGGACACGGTTGCCAAATTTCACGAGCCACCACTGCTAGGAGCTACACAGGCATATTAAATAACGCCCAAGATACCACCCAACTGCAGAAGTACAAAAATATGCAAATGTTATATAAAAAAGTTGTCAGGTTTTTGCGGGAAAGAAACGGAAATTGCATAATATAATAATTAGTACACACTCACCAGTCATATTTTTAGGCGTTTGTCTCTCTCTATGCATCATATTTTTCGCCGTTGTTGTCACTATTTTTGTGGTCAACAGCATTCGTTCATTCTCTATGACAAAAATTGAAAAAATGGATGAACATTATCTTTAAAAAAATATACATTTACGAGGGTCGTTCAGAAAGTAAGAATCCCTATTTTTTTTCTCGACTTGTAATTAAGCTACAAAAAATTTAAACCCAGCATTAAAACCGTCATAAACTTACGATTCCAACGCTTTTTTAAAAATTAAAATCGGACCAATAGTTTCGTCAAAATCTTAGTTTTTGTGAACCTACCTTTTTGAATTTCCGCCCACCTCCGATGCGATGCGTGCACTTCAATTGTACACTAGATCAAATCTGAGGTTCATGATCCGTTATCTTGATAACGTTAGTCCGTCAAAACTGTTTATCTCAAAGCCGAAAGTTTTTACTCACACAGTGGGCATGAGTGAGCTCGTTACGCAGCGATAATTTTGCTGGAAAAATCATCGCTCGAGGTGGACGGAAATTCAAAAAGTTGGGTTCACAAAAACTAAGATTGTGACGAAACTATTGGTCCGATTTTAATTTTTAAAAAAGCGTTGAAATTGTCAATTTATGACGGTTCCGATGCTGGGTTTAAATTTTTTGTAGCTTAATTAGAAGTCGAGAAAAAAAATAGGGATTCTTACTTTCTGAACGACCCTCGTATATCTTTGGAGAGCTATTTATTCCTTTTCCATAAGTTTTCGTTCACGCGAATTATTTTTTATCCGATAGCAAACCAAGGAGTCTTCAAGAGAGGGGGAGGGTCGCTCCTTCATGTGACACCTCCCCCGCCCCCCAAACGCCAAAGAGAAAGAGCGGGGAAAAAATGAGAGAGTATACGAAGGAATGGGAATAAAGAGCGAGACGAGAGGAGCTAAAACCAAAATGTGCAATAAGTAAACACTTAAATAGAGTTAAGTCGGCTACCGTGGTCTGGTGGTCAGCGTAACTGTCCACTAATCCAGAGGTACCGGGTTCGAGTGCCGGCCAAGGTGACAAGATTTGACGGTCTCAGATCTAATCATCTCGGGAGGACATGGATGTACTAGCGGAGACAAAGATACCTAGCCGGGGTATGCAATAAGCAATACACAGCATCCCATTCAACGCGTGTATTAGGTGCGTTGCGTGTTGCATACTCTGGCCAGGTATCTTTGTCCCCGCTAGTACTTGTACTCTCTGTTATCTTTCCTTCTTTTTCTCTCTTCCATTTCATCTGTTGGGTCCTAGTTGGCGAAATGAGACACATAAACTTCCTTTAAAAAAAAAAATAAATAAATAAATAAATAAATAAAAAATACATATATGTACAGTTAGAAGGAAACGTTGAAGGTAATTTTCTTCACAATTTTAATTTTGTGTGCATTTTAATTTTTTCGAAATTCTAACAAGCTCCATGCTAAACATGTCTTACGGATGAAACACGGTTATCAGTAGGGTTAGAGGAAACTCATTATACCAGGGTTGCCGTTTTGCGTATAATCAATGCTATTTTTCTATTCACCGATGATTTCACCGGCTAAGAAAAGATTACACAATTCAGTTCAGGGTATTACTGTAATGAACTAAAATACTCCCATCTTTAATCTTTTCTCAACCGGTTAAGTCGTCGATGACTCTAAAAAACTTGCGAATATTTTAAATAAGTAACGGAATTTCCACCGATTAAGGAAAGATTGCAGATCAGAGTATTTTCGTGCATTACAGTCATACATAGAACTGAACTGTGTAATCTTTTATCAACCGGTGGAATCATCGGTGCTTAGAAAAATAGCATTGATTATACGCAAAACGGCAGCTCCGCTCGTTACCTTTAATTTGCGATTTTATAATCGTCCATTTCATCAATTTATCTTTCCTTATATTCCCCCCTCTATTTTCGAAAAGTGGTCCGACACACTATCGAACCAAAAACCTAAAGTGTGTTTAACTTGGAACGCACTCCAAAATTCATTCCGCACTATGAGTCGATGTTGGTGCTTACAATCTATTCCAATCAACGGCAAACATTTTTGTTAGAACAATGATTGTTGGATTATTTACCGTAGAGTTTGATGGTGCCATCCGTCTCACCCAATGAATTTTTCGAAATGCACTTGTAAGTCCCAAAATCAGACTTGCTTACTGCATGGATTGTGAGCTTCATGTGAATTTTGTAAGCGTTATCTAGGAGCACTGGTTCATACTTTGCACCTATATAAAATGGGAAGAATTTTCAAAGATTATCATCAAGTGAATAGTTTTAAGTAAGATGAGATCAGCCTAGCTTTTCTACAATGTCTTTTTGACCCTTTCTTTCTCTCACAGATGAGAAAAAAACGAAAAAACGAAAAAACAAAAAAACTCGGCACATTATAATCAAACACAGTTGGCGATCATGTACAACTACACGGTCTGCATTAAGCTCTACTCGTATTTTATAGCCAATTTTCTGAGTAACCTATTCAGAACTAAATCAATGATATCAATAAGTAATTGGGCTGTAAGAATAAATTAATCATGTACAGGGTGTTTCAGACCACTCGTCCAATATCTTCTTAGCGAAAACGGCGCAAGACATGGGAATTCTGACGAAACTTTTCCAATGTATATCGACTCCAAAGAATTCAGGGGAAATATTGGAACACTCTGGATCACTTCCAGAAATATATTTAGCAACGACGCTTTTCAGCCATTTCAACCAGTGTACACGGAAAAAAAAGATTAGTGAAAATAACCATACGGATACCTGATTTTGGCACCTGCTAGATGTTATGGTAAACTTGACCAGAAGTATGGTACATTTACCAATACTTTGAGTAAATTCGACATGCAATCAGGTGACATCACCTAGTACCTAGTCAAAACATAGTATACTTCTGGTTAACATTACCATAACATCTAGCAGGTGCCAAAATCAGGCATCCGTATGGTTATTTTCACCGTAGTTTTTTTTTTCCGTGTAATGAATTGATTCTAGAAGAAGCTGGGCCGCTGGGCCCAAAAAGTGTTCGGTACAGACGATCAGACGGTTCTCGAACCGAAGTCCACATCAAGTACCTCAACAAGCATCGACCACCACTTAACGGACCGTATATCGTACCGTTTTAAAATGGGAAAACCACAAACAAACCTCAAAAGATGTACCACGAGACGTTAACCAACGAATCGCAGCACTTAACGGTGAGTCAGGTAGACTCTAGACCGATCCTAAGTAACGTAGAGTTGGGAGCGCTCCCGGAGATCCGACATTCCGTTAAATTAATATGTGAGGTTAGGGTCGCCATTTTTAGGTACGACCCAAAGCGTGTCCATCCCCAAGGTTATAGATTCAAGAGGTATGCTCATCTGACTTGGCGCCACAAATTCAGTGGCGCGCAGTTCAAAATCACTGCAGCCAAGATGGCCGACAAAAGCAGAAAACGTATATTCTTTGCAGAAAACATTGGGCTGCCCTCTACAGGAAAGCAGGAAACAACCCAATGTTTTCTGCAAAGAGTATACGTTTTCTGCTTTCGTCGGCCATCTTGCCTGCATTGATTTTGAACTGCGCGCCACTGAATTTGTGGCGCCAAGTCAGATGAGCATACCTCTTTAATCTATAACCTTGGGTACGACCTAAAGCCCGTCCGTCCCGAACATTTTTTGGCCCCTGGTTGCCAAATTTATTCAACACAGGTTAGAAAGAAGAAGAACCGTCGTTGCCACGTTCTACGAGTCACAGCCAGTGATGGGCAAATAACCGAATAACTGAATAACGAATAACCACGAATAATTAACTAAAATTATTCGCGTTATTCTCATGTTATTCCTAATAGTAAATCAAAGTTTTAACACTACCAGTCCTTCATCTTATGACAGATGAATATGCTGGGAGTGTCAAAACTTCAATTTACTAATAGGAATAACATGAGAATAATGCGAATAATTTTAGTTATTTATTCGTGGTTATTCGTTATTCGGTTATTCGCCCATCACTGTCTCACAGGGGATGGTATAATGAAGAATGAACTATATCGTTCCACGACAGCGAATCGAGTCGAGTTGATTCGATTACGAAAGCCATCCGGTAGAGAAGAGAGGACTATACTATAGTCAAAGAAGCAGTGGCGTGTCGTCAACTGAGCGACTGGAAGCTGTCCTTTGTTTTGATGGTAAGGGGCCTTTGTTTTCCTGCCGTAAAACAAAGGGTAGATTCCAGTCGCACAGTTGACGACACGCCATGCACCACTGCAAAGAAGCTATTAAAATCAGTAAAAAGAAACTACCGTGAGCTATTATTTCTCCTTTGTCTCTTGTCCAGTAGTTAATTGATTTGGGGTAGGCCTCTGAGTAACATTCCAGTGTTATCAGTTGTGATTCGTACGCACCAACCAATTGATTTTGAATCCAAATCATCGGCGGGACTAAACAGAAAGAAATGAAAAGATTATTGGTGTACTTAGCATGCAACGATGACTTGACTGATTGAATCAAAATGGCCGAGTCGAGTTAAAGTCCAACACTTTGAAGCGTTGAACAGTGCACTATATATGGTCTGAGATCGAAAAAAAAAGGCAACAAATCAGCGATAAAAAGGTATCATAAGTAATCATAGGCGGATCCAGCAATCTGGCAACTGCGCATTATTCCCATTTGAATGTATGATAAACAATCGATTCTTGAAGGGGCCATGGCCCCGTGACTAATCGATTATTTGCCATGCAATCAAATGGGACGAATACACTGTTGCCAGATTGCTGGATCCGCCTATGTAAGTAATCGTTTTCGACCTTCCAAGCTTACGTTTAAAATTTCTGATGACGTTTCCTGTTTTAAATGACAGTGATTATTTTAGTCTCGGACGTCACATTTTGACAATTAAAATCAATGTAAATTTCAAAGTTACGTTTGAAAAATAACAAAATAATTACCAAGTAAAGTTGGTGGTGATAAAAAATAATCCCCGAAATTTTCACAAAATTTAATTTAACAGTTTTTGACTAAATTGAGAAAATGACTCGTCACGGACGTCACCAAAAATAGCCACCCATCTCTGAGACCGTCTCTTTAAGTTAAATTTTGTCACGAACCACAAGGAAAAAAAATGTTTCGTTTAGGTTGATAGTTTTCGGCTGTTTTCTCTAAACAGACGAGTAGGAGATGAAAAACAGATCGTCAGCACCTGCGTAATTTTTTGCTTGATTTTTTTTTAAAGCTAACGATGGGCCAAATTGGTTCTAAAATAAAGGCGTAACTATGCAAAGAAAAAATCATGTGTGATTTGGAGTTGTATCAGTAAAGATTACAGGTGAAACAGAAACCTGTAATCTTTACTGATACACATGATTTTTTCTTTGCATAGTTACGCCTTTATTTTAGAACCAATTTGGCCCGTTTATGGCTCAAAAAATCAAGCAAAAAATTAAGCAGGTGCTGACATTCCGATTTTTTGTCTAATATTCGTCTGTTTAGAGAAAACAGCCAAAAATCGTCAAAAAACGGCTATTTTCGGAGCCAGCGACAAGTAACGCCATCTATCGGATTAAAATTTTCGGGAGTTTGCCATAGAATCACCTTAAGACGTGATCGAGTTTCGCGCCATTATTGCTGTCTTTTTCAAATTCGTTTTGCAGCGAGCCTCAACCAATTGTTACATTTTCTCTATTACAGAGGAAATTTTATGAGTTTTTGTTGTTTCCGTCGGTTTTCTCGTAACATGTTACTTTGGAATCAGGCATTTCTGGCTTTATTGCAAAAGTGCGCAACAGACCCATCATTACGGAGAAACACATTGACAACATCATTGCTACTATAATACCTGATGTCGTGCGTGCATGTAAAACTTTTTAATGAGGAAAAAAATATCCCCTCCACAATTTTTTTTTTTTTTCCTCCTTCCGGATTTCCCTCAATTTTGAAAACAATTCATCAACAATTTCTTGCGACAGTATGCGATACACATGAAAGAGAAACAGAGAACAGAGAAGGGAGGAAGGGAAAACACAAACAAAAAAAAAAAAACAAAAAACACATTTTAACGATGTGACTTCAACGCAATTAAACATGTTATTTTGCAAAAAATCCAACGAGCTATTTCTTCGAAATAGTAATGAAAAAGAGAACAGAGCTGGATGCAAGAAGAGCGATAGATTGCCTTCAATGTTTATTATAGGCAATTCCATGCAGTCGTAAGTTATGGTAATATGATTAGAGACAGGTGAATAACAAAGATGCATTGCCGATAAAGTTTGTAACATTTTAACTGAAAGTGTTTTCTGTGTCGGAAAATTTTCTTTCCTAAACTCTGTATTACCTCAAAATTTGTACCAAAACTTTCCAATCACGTTCCTTCCAAAGAGAAAAAGCAGCAAAAAAACAACGAAAAACAAAACCAAAGGAAACGGAAACTTAACGAAAAAATTCATAAAGAGGAAAAATAATAAGTACAAATACAAAAAAAAAAAAAATTAATCAAATCTTTTCTTCCGTTTGAAAACGAGTGTGGTAGCCCAGCATTCCCAGTAGATTTGTTCAGTCGGATAATATTATGTGTTAGCCTACAATTTTTGATATAGGCAAAACCAGTACAGCCACGTCGGAATAGTTAACTATGCTGCTACGCACGCATGTGCATGATGCATAAAAAAGAATCCAATATCAGCGAGCATTAAAATTGGCGGATCCAGGAATATATCCATCTTTCTCTTCTCCTATTAGAACGGGTGTGTTAGGAAAGCACTTATATTAAGGGATTTCCGCGACACCTATCCTTATATCCCTTTCTAACACATGAATTTAACCATATATTTTTCATATTTCTAAGGTATTTGATATACGTATAGATTACTAAGGAGGGTCAGCTCGGATCCCAATTTAAAATTGAGTTATCTCCAGTCTAAATTTTTTTAAATTTATTCTGCGATGATACTATTCCATACAACCTATAGAGATGAGCTTTGAACTGCCAGTGGATATGCCCACATTCACGGTTTTTGTTGTTGTTGTTTTTTTTGGTATGATTTCTTTTCTCAATTATTTTTTCATATTGAACCCTTAAAAGCGAATCAATGAGCTTTCTAAATGTTTGTTTAAAGATGTTTTTAAGCACTTAGGCAAGGCGGGGCGGATTACACGACTTTAAAGGCTTATAAATAGAAAACTAATTGAAAAAAAAAGTTTGAAAATTGGTGGCAATAAAACATACCCTAATTGACACAAACCTGAAAGGATAAGAACATCAGTGAGAAATACGCTCTTTGAAACAGGCCTGGGGTCCACGCAGACCCCCCCCCCCCCCCCCCCCCTTAGAAATATGAAGGCTAAAGGTCAGAGGGATCAGAGAAAAGGGCAGTTTCAGACAAGCTTGTCAGTGAGTAAATGTTCTGTTAGCACATTGAAGCTGGCTGATGTGTTTGTTGCCCAATCATATTTTTTTTTATAAAATGAAAGGAGTTCCTTTACAAATTACCTACAGTGGACAATCAGCATAATCCTTTTGCTGACGGATGGCGGGATTCCGTTTGACGCTATGCAAAGATACGGGCCCATCTGCAGTCTATTCACTCTGGTGATATTGAGTTGGGTGCCCTCAACGCTTGAGACTGAAACAAATAGGAAGAGTTTTGCGTAGAGAAGTTGTTTTTATTTTTTTTCTATTTGTAGTACGTTTGATTGATATTACATATTACATTGGAGAAAAACAAAAACAAAATAATAGTTGGTTTAACAAGGGGTCTGCTGCAAAAATTGGCTACAGCAATAAGGATGGTCTGCCTTGAAGTAAAATCACTTGAAAATCACGTCGGGAACATTAGAAAGTTTCAGAATGGAGTAGTTTTTAATGGGTTGAAATGGACGAACTACAACGTTGCCCAATTGCACGTTACGCCGCGCTACTGCACAATCTATATACGAGGGTGGATTTTAAAGTAAGTTTACCTATTTACTTTCTCAGAAACTATTAATGTTAGAAAAAAACAAACCCCACGTTGAAATGTACGTACTCTTAGCTTTTTAACGAGCTACAGTTTTTCAAATTTGACCTATCCGTTGCGGAGATATCGTCGATTTTCTACACCCGACTCTCCTTCAAACGTGTCCACCTTTTTACGCGCTGCGGAGCTTCACAGAAAACATGAGAAAAAGTAAAATAGAGCTACTATTTCATTGAAACAAGTTATAACATTGTTGTGAGGCATCTCACCTCATTTTTTGACATAGTCCGTTAGTTTCTTGAATTTTTCATATCAGTGCAACAATTTTTGTATACGTCGTAACATTTTTTTCCCATACTCCTGAACCAGGTTTTGACGCAAGCTGTTAATCCAGCTTCAATTCATGATGATTGAACTTTGAGTACTGACCGAAAGTTTTAAGATCGATACGAATTGGATCATTTTATCAGTAGAAGAGTATAGTCTATTCAGTAAACAGCATGCTCTTAGGTGTTTTTGAGACGTCTGATCTGGAGATACACGCATCGCCGGCCGAAACTCGCAGTCATCTGTAGCGCGTGAAAAGGTGGGCACGTTTGAAGGAGAGACGGGTGGGGAAAATCCATGATATCTCCGCAACGTGTTGGCCAAATTTCAAAAACTAAAGCTTGTTAGAAAGCTGAGAGTACGTACGTTTTAACGCTGGGTTTTTTTCTTTTCTAGCATTGATAGTTTCTGAGAAAAAAATAGGTAAACTTACTTTAAAATTCACCCTCGTAAAAGTGCGTTGAAATAAAACTCAAAGAAGGCGGTGTAATGAGTGGGATTAATTTCTACTCTTATTTTCTGATCAAGGATTTTTTTGGATTGTTTTTTTTTTTTTTTTTTTTTTCCACAAATGGGGGAGTCCCATCTAGTCGCAACTTTCTACGCTGAGAAAAGTGAATCCTCATAGAAAAAGCTGCAATCAATTGCAGCTTTCGCCCATTTTTACCCACTCATTGCACAGCCATCTTGGATTTCTCTTAAAACATCTTTAAAGGGGTTCATGAGTATGGGATTTTTGGAATTATTTCATGCTTTCAGTTTATGATTTTCACGCGCTTTTACGTAGGAATTGCGACCCTTCATAACGATGCAGCAAAAATTAACAACAAACGTAGGTAACCCATTGTACTGTAAAATGGCGACTACAAAATGGTTTAAAGTAGCTTAACAGAACGAGACGCTAAATTAACAAAACAGTGTTGTTAAACTAACAACACGAAATTTTGAATAAACATAATAGGGTAGTTGCAAGGGTCTGAAATATTGGGTTAATTGTGAAGATTATGATAAAGTACTTGATGAGCTGAGACTAATGGTGCCTTTGGTTTTTTCTTAAGTGTCCCGGTTTTGGAGATACACACGTGTAAAGTTGCAAAAAATCGTGTGCGTAGTGACGTCCTTACGTGGAATTCCCATTTGAAACAATGTGTTTTGGGCTAAAATCTCATCTCTAGAAAAATGGGACTTAATTAGAAACCAAAGGCATCCTTCTTCTCAGCTCATCAAGTACTTTCATGTTCTTTATAAAAAACATAACATTTCAGACCCTTGCAACTGCCTCATTGTTGTGAATTCAAGTACCAATTTGTTGATTTCACGATCTGTTTCGTCACTTTAACAATATTTTCTTAATAAAGCATTCCGTTTTATTGAATGAACTTTTACCATTTTGTGGTTACCACTTTTAACATTAGAATTTTTAAATCAACTATTTTTTTCTTTTTTAATGTCTTCGAGATTTTCTCTTAAATATACACATGCCTCAGAGCAAAATGAAGTTTTGTAATATTAATAAGACAAACTACTAAATGAATTATTAGGTACTGTAGAATACATCAAGTTAAAAATCGGTTGAAAAAAGGAAACAAAGCGAGGGCCCGAGAGCCGCCTCCGGTCAAAGGCGCTTCTCATGCAAAGTCTATGGGAACCGTGTTTTAATCGCTGCCTGCTTGGAAAGACAAAATACGCCTATCAAGAAGGATGTCGGAAAACGTGAAAAAATCTTGATAGTTTTAAATTACTTCCATTCAAACAAATAATTTCTAGCAATATTAATAGTAAAATCTTGAGTTTCACGGCAGTTGAGCACTTAATAAAAAAAGGCGTGAGACCCCTTCTGATATAAAGTCTTTAGTTGAAAATATCAAATACAAGTGTGTTGTATTTTTCTGTCTGAGGAAAGAAAGAAATCCAAGTTTCGTAATGGAATGAAAAGTTTCAAAAGTGCTTTCCATCGTCTGTTTTATTTTCTGTTTTCTTCGCAAAAATGGATTATCGATATTTAATGGTTTTGTTTACATCTACGAAAAGTTACCGAAGGAGAAACTAGCTAACTCTCGAGTAACTGATATTCTTCACCTCATAATTGCTTTTCAGAAAAGTTCGAAACGGACGCTGATCTCTTATTTTCGCTAAGCAGCAAAGCTCCTCGTGGTAGCCTCAGTCTCGCCGTTTCTAATCAGTGGCGGCTCGTGCGATTTGGCAACAGTGTTTTTATCCCATTTAAATACATGGAAAACAATCGAAACTCGAGGAGGCTGCCAGCCTCCACTTGAATCGATTTTTTACCTAAGTTTAAGTGGGAAAGATGCATGGTTGCCAAATCTCACGGGCCGCTACTGTTTCTAATTGATTGATCTGACTTAACTCTCAAATGCAGCAAGGTTACAACCTGGAACTGATTTTTCTCGAGAAAAAAAGGTACGCGTGCACTAAGGTTAAATAATATCGCATCTTCCTGGAGGTATCTCCATGAAAAATTTACCCGTAAAAAGGGTCTGATAATTTATGAAACTGCGGCATCTCCCAGAAAAGGCCAAAAGGGGTTATGAGCTAACAACCTCTTTTTAAATATACCTCTTCAATTGTATAAAGGCAATGCGAATAAGCCATTATCCAAGGTATATGGAGAACAGGTATGGACAACACTCGACTCAGGGGGCGCGGTCACTTGGGAAAAAGCGACTTCGCCGCCATCTTGTCTCCTATTTACACCGTGTATCTTGCATTGTTGTTTGTGGTTAGGTTTGAAGGGGAAGTTTATCTGAAGCAAGACTTTATTTATTTGAACAATGAAATGTAATTTTTTATCTTTAAATATTAATGTTGCTGACTATAGAATGGATTAACATAATCAATTACGTTGTTCACTTTCCTTTTCAAGATATGAAATCTAAATTTGAATCGCGCGGTCAGAAAAATGGCGGCGGAATCGCTTTTTTCACAACCAATCTGAGCCACCCTCAGAGTGTTGTCCATACCTGTTCTCCATATACCTTGGCCATTATCGATTCTTCATGCAAACCTCCCTTAAGTGCATATAAATAACCATCATTCAAAAAAGAGAGGGGTAAAGACAGTCAATTAATTTTTGAAACTCGGGAATGTGGCCGCAACATTTTATGATGTTACATATTTTTAACAATTTATATTTGAAATCATGAAAAGTGTCTACCTTGTATCAACGCAGCGCGCGACGCGACCGCGACGCGGCGCGATGTGCCGTGACGGTTGTACTAACAATAAGACAGTGTGAATTTTGTTTCGTTTGTTTTTTTAGCGTTAGTTTGTGTTTTGTTTTGTTTTTTTATTCTTTATGCAAAAAGGACTGCATGGATCGTCAGTCTTACGTACTGAAAAACCACATCCATGCAAAAATATTTAGTAAGTATCCAATATGAGGACAGAAAACTGACAACCCTGGTAAATGTTTCGAATTTATCAATGACTGATGTGACCAGCAAAGGTGCTATACTTGCTATAAAATATGCCGAAAGTTTTTCCTCGAGCGCGTGTAGTTATCTTATTAGGTGCTGCCGCGTAGAAAAGCACCTTAAATTCTAATACTTAAATGCATTCAATACCATTAATACCAAACCACAACAAAGCACACCCGAATGAATCAGGCAAGTGAATAATGTACCTTTGACAAAACCTTCGCAGTCAATTTCGGTATTTCACACGATTTGCAGTCGCGATGTTGTTATTTTTAAAATTATTGTAACCTTTTCCCTTCTCTTTAACGCTGTTGGTTGTTTTGAGTAATGGCTTCTAAGTGCAACTTTTACGTCTGTTTGGTCAGTGCAAGCCTTATTCTCAGTGATAATGTAGTCGTGAATTTTATCAAGCCATGTCTCGACTAATAAAGGACAATAATTGAATACTCTTTAAAACTTGAAGTATTGATATGATTGAGTAATGTACTTACAACCTGGAAACATTTAGAATGAAATCTGTATTCCCTCATCAAACTTTCTTTCTTGGATCAATATAATTTTAAAATTTCAAGCTTTTCCGCTGTACCCCCAATTTAAAATTCACGCAATTCGTTGTTTTCCAATTCGCGCAACCCAACCAATTTTTTTTTTCTTTTCTTTTATTATTTGCATTATCCTGTTTTGACGGACGCGACGGCGATGTAGACAGTCGACCCCCTGATATCGAGGCAAATTTAGTGACGAATATGAGAAATTGTGTGAAAAAGAGGTCTTGATCTGATAATCCGAGTTATTGTTGGGGGATATGTGATTACTTTTACGAGGAGCGCGAATCGATACTGAGAGAGTCGGCAGAGCTCAACGGTACAACGGTCTCGTGTATACACGATTGACTTCTCATGAACGAATGATTTTAATCGAATGAAAATGTAAAGATGTACAAAAGCTCGCTGAATGTAACTGGATTTCAGTGCGCCTTTTGCTACCGCTGCGCGCGTCCATTTTTTATCTCCCTTTCTCAATTGCCTCATTTTATTAGAAAAGAATATGAAAAGGGTTTGAGTGAGAGAAAAATGAATCGGATCATTGAGCTTTGAAAAATGTGTGTTCCCACAAGCGGATTCAGGAAACTTGCGGGTTCAGCGTTATTCAGATCGAATTAGCGGGTTGAGTTGAGAGTGGCAAAATATTGAGTAGCGTTGAGTGAGAACCGGCAACGCTGTTTTTCCTTAAATAAAACTCATGAATCATATTGATAAGTTTGACCTTTTTTCGTGGATTTAAATGGGCAAAATACAACGTTGTCAGATTTGCACGCATCGCCACCAATTTGACACTCAAAATACGTGCATTTGGAGGAAGGTTGGCAAGAGCAGTATACCTACCGGATCCTGCAATTTGGCAACTACGACTTTTTACCATTTACACCTCTGCAAAAAATATCAATTTTATCGATGAAACAGTGTGCCTGTGCTTCACCATACGATCAAGTCATATACGCTGGTTCACACACTAGATATTTGACCTCCAGAATAACGTTTTTATTTTTATTTATTTATTTTTTTTTTTAAATATCTCCGAAATATTCTTAACTTCTTTCTTGTAGTTTGAATTTCCTCACGCCAAAATGATTATCCGACAATTTACGCTCCTAACAAGATAATAATGAATATGAAAAATGGTGCAATGTGCATAGTATAGATTGTGCCATCATTTTTGTTTCTTCATGTCGCAAATTCTCGACCAGAATGCATTTATTACATATTTTTCGAGGCGGAACTGACATCTTAATGAATTTTTAAAATATGATGACCAAATCCGGTTTTAATGGACTTGCTGACCTTCATCTTTATTAATTAGTCGTGGTTAGCACACTAGAGAGGACGATGAAACGAAATAATTACTACCAATGGAATAAAATCCTGTCCCTTTCTGTTTTCGTTTCATTGATTCTCGACCGAGTCGTTGCAAGGGTTCGAGATTTAATTCGTTAACCTTCCCCTAAAATACTGTGAATTATTCTGCGTTGCCACAACTCAGAGACAAATCATCAAATTTTAAAACCTTTAATAAAGCGATCACGTGATTAAAAAAATTTGCCAAAATGTTGTTTGTTTGACTGAAATTAGAGAAAAGAGAAAAGCTTCTCAAACATTTTGAAGAGGGAAGGAGAGAAGAAAGAAATATAGGAGACAAAAGCATCGAATGATACATTTGAGAAAAAAGACATAAGTGAAGGAACGCCAACCTTGTATTCAGGACATGAGCAATAGTCTCCCCTCCCCCTAAAATACATATTCATTGTTACGCTCGTGGAGTGCGTGTAAAAGAAAGTTCCTTCTCCTACCTGAATTTGACACTGTTTACGGTGCTTGTCCAATAACTAAGTCCTGCTCGGTCAAGAATGTCAATATTTAACACACAAAAAAGCTGGAAAGCCTATGAAGTCTCACCGATCGAAGGAATAAGAAGTAAACATGATTTAAAGATCCTCCTAGATAGTGAACAACCAATACCCCGAGTAATCCCGGGAATAATTTGTATTATTGAAACATAGCTGAGCCTCCTTTTTTGTATTTTAGTCAGTAGCTAGATTATCTTTGAGATAAGCTGGTTTTATTTCGATTACGCGCGGAGAAAAAAATGTCGAATCTTGTCGGATACTGGGCATTCGTTAAAGAAGAAGCCTTTGAATCGTCAATAGAGGCTTTCTCGGAAATAATGGGCCACAAAACCTGCGTTGTGATCTTTTCTGAAAACCAACGTCATGATACAAATTCGGATTTTTTTTGAAGAACGTATCGCATGTTTTATGGGCTCTTATCCCCGGGATAGCCTCAATTATAGAAAGATATGAACGCGTGAATAAAACAGTCAAGCAATCGGATTGTGAGATAGACCAGATATAGTGCGGAGAGAGGGGAAAATGGCGAGATGAGAATAAAGAGAAAACAAGGCAGGAGAAAGACGAAAAATCTATGTGACGAGGGTTGAAAATATAAAGCGCGAGATTTTTTTCTCTTATTCATGAACTTTGAGTGCAATGTCCAGACACATTGTGAGTCGAAGCTCGCACTCACAACATATCCTTCCGAGCATCCCCTATCCCGGCCATAAACCCTCGTATCATAATCTAGTTTCTCTTTCCTCCTCAGATATCGCTCTCTGGTTATATCACAGATCAGATCCTTGTATGATTCAAAGTTCAGTGGTGGATTCACTCTTTTTTCATCTCACAGACATATTATAGCTATGGCAAGTTTTTCGACGTGGGGATCTGATGGTGGCCTCCAGAAACGCTCAAGTCTCCAAAGTAGATTAATATAGATAGATGCACACGAATATGGTGGATAAATGCGTAGGGATTTTGGAAACTGACTTGCATTTTGCGAAGTGAGTTGTGATTGGCCAGTTTATGAGGTCGGCTTATACAGGGACTTTATTCGATGACAGACGTTCTTCGATTCACGATCACTGAATCGGTGAACCAGCTCTGGTGAAACGACCGACACTTTGCTAACCTGCAAGCTCCCGAGCATTGGAATGGACCGCCTACTGGACTAACCTATGGTATTACCAGATCTTGGATTTATGGGTCCTTCTTCCAAAAATTTCCTCAATTTGTTCTTGAATGTAGAGGTGACTTTTGAGACCTATTAAATACTATTAATAGTTGAATTTTCAGTGGCAATGATCCACGAAAGATAAGATCGAGAAAGTAATTTGTGACCTGTTCTGGGGTTAAAACCATCCGGGTTTAGACAAGAAAACGAAAATAGATTGTAGGAGAACTTACAATTGAACTAAACGGAACTAAAAGTTTTATATTAGTGCACTATTATACACACCTTCTTGGCCGTTGCTCAAAGGAATAGTACCACCCGCTTCTCTCCTCCATGTTATATTCGGAGGCGGAAACCCAGTAGCCGCACAATTCATTGTTACGTTACTCCCTTCAGTAATTGACATGTCTGTACTCGTTGGATAATCCAAAATATCCGGAGGAACTGAAACGAAATGAAAAAAAAAAAATATATGTAATGATGATAATTTTAAGGAGTAAGTATGACAATAATAACTAATTTGACCTACCTTAACTTTCACCTCGAATATTCAGATTGAAATAAGGAAATAATACCAAAACCACGAGGAAAATAATCACAATTCACGATGTTAATGGGTCCATTGCAAACTTTTGCCACAGCTGTAAAGAGAGATTATTCAGGTAAACAATTGCGTGAAAATCACATTAAAGGTATCTAAAAGTCTCAAAATCCACTTACGAACCAACAAAAAGCGTTTGAAGAGAATTCCAAAATGGCGGTTAAATGTTCGGGTCGTAATTGGGGGAGTCCCATCTGATACAGCTTTCTCTATATGATAATCACTCCTAACTGCGTTTATTGCGAGTTTCTGAGTCAGTAATTTTGGAACTTTCTGATGTTTCCAACGTTATTTTCCAGTGATTTTTCACCAGAATATACCCTCTATGGCTGTCTCAAAAGTTCACAACAGACTCATTACAGTGAAGCTCTAGCAAGGTTTTGCTGTAGGCAAATGGACCTTAAATTCTGATTTGAAATGCTACGAAAATAATGTTGAGGCCAATGAAAAAGTCCAAAATTCTTTCCTCACAAAGAATGATAAGCTCAAAGTTCAGATGGAGCACCCGTGGATTTATGGCTCGTCGCGTCGTAAGTTTCGCACCTCCAAACAAACGAACAGCACCAACGAGTTGGAACAGGTTGTTGAATGTGATTTTCAAACATTTTTGCAGAATGATAATTCTTATACAGATAACGCGAGGGACACGAAGATACCAGCATTACCAGCCGAGCGACTCGCGCAATGTGACAACAATTGACTCTCTCCATTTCAGCCTATGTAAAATTATCGATTCTTTGGTAAGGCGCTGTGCCTCACCTAGAATCGATATTTTTGGATATGATAAATGACAACTTATCACGGTTTCCGAATTGCTCGACCCACAACTGGATAGTAATGTACCACGAAAAAAGTTCAACGTCGCGTAGTAAGCAAAAAATATGACATTTAATATCATGCATTGTTCTTTGGTTTTGCAGTGTAAAACGTGCGTACAGTGCTCACGCTTCTTTACATGAATGAAGCGTGCAATCTAGAGACAGTGCATTTGCCTCATTAAAACTCGCGGAAAATATCGAACTATCAAGGGATTGACGATGATGATCGAATTCGGCCTTTCCTATGTGGATTCAAATGGACAAATTTCCTTGTTACCGACAGCACGCTTCGCACCATTGGATCATTATGAGTTATCGATCGAAATCCCTTTTTAAATTCATCAATCGACAATGTCAATGACACAAATCCATGATCAAATAGTCTATTTTATGTGGCCTATGGGTCTCGATTATGACCCAGACCCAACAAAAGAACATAACCGTCAAATGTCTTCAAAATATTGAAGCCAGTAACATTACTAGAAGCGTTAGTATTCACTATCTTCCTCTTTGCCCTTTGAGTATGTTTAGGAAAGGATATATCTACAAACAAAGAGAATCAATCCTCTCCTTTTATCAGTTGCGGCTCGTACAATCTGACAACCATGCTAATTTTCCATTTAAACTTATGCAAAAGTATCGATATCTTGGGAGTGCAATTGCACCTCCTGAAGATCGATTGTTTTACATAGGTTTAAATGGAGAGAATCCGTTGTTGCCAGATTGCACGCGCCGCCACTGCCTTTTATCCATTTCCTACGTATGCAATAGTAACGGAGGCCAAAAGAGATAGAATGATTCCTAGTTTATGCCAGGTTCGATTTTTATACTTTTTCATGGTGATATATTTATTCTCTTCCTCCTTCGAGGCATGTAATAATTATTATAAGTCTATAGAACAAGTTTCAACATTTTAACTCTATGCCCTACTTTACATTTTGATCTATCGTCATAAATGAATAAATGAATAAATTAAAACATGCAAAAACATGAATGAATGAATGAGCAAACAAACAAGTTATAAGCATATGAACTCTTTCAGTTATACGAAACTTGAGCAGTCGAGAAGGATCAAAAGACATTTGTGAAGGGAAGCTTCTTTTTTTTTCTAAGAAACTTGATGCATCAGCATGTCTTTTTTCCAGTAAAATTCATATGTTATTCCTTGTGAAGCCTGCTTTCTAGAAGCCACGTGGTACACGCAGTGACTCAAAAATTGCACACATCTTTGGTTTATCTTTTGCTGCACTTTTTGTCACCCGTGAGAAGCAAGGCACAATAATCGATTGTTGCTTAAGAACTGCTTGACAGTCGAATCGATTGTTTTACATAGAATAATATGGAAATGAAACCTTGTTGCCATATTGCACGAACCGTCACTGCTCAAACCGTGAGATACCCAACTGTATACGGTACAACGTTTTTCCAACCTCCCAGCGTTGCCAGATCGAAGGTAAAAAGCCGTATCGTCGCCATTTAAATCAATGTAAAACATACGGCTTTTTCATTCCAATCTGGCAACACTGCAACCTCCTGAGTCTTCGTATCATTTTAATGCTATAATGGGTCTGTTGCATACTTTTGCGACAAAAATATGGAGCCTTGATTCTTGTGTAAAATTCGGTGAAAATAACGATGCGCACATCAAAAACGTTCAAAATCCACTCATTAACTCAGGAAATCACTTCAATTTCAAACAGCCCGCGCTACACTAGACACCATTTGCACCGGTATACTACTGCATAGACGGAACCACTGTGCATAAGTAAACAACATCGTAACTACAAAATGATGGAATTCCGTTCTAAATACAAGAACTATTGGCTGCATTTGCTGTCTAGTCTTTTCGGTTTATCAATGATTACAAAATAATATAAGTAATGTACGCATCTAAACGAAACATTCCAATGTTTGTAAGTTCTGTTGATGTTCACATAAACGAGATGGTTCCATCTATGTAGTTATAAGTCGGGGATATAGTGTCTAGTGTAGCGCGGGTTGTTTGAAATGGAAGGTATTTTCTGAGTTAATGGGTGGATTTTGAAAGTTTTTAATGTGCGCATCGTTATTTTCGCCGAATTTTAGGTTTGAAACAATGTGTCATATTGATGTAGCAAAAGTACGCAACAGACCCATTGGGTTACAAAATTTTGCTTCAGGACTATGAGTGGGGGGGGGGGGGTGACGGCTCATTTACAAAGTCTCGCAAAAATCGCATAGAAAGCATCGAAAAGACTCAAAATCCACTCATAATCTCAACAAATGGATTTAACAAAATTCAAAGATGGTGGTCAGATGAGTGGGTCACAATAGGGGAATCCCATATTATCTAATCGCATCTTTCTGTACTGAGAAAAGTGAGTCATCATAGAGAAAGCTGCAATTAGATGGGACTCAGTGGCGTCGCGTGCCATCTGGCAACAATGCAACTGCTCCATTTAAACTCATTAAATATATCGAATTTTTCTTGTGCACTGTGCACCCCCTGAATTCGATATTTTACATGAGTTTAAATGGATAGAATACATTGTTGCCAAATTGCACGCGACGCCACTGTCCTTATTGTAACCCGCTCATTCGACCGCCGGCCGCGCCACCTATGAATTTTGTTAAATCCATTTTTTGAGATTGTGAGTGGATTTTGAGACTTTACATTGCTTTCAATTTGATTTTCACTTGACGTTAGAGCTCGTTTCAGAAGTGTAGGCGGACCTAAACCATAATCTTTGGCGGATTTTCAAATTTAATTCCTTTAAAATAAATCCGAATTTGCCTCTGACTTTATTCTTTTGCGTTTAAAGTGTTCCTCGTTGAAAAGTGAACACTCAATTTCATTTTCATTCATTTTCATCGAGTAATATCAGAAATAATGTTGACAAATTCCAAAGATTATCGGTCTAGGTCCGCCTACACTTCTGAAACTACCTCTACTCAGGAATCGACTCTCCATAACACTTTAGCAAAAGTTTGCAATAAACTCATTCCCCTGAGTGGGTTATACATCACATGTTTCATGAGATCTTTTTCCGAAAACCGTCTCAGCTCGAGGTAGATTATAAATCATACAAAGTTATTACAAGTACACTCACCGACCACTTCCAGGTATCCGATTTGACTTTTCATCGGGTCCGTGTTGATCTGGCACATGTACCAACCACGATCGCTTTCCTTGACATCACGGATATGCAGGTGCCACGTTCGCTCGTCCGAGTTCTTGACTTCAACCCTTTTATTTTTCGTTATCACATGCAAATGAATGGTTAGTATAGTTTGCGTGTCCACCCGGAGCCAAGCAATCTGTAACCACACCGCAAACGAATCCATAACTGTATTGTTTTCAAACAACCGCCGAGCTAAGCTCCCTCGCTCTGCTCCGGCAACTGCCCTCCCTCCGTCTAAATTACAGTAATATCCTCTAATAACCTTCCTCCTTCTCAAAAACAATTTTCTTTGCTCCATTTCTTTTCCAATCTTTTTTTCCCTCCCTTTGAAAAGAGGTGAAACAAGAAAAAAGAGAGTGAAAAAAGGATGGACGGTATTCTTAAGTCATGGGCTAATGTATATTTCACGAAATTCGAAAGATTTTATAAACTTATTTCTCGTTTTACAAATATTTCGTTAGATAACAATAGCGTAGCGTGCAATCTGGCAGCGTCACATTTACTCCCATTAAACTCATGTGAAAGATCGAACGGTAATCCAGATAAACTGCGTGTGCGGCGAACTCACTCGAATTCGACTGTTCGCGTGGATTTTAAAATGTTCAAATAGAGAGATACGAAATTGCACGAGTCTCCACTGTTCCTAAAGAAGGCCAGGGGACCCCAGCCCCCCCCCCTCCACCCCATCCCCAGGAAACCGTTAAAGGAAAAAATCGGGGTAAAACATGAGGAAGAAATGAAACAGAGATGAGAACCCATGATTTTGAAAAACAGACGGCGTCATATTTTGAATGTGATCGACGGCCCCCCCCCCCCCCCCAATGATATTTGTTATTTCATATTTTTTTCTCGCAGGTATGTAAGTACAGAAATACCTTGCAAGAGCTCCATTCCTTTTTTAGAAAGAGAGTATATACTGTCTGATTCGCAAACCGCTCGCTGCCTCGGAACAAAAAAACTCGAGCGAGAGAACATCGATTTGAGGCCTGTAGAGAGTTGGCATAGGTCACGATTTCGATCAATCCCCATTTAAAACCCTTCCGCGGTCGGTATCCCGGAATGGAGACACAAACATAGCTTGTATATTTCAATCACGCCGAACGGAATACCTGTACGCCGTACGGCACACCAGCTGTCGCTCGGATTGTAAATCAAATCTGGATGGACCAACGACCAAATGAAACGACCCCCATCGACCCCCGTTGCATCGATGCACCCGGGCGGCGGACATTCCCCGCGAACTTTTGTGGCTGCGGCCAAGAGTCATCGGAATGCTTTTGCCCCCCTCCCCCACCAAACGCGTCATACAGTGTGTTCCAGAAGCCCGCGGGAATCGTAAACATCTGACGCGGACGAGTCGGAGTTCTCGGGTCCTGTGGAAGTACTTAGATTGAGTCGCAAGGAAAGGCAAAAACAGGTGAAACCATCCATCCATGTATGACTATATTTTTTACAGTCCCAGACGTCTTTCAAACGAATACTAATCAAAATTGCGGAATTATAAATTCTAACCGTCCGCATGATGATTTAAATGCAAAGGGTGTCATTCAGATACTCTAAGAAAAAACCTTTTTGAGTTGGCCTTGACTTGAGAGTTCTTGAGATTTCCTCGTTTGAATTGTGTAAGGTGTGAGGAGCATATTGCGCGCGATATCGACCAATGAAGGGTTTTGAAGCCACTTTTTTCAATGGTAGCTTACGAACGATCTACCATGGAAAAGTGCTTACAAAACGTGTCATTTAATTGTTGATTATGCGCTTGGTAATCTTCATCCCTTCAAACAGAGTTTATACGGGGAAATTTCAAATATTCTCAAGTCAAGGCCAACTGAAGGAGAGTTTTTTTTTTTAAATTTCCAGGTATAAAGCAAGACTTTGGCAACATTTGGAAGATATGTATAATCTTTCCAAAATATTGCTAAAAAAAATACCAGTGAATTTTTTCTGAAGAAAAACGTTTAAAAAAAGTTAAAAATTATTTTTAAAACTGTTAGAAACTAGATTTCTTAGAGCAGATTTTGATTTTTTTTTTAAAAATTTTTGTACAATTGGTTTTTGATTAGTGTTGGAAATATTTTGAACATATTATTTCGGCAGACAATTGCCATGAGCATTAAGATATTTCGAATTTATTTTTGAAAGATTTAGGAAATATTATGGCAAGACTCTGATAGAATTTTAAAAATATGTTTCAATTGTCTCTTTAATATCTAAGTTATATCCACATAGAGTCTCTGAATTGCACCCTATGTATTTGAAACTCATCCATACCCAGAGGTGCTCGTAATTTAAATTTTCGAGCCGGAGCTATGATGTACAGATCTAAGTATAGCGGCTGTTTGAGTTAAACTGACCAATTTTGGTTCAAAGGAAATAAAACAGGTGGGTTAGTGACGACAGTGGGCAAAAACTGGTCAAAAAGTAAAATGCGGGAAAAATTGAGTATCTAAAAACTTTAAAAATTAAAATTAGAAAAATTGGGAAACAGGTGTTTTAGCAAAAAAAATTGAACATTTGTTTAAAATTTCTCGAAAACCGAATTTTCCGATTGTATCGGATTTTTTAATCAAACTGTATGTGTTCCGAAACTTCCTCCTCGTCTATCATCCAAATCCTGTAGGTCAAGCGGACGACGACCGCGACGCGACGTGGCGCGGCTATCGAAATGAATCGCGAGTTTTTACTATCTTTGCAAAATGGGACACATAGATCATACTAGGCTCTCATTGCTCTTGCTGTTGCCTAATTTCAGCGGATAATGTCTATTTTTGAAGCACATAGCTGCCAAACTGCGAAAAGATCACTGGAACTGATACCTGGTCACTGATTCCTGGTAACTGGAATGCATCTGATGAGAACACAACAGAAGCGTAGCGTACCGTTTGGCAACGTTGTATTCTGTCTATTTAAACCAATGTAAAAAGTCGAATGCGAGGGTGTTCACCAACTATCCAAAAGTTCGATACTTTTAATGGGTTTGAATGGTGAAAGTACAACGTTGCCGAATTACACGCTACGCCACAGGAACTCAAGGTGGGTTTTCTGCTCGCAGTCTAGCGACTACGTATGTTTCAGATGAGCTTTATCCCATAACATCCTGAATTATTTAATTTTATTTCGACCATTTTCAAAACAACCCTTCGTAACCTTTGACCAATTTTTATCAATAATTTTAGAATGCCCAAAAAAAGGCTGATGCCACATGACATTTAATATTTAACATCTGATTCCCAATCTATTACCCCCTAATTTAAAAACCCCCAAAAAATGAAAACTACCCTCTAGCTGTAGCCATATGGCTACTCTAGGATGTTATGGGTTATTAGTTTCGAAGACATGCACCGAGCGTATATTATGAGTCCTTTAGTTTCAAACCGACCTAGCTCTATCCTAAATTTTCGAAGATTTGTTTTGCATTTCAATTGTTTAAGTAATTAAAGAACCAATGGATACAGAACTGAGCAAAAAATTCGAGCCGTGTGATTCTTGATGATATTACACAGAATTGCCCTTGATATTTTTCCGAAATACTAATGCCCGTAAGATCTTATACTAACAAAAATTAAAATCCGAAATTAAATTTTGAGCCTAACCTAACCTAACCTAACCTAACCTGACCTAGCCTTGGTAGTGTAAGTATTTGTTTGATGGGGGCAACTCTTGATTTGGAACATACTAACACGTCATAAAGGAGTTTAGGCCCGCTTGAAACTAGAAGGCTCATCATCCTTTAGACCTGTAGTATTTTTAAAACGATATTTTTCACAATCTCTCATACTCACTCCTTGATATATTATCTGTAGAGATAATGTAATCTATGGCGTGCAAATGCAGCAAGATGAAGAGAACAGTTGGCATACATCGATGCTGACTGTTGCAATTGCTTGTTGCTTGTTTTGGTGGTACAGAGACTGCGAGCGCGCTGTTTGAATCTACGGGTTTCGAAAGCCCGACTTTATGAGTAGATTTTTTTAAAAAATCTAAGTGTGTGTTTGCCAATTTTTTAGTGGTCAAAGTCAATTGGAATCAATCTATGATACTTATGATTCTATGAAGCAAAAGCTTTCATGCAAAAGAAACACTCATTGGCAGATCCAGCCCTCAAGAACGATGGGGGGGGGGGGGGGTGACAAATTTGGAATCCCTCCCCCAATGACCCCATTCTTTGTTCTCTCGTTCTTACCTCCTCATTCTCTCTCTATTTCCCCTTTCTTGGTCTAGAGGAGGCAGGCGGCGGAAGGAGGGTTTGACACCCCCACCCTCTCATGTATCCGTCAATGCAGAAACCGCTGGGCACTAATATTAGAAAATTGTATTCTTAAATATATTCGTAACACAGATCCTTTCTCTGTTTGTTCCCTTCTCTTATCTATCCAAAAACCGTTCCAATGCGCCAAAACAAGTGATGCTGCAGGTGCAGGTGCATTATGAATTTATCGTCTCGGCAACTACCTCGTGCAGATCTCCGGAAGTATTATAAATCGATGTATTTTTCCGATGCAACATCATATTGATTCTGCGGTGGTAGCACAATCATACCCAGGAAGAACCATAGTTGGTTTTTCTTACACTCCCCCCACTCCCCCTCTCCACCCCCCCTCCTTTACCCCTCTTTCAACTTCTTATGTTTTGTCAGGAGTGTAAATCATTTTGTTTGAGAATGAAATTCGGAGAAAATCAACGCGAGCGACTTGGCCTCTTCCAGGGTTGCCGTTTCGCGTATAACTATGCACATTTTCCTCATTTAACTCGATGTAAAATGTTTGAATTTCCCGCCAATTCGGCGCTACTTTTGGCCTCGCCCTCGGCTTGCGATTAACGTATAGAAAGTATGTGAATAAGAAACCAGGAGAGAAAGAGCTTCTAGAGTGCTGACATAGATGCCAGATCTTCAGGTAAAATTAGATTTTGTACATTGGGCGGAGTTGATCTCAAGCAGATGAACTCTAGTACCTATCGACAAGTTCGTTGGTTTAAGCTTAAGCATATGCAAAAGGAATGTCATCTTGAATACAGCGATTAGTAGTCATTTGTGAGAGTAGGATTTCTGAAAGGATCTGAGTAGTATTCAAAAAGTTCAGTTAAAAGGTGGAGATACTAAAACAAAACTTAACACAAAGCTATTTTAGTTTTCAACCGCGGTAATAAAGTGACGAGGGAAGCTGGATGCAAAGTCGGCGAACAAAGGGGTGTTTGTCGATGATGTCACGACACAAATTTCCTATTTGTAAAGAAAGTCAGACAGCCCCTGGAAATAGAACACCCGCAATACTGATTGCAATGAAAACATATCTGCATTACGAATGGTCCACCCAACCCAAATTCTAAGGAGTCGGCTAAAATTCTATTTGTCCCCGAGTGTATATGGTGATTGATATTTTGCTGTGCTAATCTCAGTGACTCTACGGCCGAGATTATTGTTGAATCCTTAGTTTTTGCAACTTCAGCTTTCACGAAATTTAAACCCTTACTACAACCTAACAAAACTTTTTAGGGGAGTGAAAAAAGGCTGGTAAGTTTTTCATTTGAGACGGTGTCTTGTGCAAAACAACTAAAGTTAATTAATTAGCGAGTATTTAGAGCAGACGTGTTTTGAGTACCTACCAAATTCTGAAGAGTAGCGTTGAGCTGCCGAAAACCTTTCAAAACTCATCGGTGAACAGTTTCTTAGCAAAGAATTTAGCCTTGTTTCTAACCAATTGCTAACCGATGCTGTTTGATGCGTTTTGAACGTACGCGATGCCATACTTGTCCGAACCCGGTACTCAAAATGCGTCTCCTCTAGCATATGGTTGTTTTTTCATGACGTGTAATTTGACGCAGAGGTAGAAAATGCATCAAATATAGCCTTGAAAATTTACCACATAAATAATTCAGGCCATTTCCGGAAAAAGAGCAATTAAACACCGGGCACGCTGTTTCTGAGAAATTTGCATTGTGGTTGAATAGAGTCTTCTATCTGAAGAGTGCATTCTTTGTTTCGTGGACCTTACTTCCGGAAATATGGCCTCAACTGATTCGTCAAACGTAACTTTTTGCAGAATCCACGTTTAAACTTAGTTGTTCTGATTTCATTCCCTTACACAAACCGGATCATCATATGCGCTCACTTGCTCAACATTAACCCCACGAGGGCCAGATTGTGCAAAAGAACACACTCCGTTGCAATAGGGAAGGTAGTTAACAGTTCGTACTCGGCGGAGTTGGAATTGCCTATTCGACGAATTGAAGGCGCCCGACGAGGCCTTATCTAAATTGTAGTGTTTTCATCTATATATTTGCGTTTATCGGGAATGAAGACTGAATCAATGTGAAACAGACTCAAAGAGAAAAACGAGTATACTCGGGCTCTGTCCGTAAAGGGTTAATAAACGGGCGGACTTGTTCGGGGAGATGGTGGAGGTGGAGGTGGAGTGACATTTGCCTCCCTAAAACTAATTGTTGGGTCTCCAAAGAGGCTCCAAATTGATTTAATGGGGGTCTGCGAAGCAGTTCCAAAGTTTTGAAGACGAGCTATTGTGTAGATGCTATTACCTATAGCCTATCTACTGTTTTAGTGCAAAGTTACAAACTCTGAACACAGCTCGGTTCCGAAATCACACATAAAAAATAAAAACAAAATAAAAAATTAAATTAAAAAGAAAAAAGTTCATCTCTCTCTCCATCTTCATTCCCAAAATGGTCGGAGATCAGGATTATTCCTACTTGCCTTCGTGGCTTTATCTAAGTATGTCTATATCAACAAACTGAATGCTCTTATACTATGCCGTGCTAAAAGAGAACACCCACCCCTAAGGCCACACATCATTTACGCTGTTTTTGCCACGAACATTGAGGGCTTTATTCATTACTCCGATCCTTATTCAGGTATCGTCATATTGCAAAAACAGCGGCAACGCTTATCCTGAACAGCATTCTTTTCTTCAGAACGTCAGTGTAATTCATCACGTGTGGCGTTAATGGACAAACAACGAGAGCCATAAAGAGCATCTTTACTGTGTGAAAAACCTGGTGCTATTGGAACGTGGTTAAAGTGCTTTAAAGAACAAGTACGGTTAAATATTGAGAAGATTAATTGGGAGGGGGCATATAGATCAGGGTAATCGTAATTACACGGTGAGACGACACTTATCGCTGACGCCCATAATTTTCTCAGAATTTACATCATTAAAACGTTTATAACGCAACCAAAAAAATGATTTTTTCTGTGAAACGGGTTCCTTTCAGCAAAATCAACCCAAAAAAATTGTAAATTTAATGATAGTTACATTGAAATTACACCGATTTCAAGGAGTTGAAAGGTCATTCTGCCAGGTCATTCCACCTGCTTTGACTCTTATAAAGCTACATCATTTCAACTATTCATTTAATGCACGGTGAACTACCCCTACTATATCTATATATAGTAATCGAGAATCGAGCAATTAACTTTTAGATATAATTATACAGCGGAGGTTTGTCTTTTCATTCAACTTAAACCCTTATGATGTGCCACGCCTATACATATGTCAATGTTCCTAAACTTGGTTTGAAAAGCGCGGCATTCTTTCTCGAAATTAAAAGAACCTGGCGCTTGAAGGTGAGAATATCGCCGAACGCTTTTCAATTAATGACTTACGCAGAATTACGTCATTGTTATTACGTGTTGGCGCAGACGGCTGAATAACATGTTTGCGCCTCAAAAGAAGTTCGATTCAATGTATCATTTTTTGGGTTTGTTTTTGTTGAACTTGCTAAAAGAAACACTTTTGACTAAAATGATCATTTCTTTAGTAGCTCTACATCATTTTAATTATGCAATTTCTACGACAGTAATTTTATATTAGCATTAGCAAAAAGTCCCATTACCGTGGAATTACCCACGAGGGCCATTTGAATTTTGTATATGCTATGGAAAGTTTGACGTCAATTTGATAGCCAGTTCGACACTCTAACTGAACGGGAATAACGTGCAAAGTTTTTCGAGAGACCTGGCAGCTTTGATCGTCGAGTGGAGGAGGAAAAAGCAAGCAAGAGATCGAGAGAGCTGAAGATTTTCAGGAAGAGAAAGAAGCCTCCGTGAAAACAGGAGGGGGGAGGGGGAGGGGGAGGGGGAGGGGGATGAGCGGGAGCCAAGACGAGGGGACAAAGGGAAAAGCGTGCAGTGTGCAGGGCGCGGATATTATTATTCGCTGAAAACAGTATATTTTACTTAGCTGTGAAGTTGTGAACAAGTTAAGATAAATTACACGAAGGAGATCCCCCCCGTCCCGCCCGAGCGCACGACTTGTAAGTGAATGCATGTGTGCACGTCGGCATACAGTGGGTCGAGGCTGTTTTCGTGAATTTGCGACTGACGAGAATAATATTTAATATTTACGAAGTTTGCCGACATTTTCGATATAGTACAGTTGACGAATTTAATAATGTCAATCAACTCCTTGACTTAAGGCTCAGGTAGACCACCATAAATTCTCAATTCATTGTGACAAGTATTGCGGATTCTGGACCGAAATCTGTGGAGTCAACAGTTGACTGACAATACTGACATTCTTTAATTGATTCAAAAAAGTCTCTGGAATCTGGATAGTCGTGATCAAAATCAAGAATTGATACCAGCGTACTCTTCTCATCCTACCAGTTCGGAACATCAAATTTAATTGCAGCTACAACTATAATGCCCTCACCCAGGAAATACTCGAAAAAGAAATACTAAAGGAAAAGTACGTATTCAAAACGGCTCTGTTGGTCTACTGTATAGTTTGTGTATTCGCTCAACAAGGAAAACGGTTTCGCACGAAATCGTTGAAAGCCCCCCTTAAAATTCCGGTGAATGCAATTTCATGTACTTCAGATAAGATTTTTTATCCGATCGTCTCTCACAATCATTTTATTCATTTGTGCTTCTCATTTCTTACCCTCTTTACAATTACGTGCTATGCGAACTCACAATTTCTCTTTTTCTAAAGGTAAGACTAACGCTCGTCTTACGCATAAAATAGTTGTTTTTTTTTGTTTTTTGTGTTTTTTTTTTTTATTTCAAAGAAATGATTGCTTAAGGCGTTCTTGAGTTGTAAAAGATCATTAAAGTTTTCATTGGAAACTCCGGGGAAAAAAATGGTTTCACAAACGTTTTGAGCAAAACTCAAGGGCTATCACTGATCTGGAAAAGAATAACAAATAAAAGGGAAATAAATTATAGAAAAAATGCGTAAAACAAGCATGATTTCATCAATTTTGAACTGATTTTAATGAGCTCCCATTATGACGAAATGTCCTCGCATCATTCGTTATTACTTTTTTCTGCATTTCCATCACTTTATTTTCTTTTTTGAATTGTAATGGTTCATTTTTTTTCTTTCTTCTTTTTGTTCGTATAGGCTTTGAATTAGGGGTTGAAAAAATTCTTAAGCCGTACCGACATAATTTCTGATATCCAGAATATTCTGATTTGGTGGACCAATGCGCTTCAATCCCTCCCTCTCACCCACCCTCTCACCCCTTCACTCCAACCCCTCTCGTCTACCTGTAAACACTTCTTTCGTACCCCTCCCCCTCGATTCGTGCCCCCTAGTGGCCTTACCTTAACCATCGTAACTTAATTCTGGTGTGCGCAGCTCAAGTCTGATTTACGCTTCTTTTATTTAATTTATGTTTCACGCTCCTAATTTTTCGCGCCGCCTCTGAAGTTTTATTTTCCACAATGATTGTGTGAACTAGGCGTTGAAAGACACTGGTTAGACATAATTTGACTTTACCGCAACAGTGGTCGGTGACCGAGTTAAGCACCCTTATCCCACAAACGGAAAAATGAGAGTTACGTACATTCTCAAATTTATTTTTCGAAAGTATCAACTTTCAGTCATACCGATGTGCTGCCGGTGAACTTTCTTGGGTTCCATGGGTGAGCCAATTTTTCGAATTTTCATAAGTCTAAAACAAGTGGTGAGCTTATTTCAAAGGTAAAACAGCAGTAAAAAATAAATATTAAAGTAAAAACTAGCGTGTTTTCTGCCATGCGTAGGATTTTTTTTATTTTTCCCTCTGACCTCCCCCTCTTAAATTTGTACACAATGCACTATCAAACACGAAAACTTTGGCAGTCAAAAATTCGAAATAAGTGCCTCATCTTCGAGTAATTGAAGCAACCGTCCAAGCTCCGCGTGGGCATTCTTAGCAGTCAAAACTTTTGCGTCTACTATAGTACAAATTCCTTTACTCCAGAAGTTGGTGTATTAATTGAATGCAAAATCAAATCTGAAAATCACATTATTACATACCAGAGCGCAAAAAATTAAAAAAAAACTGTGGATTGGGGAAATGCGAAAGGGGGGGGGAGTGGGGTTCTTCTTTAGAAATGGTGAGTGATGGGGAAAAAATGGAGGGCACATTCGGATCCAGGGGGTCAAAATACATTAGTTTCAGATGACAGTTTTTCAGGGAGTGCGTGTTTTATTTTTTTATTTCTTTGTAAACCAGTGCCAACTTAAAATAAGCTTTAAATTATATCTTAATTCATGTCAAAGTTTACCTTGTATGTGTCTAATCCTTGAACTATGCACGAAAACACTGCCTCCCTGCCCACAGGAATGGTTATGTTCGAAATTGGCTCAACAAATGCAGGTGTATCTGAAAACAATAAGGATTACAAAATATAAGAGAGTCATTTCTAAACGTTGGAACAGGAAGAAGAAGCTCTTCTTTGATGAGATCGGAAATGCTAGTCGTAATGCTTCCAACGTAACCATTTGACATTGCATAGCTGAAGAGGTTGTGTTTTTTTAAGCCAAACCTGATGTGGTCCTCATAGCTATCATATAGAGTAGGCTGTTTTTATGAGGTCAAAAGAATCTAGGGCGCCTTTTACTTTTTTAAGTAATCAACATTTCTGTAAGCTGATGAATTCTTAAGAAAACTTGAACACTTATATAAATGCTCTAATTTGTGGGCTTATTGGGCTTATTTCTTTCAATTTTTAATTTTTCAATCTATTCATTTCTTCGAACTGTGGCTTTCATTCATTTTGGTATCTTGTTGCGATTAATCAGCGCTGTTCGCGTCTTTCAAAGCCGTTGTTACTAAGCACTCACAAGACCTCACACCAGAAGTCTGAGAAAAGTATTCAAATCCCCTATTAGAATGCAAAAGCTCGTGAAATTTGAAATCAATTCGGTGGATGGAAAATTATATTGTGAGCCCATCATTTCTCAGCCGTCAAGGAGCGAAATGTAATTTATATTTACTGCTCGCATTGACAAAGCAAACGTATTTTAGATGGATTAGACGGCGTGGATTGCAATAGTCAATCCGCGACTGACAGTGGTGCCAGACCACCGTATATCTCCCATTTGAATCAATGTGCAGTGTACAGATTTCGATCCAATATTTGGCAACACTGGCGACAACTGAACCCAAATACCTATTGAACGTCTGTGCGCGTGTGCGTCCTATCTTCCCGGCCGAGTGAAAAATTTGGAGCAAATATAACGTATTAACTGCCAAACCACTCACTTATACAGACGGTTGTAGTGCGACTATACATACATATAATGTCTTTGGTGCGACACGACGTTACACTGACCACGATGAACTCATCGGTTGCAATCAGCTGAGAAAAAACTCGCTTGACGTTGTAACCCTCACCATGTATCTAATAGCAATCTCTTTCTACTGTGGAATTTTGTTTACAGAGCATCGCTCTTCTCAAAATTGCATGAAAAGGGTCCCAGAAAGTCGTTTCCGCCAAAATAATGTCTCTGTTTACAATTTTAGCGATGAGAGTGAGATAGCAGAACATAGAGGCCCTGTGAGAGTGAGATTTAGTTTGGAACAATCAACGGTTTTTTTTTTATTTTTTTATTTTATTATTTTTTTTTTTTTTTACCGGACGACGTCACTGCTAAAACTGTCCAATTTTTATCAGGTCGCTTTTACAAAGAAGAAGATAAATGGACGACGACGACCATTGATAAATAACCCACTATTTTGTGGTATGAGTGGTATCATCTCATTTCTGTTCTGTTTGTTCAGTTTTATGTATCCCTTTGATTTTATCAAACCTAGGACCCAAAATTTTGTTTGGTACCGACGATTCCCTCCACCGTTTCGACCAATCAGAAGCGAGGATTCACAACTGGCGTTGCATTTAATGTAGAGGACCATCCTCATTAATTGCCAAACAAAATATGAGCCCTAATAACTTCGTCAAAATACCACTCGTTCGTAAATTATATGGGATGTAATTTAATGAGGCTAATTCCCTAAGCACGCCGCTTTCTTCAATTTCTACTCATGTATCAGCTAAGCGAAGGTGCGGCGATTTTAGTCACGCTTAATCAGTCGTGTCTAGCGAGAAAGGGCCTGAGCTCTAATAAGGGAGGCATGCTCGATTACACGTGATTATGAGATAGTACAGGGTGTGTATCTTTTTAAAGTTATCGAACAAAGATGAAGTACAGCCAATAAAGCGCAAATATCACTATCCAATCTTATTGTATAATGAAACTTGATGACACCAAGCTGACAAGCTTTCGTCAAGTGATGCGGTATGGCAACCCTGAATTTCTTCTGCGTAGCTCAAATCACGGATTACAAAGGTCTCGCAGCGATCAGGCGTCGTGACTCTGTATGAGATGGGGGAGAACGAGGAAATGGGGATTTCTTCAGAGGTTCGTTACCGAAATTAAGTCGTTTCGACAGCTACTGAGGAAGCAGTGGGGCGTCGGGGCGGGGGTGAACTACTGCAATTACCCGAGTAAAAACATCTTCTCTCACGGTCCCAGCTCGAAAAGTGTTGAGGAAAATTGTTAAAAAAGAAAACCCTTTGAAGAAAATTGACCTCAATCCTTATTTTACAAGATGCTTCTCTCTGATTCAATTTTCTAATCGTGAATTTGAGACTGTACCGAGGGTAAAAAGTATGCACTGACGACTTCCATATCCGATGAAACCCTTTTCGTAAGTACTGCGACAAATGATCATTTACAGCTTTGCTTCCGAACTCAGGTATTAGTCTTTCAACTCTGCACAGTGCACATTATCCTCACCAACTAAACAGATTTTTCATCTCCTTGAGTATTCGGCTCCTTTGCGATAAGTAATTAATCATTTTTGAAACCTCGTATGCAGCTGGCAAAGAGCGATGAAAAAGGTCGTAACAAAGATTCCATGATCGCGCGGTAACATATCATTTTTAATATAAGCTTCATCCGTACGGAAAGTGCGGTATAATAATTATCGTGAAAAATTCGTGGAAATAACGTGTTGACGATATGAAACTGAATCAAGGATTTAATCAGCGGGCCGATCATTTACTTCATCGTTAAACCGATCGTTAAAACTGTCTACGAGTGATGTTATTGGTCGAAAATTGTAAAACTTGGCTGTTGCTATAGTAACCTTCGCCAAGAGTCTCGTTTTATAAAGGCTATTCATGAGAAAAAACGGACACTATAACGATGGTTACCATAGCAACGGCTTGGTTTTACAATATTCGACCAATAGAATCACTCATACACAGTCTTAACGATCGGTGTAACGATGAAGTAAATGATCGGCCCGCTGAACACATTTATTTTGAGGGCCTCTCGTGTAAAGGGACCGAGAAGTAGCTATAAGTTTGTCCTCTCGACAAATGATCCATCGCTATAACTAATTAGCAAATTAATTCAATGGCACCTAAAGAAGCCTGCAAGCCATCATTTATGGCTCCTAATCAGAAAAAAGTCCACTTTTTGATGCCATTCACACCCATTTACGGTTTGTGACTACATCCTCTTTTTGATCATACAAGTGTACGTATCAAACAATACACCTCAACGCATTTCGCTTAGAACTAAAATATCAATTAGCATTTCGTAAGCAGACGACGTGGATTTTGAGGAGAAGGAATACGGTGGAGATTTATCACGAAATTTCTTTGACTACAAACGGAACGTGCGCTGCGCTGTAGGCTTTTCAAGTTGTGGCTATTTGTTGAATGAATGGATGCGACAGAATTAGAGATCAAACAAGTGCGCGGCACTTCCGCAGCTCAAACTTTTCGAGTATGAACTTTCATGCGACTCGTGCAAATCCTTTAGAGATCAATTTACACCCCAGTCAGTGCAGATTTTTTTGTTCGCTCTCAACCGTCTGCAATTTCACTGTTGTCAAATCTGAGACTGCTCTAGCGAAGAGTGCGCTGTTCAAACGGACAAATCAAATGGCGATCTAAGCAAACGGGAACGCATCTGTACTAACGCCTCAGTGATTTTAAATGTCAAAATACCCAAATGGAAAATGTCCCATTAATTTTGTCCAGTGTTGCCATATGGAGTGCTAATAAAATAACGATAACATTTTTTATTGCAGCATGTGATTAGAAGTGCTTTTGAAAAGTATATTAATTGCTTAAATAATGCTATTAAAAACTAAAAGTTTCTACGTATCGAAACAATATTTTTAAATCAAGGAAAATTATTTTCTTGAAAGAAGTAAGGTAAACACCCCTGTAGCCGGCACCCCTAAAATTTGCACCAGTACCGGCACCTATTTTTCAATTTGTGAAAAATGTTAGTTTCGTGGTAATTTTGGTGTTTTACGTATTTTTTTCGAATGATTCACACTTAAGGCCTCATAAAAACCACTCAAAACACCAGTATTGCCACCAAACTAATACTTTTCACATTGTAAAAAATGGGTGCCGGGACTGCCGGGTGCTGGTGCAAATTTTAGGGGTGCCGGCTACTGGGGTGTTTACCTTAAACATATCTGTTCTAGAGACATGGATGGACTTTCTCCCTGGTTTTAAGCTCTTTTCTCGGGATTTATGGATTTTGACTCAAGAAATAATTATTCGAACATGATGGAGCGATTTTGGAAACAAAAGTAAATTAACTCAAGCAATTTTCAGTGTTCTGTTTTCCCAGAAACTTAAAAGGCTGGCCGAGCACGATTAGAGCATCTGCATAAGGAAGCTATTAGAGCTTATGATCATTAAAACTTTATCCAGATTATTTTAATTGAATCATTGAACACGCTGTTGTTGAAATAATTTATACAGAGCTAAAGATTTGGAAAAATTGAACTTATTGAGCCAAAAATCACAGAAAAACTACAACTCCAACGAAAGGCGTTCTTTGGACTTTCGAGCGAAAAGGAAAAGTGGATGTGTCTCGGCCTTCAGATACGATGTAGCCATCGGCCTGTCCCATTAAGGTTCATTCTTGCCTCCTCTCATTTGGGTAAAAACATTAATAATCTAAACAAGTGCTCTAACCGTCGATTATATAGGTGCTTGAAGATCTGTTTGTTAATGGGAAACATCAACTATAACGGCATAATGGAATGGGCGTTTTAGTCACTTTTTGGGTAAAGAAACACTACACGGAAAAAAAAGATTAGTGAAAATAACCATACGGATACCTGATTCTGGCACCTGCTAGATGTTACGGTAAACTTGACCAGAAGTATGGTACATTTACCGATACTTTGAGTGAATTCGACATGCAATCAGGTAACGTCACCTAATACCTAGTCAAAACGTAGTATACTTCTGGTTAACATTACCATAACATCTAGCAGGTGCCAAAATCAGGTATCCGTATGGTTATTTTCACCGTAGTTTTTTTCCGTGTAGTTTTGCGATAGTACACAGGCAAAACCGATATTTTTCACAATGAAAGAGGAAATTTAGATACAATCACACAATCGCAATGATTTCAGCTTAAAAAATGATGCAACTTGCATCTAGAGGAGTATTACATGTGTCAAGGAAAAATGATTGCAGAACTTATTTGCTGTGTTTGATGAGGGGAAGGGAGAGAGAGAGAGAGAGAGAGAGAGAGAGAGAGAGAGAGAGAGAGAGAGAGAGAGAGAGAGAGAGAAATAGTTTTATTTAACGCTCATTCGTACATTTTTACAGAAAACAAGAGCAATCTTAATTTTAATTAGACCAGAATAAGTTAAAGAAACAAAAAAAAAGAAAAAAGAATAAGTTAAAGTTAAGTTAACAGAAAAAAAGATAAACAGTGCGAATTGAGCAAGGAGGCAGGATTAGGACTATTTAGTCCTCTCTTCCACCCAACCTCCTTGCTCTCACTCATTCGTTACTAATGAGGCAAGCACGGATATTAAAAAAGTGAAAAACAATAGAGAAACGGTTAAATTTTTTTAAAAAAAATATAAATAGTTATGATGACATAGTAAGTTTTTAGGGAAATAAAAGTCAAAATTAAATGGTTTGTATAAAGAGAGAGAGAGAGAGAGAGAGAGAGAGAGAGAGAGAGAGAGAGAGAGAGAGACAGAGAGAAAAACTAAACAAAAACAAAAATGAAAACAAAAAAGATATATTCTATGCACGTGCGTGTATAGTTGTATGCATATAATCAAAATAAAATTATTGTATTTTTAATAAATTCTCTAACTCCTCCCTTTAAACAATCGAACGAAATAGTCAAGTCTTTTAAACTGTTGGGCAGTTGATTCCAAAGACGGGCACACGAAACCACAAACGATTTATTTGCGATTGACGTCCGGTACCCCGGTATTATCAGGCTGTTTCCTTGTCGAGAGGAACTTAGAAATTTGAAGTGCGGGGAAGAAAAGAGGGGAAGAGGTAGAATGAAAATGGTTCTAAAAGGGACAGGGACCAAATAGTGTTGCGTCCTCACGGTCCCGCACGCAGATGATCGGTGAGCACTTACGGGGGGTATAAACTACACGCAAATATACTTACGTGCGCACCATCCAACGTCTTTCGGAGGACCGTCAAGCCGTAACACTATTTGGTCCCTGGTCTTTTAGAGCCGAATTTTAATACACTCCGTGAAACTTCCTCTATTTGAAATATAACATGGAGGAAGACAGGCTATCAGGAAACGAACTCATCTCGTGTTCGGTATATGTTATTTAGAGGAAAGCTCAAGGAAAAGAGGAACTTAACACTGTTTTGATAGCAAATCACGCCATCAGGAGCTCATCCGCATTCTGAAGTGGGGGTCAACAAATCGATCTTTTGCCAGACTTACCGAGTTTCCGAATGGTTTCAGTGCTTTTTTGTTTTTTTTTTTTCAAATTCAATCCTCGAGTTTACGAGGAATAAGTATAAAAGGTTAATCCCGAACAGCTTTGAGGAAAATTGTTTACAAAACAGTGCAAAGTCCCCCTTTTCCTCAAGTTCTCCTAAAAAATGCTCAACCAGAGTTAATTGCCAGATTGCCTTTTTTTTCTATAAAGATGTTATTACCTTTCGTGGACCTCGTTTAAGGGCGGTCCTTAAATCGTCCAATCAGGCGCAGGTTCAATGAGCGGGTAATTTGAAGGGACTAATCAGATACTAGTTCTGAGGCAAAGGCGAAGTGAGTGGCTCTGAATCCTCGCATTTTGTCTATTTGCAGAGGCAGACTGGACTACCAGGAAATCGGGAAATTTCCCGGCGGGCTGCGGCTTACTTTGCGAGTCGACTGGGCCGTGAGAAGAACAAAAGAGAAAGAAATGGGGGCCAAACACCAATGGCACCAAAGACAACAATGACCACGCACTCCCTATCTAGCCCAAAGTGGCAACTTTTTTTTTGGGGCCACAACAAGCAACGTCCAACAGCTCCTATATGGAATCTTGAGCAAAGATGTTGATGTGTCAGTAGCACAGAACGGAGCATCAAACGACAATAATGAGACAATAATGAGACAATAATGACTAAAACGTGAGGTACAGAATACATTAATGATGACACCGATATTCCAATGAAACCGCCTGTGCTTTGTAGGTATTGAAGACATAAATGATTCCAACGATATTCCAATGAAACGGACTATGATATCAATATTGTAGACATTAATGATAACAACGCCGTACCAATGAAACTGACTGTAGGTATATGTACAGACAACATTAAGGATAACAACGATATTCCAATGAAACTGACTTTTTGCGTAGGTATTGAAGGCATCATTATTGATAACAACGATATACCAATGTAACTATAGGTAGTGAAGACATAAATGATAACAACTATGTACCAATGAAACTGACTGTGTGAATGGTATGGAAGACATTAATGATAACAACGATGTACCAATGAAACTGACTGTGTGAAAGGTATTGAAGACATTCATGATAACAACAATGAACCAATGAAACTGACTGTGTCATAGGTATTGAAGACATTCATGATAACAACAATGTACCAATGAAACTGACTGTGTGAATGGTATTGAAGACATTAATGATAACAACGATGTGCCAATGAAACTGACTGTGTGAATGGTATTGAAGACATTCATGATAACAATATGCCTCGTGTAAGATGCAAACTACATTATTGAAAGGAGCTGTTTCTGGATGAACCTTAGAATTTGGTCAAGAAAATTGAAATGAATGATGTTGGCATGTATGAATTATGTATACTTATCATGAAAACACCTGGTTTAGAGGTGAAAACGACTTTATTGAAAACAACCTTTGGATGAAGCTAACGAGTTGACGCGAAATACGTTGGCATTAGACGATGAAAATACTCGATCCTGAAGTGAAAACGACTTTGTTGAACATACACATTACGCAATCTATGTAGGTATGTGCAATGTGCAGCAATCTTTGAATGGAACTAAAAAATCACATACTTGTAGAAAATCGCCGACGTGGGTGAGGGAGGTTGGCTGTTATACATTGAAAATATCTGGTTTAGAGATAAAACGACGTTGGTACATGGAATTAGCTATTTGGAAAATTAAATTATGGGCGAAACTCCGAGAGATCTGGGGGGGGGCTATCCTCCCCTAGAAAACTGCAAGATACGAAGAACTGGAGTCCAAAAGAAGAGAAAAGACACGAAACGAAAGAAAAACCTTTAATTTTGGAGAGAATGCTTAGTTCATGATGGGGATGTGACCAACCCCCCCCCCCTAGAAAAATTTCACAGCTACACCAATGGTTGCTATGGTAACTTTACAATCGTTAAATTTCCTATTTGGTAAACGCTACTTATGGGTAGCTAGTAAAACGGGCAATTCAATGGGTCTGTTGCAAACTTTTGCTACAACAATTAAGAGTGTTTAATCTAATGTAAAACAGCCTGAAAAGTCCATTGGTGGCATCAAAAAGTCATAAAATGCAATAATGAACTCACAAGAGGTATTTAATGAAATCCAAGATGGCGGAGAAATATCGAGCAATTTTTATGCATGCACCACGAACATCCATGGACGGCCAACTTTGACAACCTCACTGGAGGTAGAGGTTATGTGTTTGTTTACGTTGTGATTGGTTGTGATCGATATTGTGAGGTTGGCTATCCTTGGATGTTCGTGGTGCATGCCTACAAATTGCTCGATATTTCTCCGCCATCTTGGATTTCATTAAACGCCTCTTGTGAGTTTGTTATTGCATTTTATGACTTTCTGATGCCACCAATGGACTTTTCAGGCGATTTTACATTAGATTACTCTCTTAATCGTTGTAGCAAAAGTTTGCAACAGACCCATTATGGTTACTGTAGCAGTAGTCTAGTCTTACAATGCTTCACCAATAGCGTCACTATAGACATCACTAGATGAATAAATATTCTTAACCCTTATGCATCAGTTTAGTAAAAAAATTAAATAGGACTTACAGAATTTTACTGCTGTAATGGAATATATATTCCTTGAGCATTTAAAGCCCTCAAACCCTCTCCGGAAATATCAGCACCACTTCCTGCACCAACCGCGCGACACTGACAAATTCCGACAGTTCGATAAATCGATTTGAGTAATAGCATAGACAGCCCGAGTAAAATCTGATTCCAAAAATTATCGAAATATCGATCGGCTAACATTCAGCTTGGAAAGTTTTGATCAAATAATATGACAGCTACGCTCCGCTGCGCCCGCTCCGCTCAGCCACGTGAGAAGTTCAAAAGTCCCGCTGTCATTCTAAAAGGCTGTCATTCTCGGTGTCATACGAGTAGTTAATCATCATCGCTGAATCCATGAATTGTCGATATGTCAAATAGAAATCATCAGCAGCGACGTTTCCATTGTTCAAAGACACAAAAGCCTCGACGGCAATACTTTTTTAATCGGATTTAAATTTCAACACGCGCTAGCCGAGACTCAAAGCGACTTCTCTGATATATTTTCAACGTTAGATATGTCGTTGGATGGGTCTGAATTTTGATATGTTCTCATATGAAAATGCACCGTATGTACGAGGCGAACTTATAAAACACATGATTTTAAATGGGAGATACGCTAAAACATCGGTAGTTCTGCGCTTTTTTGTCAGTTTTTCAGTTGCCTCCCTTTATCATACATTTGTCCAAACAAGGGGCAGTTTTGAAAGGAGATGAAAAAAAAAACTTCTATCGCATTCAATGATGAAAGTGTATACGAGGTAAGCTGACGGTACTTTTGACAATTTTTTGTTCGATCTCGGAAAGAGAATGGACTGAAAGTTTCGATACATTGAGTTTAAAAGTTTGCGGGGACTGACGAACCCTACTTAATGGTTCAAAGCCACAACATTGCATTTTTACAAACCCGAAAATCCCGCATGCACCTGTTTATCTGGGAGGATATCAGATTCCACAAAGGGGCATTGCGAATTATCTAGGTATGAAGCTGGGAATCAAACTTACGAACGTAGTACCTCATATCCAGAAAAAGGGCCAACAATTAAGACATAGTTTTAATGTGTGGTAGCTCTTGAAACTCAAACCCAAATCTGGAATGTCGCGAAGTTTCGGCCAATTAAAATTCCAAGAAACATAGAACTTGTAACTTAAATCATTACTTGAACATAAGTTTCAATATACCTTAGAGGTACTTTTTCAGAAATTACCTTTTCTTAATCAATGTCAACTCAATTATCAATACATTTCTATGTGATGTCTTTCTCATTTTGCGCGAAGAATCTCTGTTCTAAACGGGGTTTAACGTGATCCCAGAGTGAAAACTTGAAGAATGCACGTGAATTCGATATAGACTCTCATTAACTTTAAATTATCTTTTAAAACAGACAGCAGACGCCTTGAGTTAAAGTCATTACCATATACTAACCCAATAACCCAAAAAAGCGACAGTAAACAATATATATGTCTATCTATAGAGATGTGTGAAAAATGAATCAACGAGAGACAGAAGCAGAATGGTGCAGAGGGTAGCGATTGGTGACTTTGCGCGGTTTCGAGGTTTTAAGAAGTGAAGTGATTTATGGTTTTTTGCGGCATGCCTCAATTTGTCTTCAAATCGAATCGAAAGCAGATTCAAAACTGTAACGGTACCATAGTTTCACGCCTCTTCGAAAACTGTTTTTACAGACGAGGGGAAAGATGAAAAGGACCACCACCCCCGTTCTTTCCTCCGTAAAAACTTGAGCATTTGTTTTCGAAGTGTCGAAATAGCTGCGGCGCACGTAGGAGTATTTGACCCGAAAACCTGGCCAAAAACGGAAAATTGAAAAGTCGTCCAAAAAAATACTATTGATGGTTTTTGAGAGGTAAGTAACCGCTCTATTGCGTAATAGATGTGTCGGAACATCTACGTTTATCTACTGTTTTAGGGGACAACATGGAACTGAGCGCTGGACGCACCTGCGGAAGTGACCGCTCGAAGCCCTGTTACTAATCAGTCAACATTTTCCATCAAGGACAAGCGTTGGTGCATCCAAACATTTCAGCGATTATGGGCGTTGTTTTAGATGGTATGTGCTTCATTTTGATGGCAACAATTTCTTTTTCCGTGCATTTTTGACCCTTTTACATCTAATTTAAAATGGACATGAAAAAAATCTCTAATTTTAGGCTCTATCTTTTTAAAAAAAGGCAATTTTGAATACATTCCGGGCAAAACCGGGCACAACCAAAACAAGAGGGTTAGAGTAGACCCTTTTAGGCAACTGCTCCAACAGTCAAAAATTGCAAGAAATTGCCCCTTTTTTTTAAAAAAACATGTTGAAGTCAAGCCTATTTTATGAAATTAGCGTCAATAACTCGGCAAAAGAATGAGCTATCGACCTTTGGTTTGAGCTAAAATTCTTAATTTTTTACGCCTTTTCCAACCATAAACCGTGCAATAGGAGTTTTGAGTTTAAATTGGAAAATTAACCAAAATCGATTTTCAAATATTCAAGAATACCCAAATATTTTTGGCCAGGTTTTTGGGGTAAATACTCCTACGTGCGGCGGGCGTGTATCCTCACCACTCCAGAATGAGCCTGTCTTTTGAAAATCTCAGGGGGGAATTTTCAGCTCTTACTTTTTACACCCCCTCCTTTTCCAACCGACACTAATCCCTACTCTATTCTAGAAACAGCGTTTTGTTCCCGATTTTTTTATTTAAAAAAATAAAGTCTTACCAATTCAATTACAGTTAGATATGATCGATAGAGAAATCAAACGTTTTTAGACCAGATAGATGGATAATTCATTCCGAAAAAATGAATTTAACACGAGTCTTGTGTGGCTGAGAAAGATATATCAGATATAAAATCATTCAAATTGAGAAGAAAAGTTTAAGATATTAAAACAAAAACAGAATAAAAAGTTAAAATAAAACATTCAACAAGTTGATCTATAAGGTAAATAAATCTAACTAATGTAATAACGAGGTAAGGGGAGGGTATAGGGGACCGAAGAAAATAAAGTATCGGCAACAGTAGCGCACCGAGAGTTTCTTCATCTCTCTCTTTTCTCCATTAAGAAACGTATGTTAGACAAGGATGGACAAGGGGATAAAACCCCCTTCTTCTGTCCTTTCCTACTCATACATTCAAATGGGAAATGAGAGAGATGGGAGATATCCTGGTTGCGCCAGTGATCGGCAACTATATTCTCAATTTTGTATGACTTCTGCTCCACTTTCTTAAAAAAAACAGTGCACCCACATTTTTTCTTGCATGCAGTATAAGACTCAAAATATAAAAAAAAACAATCCTGACGAAATATACCAAAGAAGTAAGATTGTGAGAGATAATGAGAGAAAAGGGGGTTAAGCCTATCAGCTACGAACTATGTTGCATAATTGTCACCACTCCAAGACCTACGCTGGTTAAAAAATATGGTATGGATAAAAAATAACCATCCAACGGTGAATCTCGACCGTATGAATGAATGTACAGAATACGGAAAATTCCTGTATTATATAACCCCCCTCCCACATTGTAAGAATGAATCATCCAAATCGCTGCATAATATACAAACCATCATCGAAGTGTAAACTTTTCACTTCCTCTTGTTTTGGTGTACACTGATGAATTGAGTGAATTTTTCTCACATAATTTCATGTGCATGGCAATTTTTTCGGAATTCCTTATGACTTTAATCACGTTCCCACATATGGGGAGTGGAGACCGAAATGGTTGAGAGGATAAGGAAGTAAGAGGCAAGGAGAATTATTTATATACGATTTGAATCATCCCAGAGAATCACAAGAATCATGAGTTTTAAAGTTAAATCAAGCCAGAAAATATAAGGAAACGAAACTCGAGCGCTGAAGGATTTGAAGTTTCAGAGCAAATGGCAACACGGTCTGAAGCTATTCGCTCTCTTCGTCTCTCACTGTTGAGTTAGGCTTTACCGTCATGTTAAATGGATGAATCTCCTATCGATGCATCTTCATTTGATGGTTTTTAGACTGATCCGAGTAACGCCCGCTCCTCTGTGGGACCTCTTTTCTCGTCAGCTGATTCCTCTCTGAATAATTCAAAACTCCCGCGAGAGAGAATTTCGTCGAATAGAAACGTCGCGTCGAACGCGGAAAATTTAAACGAAACAATAAGGTAGAGTCAGATCGACGATATCGAAAAACCGAAATCTTAAACCCTTATATTCACCTCAACGGTGGCAAATCCAGACATTTTTCGATGGGATGGGGGGGGGGTCGCTAAAAAGACATTTTTTGAAGCTAATTTTGATATCAAGGGGAAAGAGAGTATGTCCAAACACCCCCCCCCCCCCACCACACCCGCAGTTACTTTGCTGCACCTTAATATAATAGGTCAATGGAGATCGCCTTTGCTGAGTCCTTTTACATGGCCGGTGACTTAAAAAGCCCTGAAATGGTTGAATAATTTTTAAATGGATATACATATTTCAATTGAACACATATGATTCAAGATAGACTTTATTTATCTACACCTTTTACCAGACCCACTCGCAATTAATTTCAACCCCTGCTTCTTCAGGTATTTCAAATAATTTTAAGTTAAACAACGGAACTTGGCGAATGCTCATAACATTTATAAGATGCTGCCTTTACAGGGGTTAAACGTTTTTGAGGCTCTCTTCAAGGCAGCAGACCGCCTCTTTTATTAAAAGTTAGGGCTGTAATTTGAAAGGTATAGTTAAGGCTCGATCAGTGTTGCTCTCTAATCTTGTAAGGAAATGGGGTCAATTGCTTTTAGGAAGCCAAAGAGGAAGTTATAATCTAAACGGGCTGTAAGGGGTTACATTATAATATGACACACAACTATTAATTATTTAAGGCCATATACACGCTAACGCAGCAACTAACGTTTTATACAAAAATATGGGTAGCTGTCCACGCATCGCATGGTTATAAGTTTTCCTATGCTTCCCGCGACTGATGCGTAAACAAAATTCGATTCAACATCCATTATTATCAATTAAACGCATAGCATTAAAAATTGCGAGTTCAATAAAAATAATACCTGTTGCACTAAATGATTAACTGGGCTAGACCAGTGACGGATCCAGAAAATGTTTCCGGGGGGGGGGGGGGGTCTATGAACTTTGAATCGTCGGAGGAAGCGATTTGGGGCTATTTGCTGTTGAAAAAAAGGCAACATCTGAGGCTTCTGGGGGGCTGTGCCCCTGCCCCCTCCTTGAATCCACCACTGGTCTATACTGTACTGCATATGTTGTTGCATTGTAAAGATTTAACGGCAGCTACTTGCTGTTGTTTCTCCGTTTTTCTTCGAACTTAACGTTTTTTCTCTTCATTATGTCTTTTGTATTTTATTATTTATCATCTAATTTTTTTTATTAAAAAAAAAAAAAAAAAAAAAAAAAAAAAAAAAAAAAAAAAAACTCCAACGAGTTTAGCAAAGAGGACAGAGCATTTTGACGGGTGTCACAGATGAAATTTAAATCAGACTGGTTTGTCGCGACCTATGAGTGACCCAGTTTATAGTTACGGTAGCCGTGCAAGTATAATTGATAAATTATTAGAAGGCACAGCGTGATTCTAACTGCTCGAATAACGAGACGTTGTTGCTGTTCTCAGCTCTTAGGAGCTATACCGCGAGTTATTTAGAAAAATGGGAAAATTATGATTTGATAGCACGCAACTAAAACTCAACAGTCAAATGCCAGCTCCCACTCCACTCAACTGTACATTGGGTGAGGCGAGTTGGGGAGCAAATAAACGAGACTTTTACGAAGCAACAAGACAAATTGGCACAACAATGAAAGACGAGGGTTGAACATTTAATTTCTCATCGATGGCTGATTTTGCACTGCTCGACAATTTAATGATGCTCCAAGCAGATTTGAATACAGTTTTAGTGCGGCGGCGATATGGCTTCTCCAGCAGAATAAATTAATTAATTAATCAAATTAGTTAATCAAATTAATTGGATCCTCAAAGTAGCTTCAAAGTGGGCGTTCGGTGATCGGAGCGCACCATGCATCATTTTCAAATATTCGAAAATTAACGAAAATTTTACTTCACATTTTTCAAAATTTTGTATACATAGACAAGAGGTGATATGAATCTGAGCCTTGATTGATGATGATTCCCGAGAACATCGGTGATCGTCAAAGATTTGCGGTCCGACAAACTATGATGGTAACTAGATGTTGCTCATTCATCATCAGATGTTCACTTGGACGCTTCCTTGAGGATCCAATAATTTGATCGGCTGAAGAGGCCTTTACAGAAATCAACGGTTAGCGGACAATGCACGCATCGGTTGCTATCAACTGTGTCAGAACTATAGCGTATAGAGATCCAAACTAACTCTCTCACTCTCACGTGACCCTTAACCCCTTATGGACCAAGCCCGAGTTTACTCGTTTTTCTCCTCCAAAGTGGTTAAAAAAGTTTCGGTCTTCATTCCCCATAAACGGGACTATCGATGAAAACACTTACACTTACAGGATAAGGTCTCTTCGGGTGCCTTCAATTCTTCGTATAGGCAATTTCAACTCCCCCGAGTACGAACAGTTAACTACCTTCGCTGCATAAACGGAAGAGAGGCTTTCTTTTGAACTAACCTGGCCCTTAAAGGGTTAAGTATATAGCTATCTCTCCCTTGTGTCGAATTTCGTGCACCAGGCCAAGCGTTTCGCACATTTTGTTTTATAAATCGCATTGCGGAATGATTTTAGAAATTCATTTCAGCCAAAAATATCTGTGCACGATTTTAGCGATGTGAGTGAGATGGCATTACGAAGGGGTCAGAGAAAAAGACAGTTCGTATGGAACGAGCAACGAGATTTTTCACCGGATGCCGTCAGCACTAAAATCTTCGATAGCTGCGTAGAGTTAGTTCCAGACGTGAAGGCGTAGCTAACTGATAAACTTGCTCTAATTTTCAAGTTTTATTCCTTCATACTCAAACAAAATTTGCCTAGTACTTCAACCGTTTGATTTTAAAACGTTTCTCAATAAAAAGTCAACGATTTTTCATTTTCATTTCTTATTTTATTGTTTAACATGAGAAATAAGAGGGAAATTCCAAAGATTATTGAACTAGGTGCAACGGGTGCGTTTACACTTCTAAAACTATCTCTAGCGGTGCGTTGTGGGGGCGATCATTTCCAAATTATGGACGCAATAAACTTTGTAATGTAATCTTTTTTTGTGTATTTCAAAGTTTTGTAGTTACTTGAAAAGTATAGGTTTTTGAGTAGATTGCACGCGAATGACCTTTTGCGATAAATAAAATAGTTTAGATTTTAATTTTTTTGAGCACGTCCCTCGAACACCCGTTTCACCCCAAGGTGGCAAAGATTCTCCTCCTCATGAAAAAGTCTCTAATGCTAGAGTTCGTTTCAGAATTGTAAGCGCACCTAGACCGAAAGTAATCCGAGGCGAGTGTCCATTTTTCATTCCTTCAAATCAAAACAAAAAATTGCCTGCAACTTAGACCTTTTGATGTTCAAGCGTACTTCAATATAAAGCCAATGATCTAAAGTCTCTTTCATTCATTTTTACTATAGATTATGAGAAATAACATTGTAAAATTCCAAAGATTGTCGGTTTTAGGTGCGCCTACACTTCTGAAACGACCGGAGTGAATATGTACAGTACAGTTAGTATTATGGAGTTAATCAGACCAATAATTGGGTAGCTTGATGCAAAAAAAGATTAACTGCTGGTTGATTTTCTACTCAGACACTAGTTGGTTTTTTTCTCTTTTTTCTACAAAACGTCGCGCCGCGCCGCGCCGCACAGTGTGGGATATGACCGAAATAGCTAGACAAAAGTCTTCCCTCCCTTGTTCATGATTAAAATCATGGTTTAGGGGGTTTTTAGGTCGCTGATTTCGAAAATGAAGTCAGATTTTTAAAATTCTAACGTCTAACGTGGTTTTGATCAAAGTATTTAAACAATAATTATCGTCAGTCTCTGCTCTTTGAGACATTATTTTTTTGCAAGAGCTGTTTTTTCCGTCCGGAACCACAAAATTTGCGTCAAAATCTGACTTTCAAATTATTTTCGAGAAGAAAAATAAAAAACTTTCAAATGACATTTGATAAATTAAAAAAAAAAAAAAAAAAATGCATTAAAATGTATCGAAATAATTTCATCGGAGGCGATACGTGCAATGTGGCAACACTGGCTTTTCTCCATTTAAATATGTGCAAAACAATCGATTTTACTCGAAACAATTAATTCCTTGAAGAAGCGATTATTTTAAATCGATTCAAACGGAGAAATGCGGCGGAAAAAATTTCGGAGGCGGGAATCGAACCCAGGATTTCGGCATGGATATCCAGTACATATCCACTAGAGTAACACGCAGGTTTGCGGAAGCTGCACGTGCGACGAGCATAGTGAGAACACGGCGCCACTTGGACTGTGAGACAGCGTGTGGCCGAGCCGTGAGCATCACAGAGGAGAAAAACATCGTCAAAATCGAGTGGAACGCAGTTACTAAAATGAAGATATCTCCGAAGGTTGCAAAAAGTTGCTACTAAACTTTAGATGGATTTGTTCTCTGAGATACAGGCTTTCATATTATCTAACGCTTTTAATGGGTAAATGCGGGTAACAAAAGTTACGATCTAATAAAAATGAGGTTTCGCGGAAAAATTACATCTAAAAACCATCACTCTTTCAGCTTGAAAAAAAAACTTTAAATAAGGTCTACAATGAAAATTAATGTGTCAAAACGCATCTACATACCTTCCTCTACGATATTCATTCAATAGTTGATTTGTTTTTTCACTTAATTAGGACAGTAAATTGACATAAACTATTCAGCGTTAACAATGGCTTCCAACTGTTTACATCAATACCACAATCAAGCGTAAATTTCAAGCTCTGTAACTATTTACCTCATCATAAAATCGTAACATTGATGCATATATTCGTGATCAGTATACTCTCAGCTATCATTTAAGACCAATTTTACCTCATTTTGATCACATTGATTTTTCGAATTTTGTCTAGCTATTTCGGTCATATCCCACACTGTGCGCCGTCCTGTTTATCAGATGCAAAATAAATACTAAAATGCAGCCCAGTCAATGATAAGTTTTAAACTATACATATGATAAGTATATACGACCAAACTCCCAAACCACTGTTGAAATCGGCTTCCTAATCGCTTTCACGTAGCTAACCGGCTTATTTTGAATCTTCGCGCGTCGCCTTCTTTCAATCTACAAGAGCCCACTAATTTGAGCAAGGTCATCGAAAAGAGTTTCATACAGAGCCCAATGGCAGTGACACTTCTACATACTACGAAGTAATCTTTATACTATGTTTGGAGCAGTGAGATTTTATGATTGCGCACAAATTCATATAAAGGTTATTTTTAGCAAGATTTAAACATAAATATATGATGAATAAATAGATGGAAAAACTACCAAAAGCAACGCAGGATGATAAGTATATCATCCTGCGTTGCTTTTGGTTACCATCCTTATCATCAAAGAGGCACATTTACCGTCGGTGAAGAGACACAAAATTAAAGGATTTCTACATATAATACAGAAAAACTAGAGAGAAATTTAACATGATCATCTCATATCAAATTAGCTTTGAAAATAGCTCACGAATTGAAATATAGTTCATTATGGAAGTTCCAATTGAAATAACGCCAGCTTAGGAATAAATAAGGTTTCTACTTGTGCACAGCTTTTCCTACACCTCCAGAAATCGTGCAAATACGCTCTCAAAAGTGAACGTGATTATTAATTGGGCCCGAGAGGGAGACGCGCATAAAACCCAGCTATTGAAATTGGGAGAAAAATCTCATTCATTTCGCCTCGAGCACATCATGGTTGAGCCGGCGTGAACAAGCGTATGCGTGAAACTCAGATTGAGGATGATAGTCAATTGGTACGCTGCTTTCTACCCTCATACATTTGAGAACTATTCCAACATCAGTTATACCTCGTAAAAAAAAAAAAAAAAAAAAACATGAGGTGCACTTATATATTAGCGACTACGAATATTCAGAATTTTTAAAATTTGATTCAATCTGTTGAATGGAGTCAAATAGCAAGTCCACGGGTGACTATTAGTGCTATACTCCAATCGCATTTTCTAATCTAAGAAATTCTACAGATGACAAGTGATGCATGCAGATCAGAGCTGCCGTTTTACGGATCTTACAATGGGGCTATTGCACACTTTTGCTATAAGCGATTTAACAGTCGATTATGGCGTAAAAACCTCAAAAAATAAGGATGGCGGCACTAAAAACTTCCAAAATACACTCCTAAACTCAATAAACGCAGTTATTTGCGCGAGCGTAATGGTGGCCGAAGGCACTAACAATGGGAGATTCCTATCTTAATTTCGTCACTCTTTCTATGCTGACAAGGATGATTCACAGAGTAATTAGTCATCAGAGTAATGATCCACATCCTATGAATGGTACCGCAACACCAAGTGACACCGGTGTCAAATGAAAGTAGTCTCTTATTGGTCACTTCTTGATGGAGTTTCAGAATTGTTAGATGGGAATCTCCCATTGTTAGTGCCTTCGGCCACCATTACGCTCCCGCAAATAACTGCGTTTATTGAGTTCAGGAGTGGATTTTGGAAGTTGTTTGTGCCGCCATCGTTATTTTTTGAGGTTTTTACGCCATAATCGACTATTAAATCGCTTATAGCAAAAGTGTGCAATAGCCCCATTAGTGGGAACGTTCAGCGTTTAGTGCCGATTTCTGTTACCAGAGCGCTGCAGTTCGATTAATGTCAAATTATACGTGCCAAAAATAAGTTTGGAAGTACGTTTCGAAAATTTTGCGTGCATCATATACAGTTGTTTCTGCGCATCTTTAAGTAGAATTCTATGGTTGAAATAGATGGATTGAAAGCTTACAACTTACCTATTTTTAAGGCTCAAAAGCTTCACAGAAAACAATATATTTGTGGAAATGGTAATTCTTACAATTTTTTTAAACGAAATGGCAGAATTTGACGACCAAAATAGTGGAACAGTTTTGAGTGAAAAGAGCATGCAACAGTTGAAAGTAAACTTAAAACTTTACGCCATGGCGCGCTATCTTTTTATATTTATGTATGTATAAAAAGATACGTATATAATATGACTCGCACATATACCAATAAGCACTCATGCATTGATGTAGATGCTTCGAAGCGTGAATGTGGTCGGTTCTATGGAATTATACAAGTCACATTTATTCGAGACAGGTTTGCATTTCACACAGAACGCATCTCTGTAACCGTGAACCACCTCGGAGTCAACGTCGCCAGGTCTAACTAAAAATCTGCAGATTTAAAATAAAATATGGAACTGTCCATCCGTAAAAATGGCAACGCTACTTGGAATCAGATCATGCTTTGTTGCCAAGTACGACAAAGAATATCTTTTGAATTTACATGGAGTCAAATAGAAAGAAGGGAATACTTCCGCTATAATCTAGCAACGCTGGGTCAAAACATTTGAGTGAAAGGAAGCGAAACATTAATGCTTTTAGCTTTTGGTCGAAATAAGCCACGCTTCAGCCATCGCGCTGGATGTATCATAAGGCGTGTTTCCCCTCGCGAATGTTTTCATTTGCGTCCGTTTAGCTGTCACTTTAGCAGCGCGACAAATTCATCGTGATTGAGTGAATTCGCGACCGATTTCCGTTTCTAAATTATGCATATGCAGTGCCTCACAGAACCTAATTGAAATCTCGACTTGAAAGAAGATAATATCAATCTCAGAGGAGCATACATTTCACGCAAAGGTTTTTCTCCCCGGACTTCCGTCAATACTACACATCACCTGAGATTTTTTTCATTGAAATTCAACATGTCAACCTAAAATATAATAATGTATTTTGGGGTAAAGAGACAACATTTAAGGAGAGTCGGACAGCCTAAATCGTGGCCCATGTTAGTGTACCCGAGTTCAAGGAACATTTTCCTGGAACCTACTTGTCCAAAATTAAAATTGTTTAGCTCAATCTTGCATACTTTAAATAATTGTAATTTGTGAAAATTCTGAAAATTGAATACACGCCCAATTTTTGATATTTGATCAAACAAATAGCATTTTTTTTTTTTTTTTTATATATTTTTGGCCTAAAATGGTGACAGTAAATAATTTGTAAAAATATCCTTGTCAAGGTAAGAAAGAAAGAGTAAGGGCTCAAATGAGCCAAAGTTTTTAAAAATCGTGTCGGTAGATCCTCAGAAAATGTTCCTTTTGTGTGAAAAAACGTCAACTCGGGGAGAACACGATTTAAAAATTCTTTGGAAAAATAAACTCTTTAAATGCGTGATGCACTTAACAATTTTTTTTAAAAAAAATTAATAAAATGAATTATATAGAGTAGACTACTCATCAACTTGGTCTTAAATCAAAGCTGAGGATATATGGAACAAACAACGTTAGCTGAAAAAATGAATTTTCATTGACCAAAATCATCCTTGTCCGACTCCCCTTAAATGTATAGTATACAACGGCTAGAAAAAAATAAATAACGCAGCAGACTTTCAAAAAAGGCTCTAATGCATAGTCGGGGACAAACAGAATGTCGTACAGCTCCTTGGATTTTGACTTAGATAGGCCACCTGTAATGCTAAAATTAATGTATGTAAATTATTGCGAGTGGCCTAGACTTCCAGGAGCTGTCTGACAATCTGACATTCTTTCTATCCCCGACTGTAAGTCTTGGGGTAGGATTACTAATGCTCCAAAATTATTGAGATTGAACAAATTAAAGTGAGAAGTTTTCGGCGAAACTGATTCTTCGAAAGAAAATATGTTATCCCAATTTTGATCCTGGTAGTAAGCTTTCGAATTTAACTGCAGAGCTTTTGAAAAACAAAAGTCAGTTTTCAAAATTTTCCAAGCTCGATAGATAAGTTTGTAATTTGCCAAAAGTATTGTTTACACGAATAATAAATTGCGTTGCCATCTAATACTCAACATTAAAATAAGACATTAATTGATGTATCGGGTGCTTTAAAGGTGGCCACCATTTGAAGGGTGTGCCCTGTGCGAATTTCAAAAATAGCTTCGCGAATTTCGAAATTCGCGAAAAGTTGGATATTTATATTATACATCTACTCATCAACAGTTCAGAAATATTACACGTTTTTATGAACCCAGACTTTCGTGCACCCCCCCCTCCCCCTCATCTCTTTCCTTTTCTATTTAAGATTTATCTCGCTCCACCACTTTCGCACCCTCTCTTTGAAAATGAGTTTCTGGTTTACCTCCTCCATTGAAAGTTTACGACTCTCTTATTGTACGTTGCTTCACGGGTGTTTTATTTCAATTCAGTGAGTGGTGAGTGATTGCACTCTCTTGTTTTCACGGAAAATGAGTAAATAAGTACCCGACCCGACCTCACTCTTTCTCTCTATTAAATGACTACCTTTAAGAGCCAAAGTTTTTATCTCGATTGAGCGCATGCAGTGCAGCGAGGCCAGGCTAGGCCATGGAGATCGACAGATCGTGTTCCCGCTCACTCTCAATGGCCATTTCTCCATCCTGTGCAGGAAGTCAGTAATTTTGCACAGGTTCAATGTTTATGATAGGTACTTGGGATACCCAAACGCGTGGCAATTTTGTCAGAAAGTATAACAAGTCTCGCCATTCAATGACCTGGGACATGACGAGCCCCCGCAAGCTTTTTATAGTCTTGCACTTTGAAGTTTCGATGCAATCGCGTGTTGAACGTGAAATGCCGCGCGTCACATTTTGATCACGCGCAGCGAAAATTCGAACAGTCAAGGCCGCTTGTGGCCGTGGTATGGCCATTTCAGGCCCTTTAACTCATTGAATTGCCATTAAAAAAAAAAAAAAAAAAAAAAAAAAAAAAAAAAAAAAAAAAAAAAAAAAAAAAAAAATCATTATGTTCACCTTTTTTTATTAATTTATCTATCTATCTATGTATTTGTTTGTTTGTTATTATTATTATTATTATTTTTGTTAAGGCTTTTGGTTTGACGCGGCATCACGTCAAAGTATGTCAATGGGATGAAAAGCTCTACGAGCCCACCTCTAGCCCTTCACTGCGCAAATTTTCTTTTTTTTTTCAACCAAATATTTTTATTCAGTGTAGTATGGAGTACTAAAATAGGGAAAAATAGTAATTTTTTTTTTGTTGTATTATTTTTCATAGATGAGAGGTTGTAAATTAATTGTTGCAGATATGACCTGATGTGCATATTTCTATTACTAAATGTTTAAATACACTTTTAAAGTCTTTGTTCCTCCTGAGGAACGCTGCGCAGTGAAGGGCTAGTCAAAATACACACTTCCATATATAGTCCAGTCGCCGCGTCGTCCAAAGGGGGGGGGTTTCGGGAAAAAATTCGGAGAAAGCTGGAATAGGGCTTAAACGACTCTACTAGGTGTCAGTAGTCACGGACTAATTTTGCACCAAAATCCAGTGGCGGCTTTGGCCGCCATCTTGAAAATAAGGCCTAAAAATCGCTGTTTTTCCGATTTTCGGCGAATATCTCATAAAGTATCACTTTTTGGGGTAATATACCTCTATATTAAATTAAAGATGAAAAAATTTGCAACAAAAAAGGTTCTGTGCATTTTTTATTGACGAGCAGCCGTTTCGAAGTTATGAGCGGTGTAAACATTGACAGTTTTGGAGCGGCGGCGGGAATCCTCGATTATCGGCCGCGCGCTTGCAGGTATCGCGGTAGCAACTTCTTCCTTGTGAGTTGTGACTGTCTTGAGTATTCTATCATTATTGAAAATATTTAAGACTACATACTTACTTTTATCTCGCCCTTTTTCCTTCAATATTAATGATTTAAAATAAATATTTAGGAAAATTTGTTGGGCCGCCTATCTTATATAAGTTTGAGGAGCTGCCGGTAAGAACGACACGAGTTTTTTTTTTCCCATTATTTAATTATTATGTTCTTCTCCCCAACGGTGGCATGTGAACAATTGAGCTATCGTTGTTCTTCTATTTGAACCTTGGAAAAGTATCGATCGCATGGCGGTTCAATTGAGCCGCCAAAAGATCGATTCTTTCGCATGTGTTGGAATGGAGGATGATTCGATTTATTGAAAATCACGAGTCGTCGCTGTTTCTCCGCTACTTACGAAAAATATTATTCTATGGCCAAGTGCTGTGTCTTCGCTCTTCCTGCTTTCCAAGAATAAACTCAGTTGCTAACGCGTAAAATCTTATCTTCTAAGGCGCCGCGCAACGCATGTATAGACGCAACTCGCGGAGCCAGCTTTTGCGGATGCGAGGGATCCAAGGATTTCTTATCAATATGATTCTCTCGTCAGCAATAATTTTTGAAAGAATTCCTCTGATTAATTCCTTCAATGTTCTTGGGCATGTTTAGTCTTCTCACCCTCAGGTTTTCTCTGTCGAGAACTCTGGGCGGTCGTACATCCGACGCGATTAATTATTATTAAGTTCGTTTCATGGAGGAAATTAAAATTGTATGTCAAGTATTTTTAAAACTCAAAATTTTTAAACTCAGAAATCAGTCATCTATAAGATTTTTAATCCTGTAGAAAGGAAAATTGATCTGAGAAATGTGGTACACGTAATAGACGGCGGTTTTCTCATTCATAAAATCGTCTGGCAACAGCAAGAGTTATACTATGGTATTGTTAACAGGTACATTGGTTACGTCAAACGTCATTATTTGCCCTAATCAATCATAGTTTTCGATGGTTATCCAGAAGACGCGACCGTTAAAAGTAGGTACTAAAACGGCTGAGCGCCTGCGCAGATCAAAAATGTCATCCTAGGCAGAGATCCGCTTTGACGAAAATAAGAGATCATCAGTATCGCAAGGGAAATTCTTAAGCAATGAGAAGAATAAATGCCGACTCATAACAATGCTTTGCGCTCGATTCACTGAAAACGGCTATGAAGTTAGGCAAGCGTTAGAAGACGCTGATACGTTAATTGTGAATACTGCAATCCAAGCGTCAAAGGACTCTGGACCAGTAGTGATTGTAGGTGAAGATTCTGACCTATTAGTCATAATGACAGCTTTATGTAAATCTCGTAAAAATATTTTCTTTTTAAAGCCTGGAAAAGGTAAGGTCAAAGAAAATTTGTACGAGCCAAGTTTAGATCACGAGTTAAAAAGAAACATTATGTTTTTACATGCTTTCACAGGGTGTGACTTTTACATCCTCAATTTTCAGACAGGGCAAAATGAAATGTTTCGGCCATTTGGAAAAAAGAAACAAAATTGCAGAAGGTATGGTTTGAATTTTTAAAAACTCAAATGCTTCCCCAGAAGATATTGAGTCAGCTGGACAGCAATTTTTATTATCTCTTTACGGTGCTAAAGACATCTAAACTTTGGACGAACTAAGATATCAATGTTTTTCTCAGTCAATTACTAAAAGTCTCCCAAATTTGGCAACGTTACCACCAACCAGTGATGCAGCACGTTTGCATAGCTTTAGAACCTATCATCAAATACAAAAGTGGTACGGTAATGAAAAACCTGCAACTGAATGGGGTTGGCAGCAAGAGTCTAAAATCGGCCTTTTGCCAATCCCAATGTCGCAGGAATCTGCTCCACTTGAGCTTTTGAAGCTTATTTCATGCAAGTGTACTAAGGGTTGCAGTACCACTTGTGGGTGTCGTAAGGCAGGCTTAGTATGTTCTGTATTATGCAAGTCTTGCCATGGCAATTCAAGCTCAGATGCAATGGAGATTCTTTCATCAGATAATGAAAATGACGATTGAATGACAGATTGATATGATTTTTACACTTGTAATACACATAATATTAGAAAAATATTCTTCAATTATTTTTAAAACTGATTTCAGTATCCAATTTTCTACCTTTGCACAGTATTACCTTTTTTATCATTTTTTTTCATAAAATTTAAACAATGAATTTTATACTTATTTCATAGTATTTTTATCTGTTTCAATTTTGCACAGATTAATTGTCTATAAATAACTTTGAATTTCAGCGATCGTATATAATAATTTAATCATGAGACAGCTTATTATGAAGCAAAAAAATAGTGAAATTGCTGTTTATCTGCTTTATTCTCTTTCTTTTGCATTATCTTTGATTTCAAGCTTGGACTTATTGGTGAAGAGGGCTGAAGAAGGGGTAGGTGGAATGGTATGTGTTTGAAATGGGAGTGAAAGAATGGAGGGAGGAGGGCAGGGCATGGTAAGGAAGTGGGATGAGTGAATTTATAAGAAACCAATGGGAATAGGAGAGAGAGAGAGAGAGAGAGAGAGAGAGAGAGAGAGAGAGAGAGAGAGAGAGAGAGAGAGGGTGAGAGGGTGAGAGGGTGAGAGGGAGAGAGAGAGAGAGAGAGAGATCGGATGAGATTGTTTTCAATGTATATGTACTTGCACCACTTTAGGTTTGATTGTGAGTAATATTTTGTTTTATGAGCACAAACAATTGAACTGAAGGAGAAAAAGTCAAGTAAAATTATTTACTTAGTCCTTAAAAGGTTCAATGGTGATAAAATACTCAAAACAGTTACTATAGGAAGAAGTTGCTACCGCGATAGCTGCAAGCGCGCGGCCGATAATCTAGGATTCCCGCCGCCGCTCCAAAACTGTCAATGTTTACACCGCTCATAACTTCGAAACGGCTGCTCGTCAATAAAAAATGCACAGAACCTTTTTTGTTGCAAATTTTTTCATCTTTAATTTAATATAGAGGTATATTACCCCAAAAAGTGATACTTTATGAGATATTCGCCGAAAATCGGAAAAACAGCGATTTTTAGGCCTTATTTTCAAGATGGCGGCCAAAGCCGCCACTGGATTTTGGTGCAAAATTAGTCCGTGACTACTGACACCTAGTAGAGTCGTTTAAGCCCTATTCCAGCTTTCTCCGAATTTTTTCCCGAAAAAAGTACTTGGCGACTGGACTAATATCATAGTGCTAATTGACAAGATTGGCATTAAGTGACATTGGATATTTTAACCAGGCACTCGGAACCAGAGCCGCGGCTTGAATCCAATTTTGTGTTATTCACCACAGAATACCACGAAAAATGCTTTAAGGACCAACAATTCATCGTTCCAAAACTGAATTGAATTCATGCTCATTTAGAAATTCATTTCATCGATTAAAGTTTGATGAAATACTGCAATCTCAGATCAACCGGATCAGCTGCCAAAATGAGCTCCCTAAAGAGCTCACAGTTAAATAATACTTCAAACTATAGTAATTCAAATCAATTTATGTTTATGCGAGAATTCTAGAATTCCCTTTTTGAATGATACGTAATAGTTATTCATCGTAATTTTCTACCAAGAGTGACCCGGAATTCAAAGAGTAAACAAGAGTCCCAACAAAACGCTAGGAAAGCGTCGCAGGCTAGGTTAGGTTGGCGATATCGAAAAGTCGGCCTCTGATTGGCTGGCGAAAGCCTGGGCCCTGTAAGATCGCTCTTATGGAGATTTAACCCTTAACTGCACCATGGCACCCCTGAGGCACAAAATAATGTAACATGTGATTCAATGGAATTTAAATGGACATTTTTCAAAAAGTTGTGTGACCCATCAAAGTTCTTAAAAAAGAGTCCTCTTTCGAACGGTCTAAATAAATCTCGAAAAAACTCAAATCCCAAAATGCGCGCATTAAAGGGTTAACATGGGGTTTTCGACTTTGCCTCATTTAAAGTCAAATTCCAAGAAAACTATTGCTCCTTACCTTCGGGAAATTCAAATTATATTTTTTTGGGGATGTAACGAAGATAGTGATGGGTCATACATATCACTTCATCGAAAAATTAACAGAACAATATGAATTTGAAAGTAAAATTACGGGCAATTTTTTCCGCCGTCACGTCCGATAGTGAGCCGCTAAGATTCGTATTTTCTTGCGTATTTGTGGTTAAATCTTCGATTTTCCTCATGAAATCGGCGCATTTCCTTCTAACAATAAGAACGAATTTTACATGCATTTCCAACTATCTGCATTAAACTAAAACAAGAAAAATGGAAAAAACAACTGCTACACACTGCAAAAAATTGACCGTAATTTTACTTTCAAATTCATGTTGTTGTGTTAATTTTTCGATGAAGTGATATGTATGACCCATCAATATCTTCGTTATATCCTCAAAAAAATATAATTTGAATTTTCCGAAGGTAAGGAGCAATAGTTTTCTTGGAATTTGACTTTAAATGAGGCCAAGTCGAAAATCCCATGTTAAATTTTCATAAGAGCGATCTCACAGGGCCCAGGCTTTTGCCAGCCAATCAGAGGCCGTACTATCGACGAATTGAAGATTGTCGCGACATTCCCCGAGCTAGGTTTCGCCTTTAAAGTTCCGGTTCGGCCACTCATCATACTCCTCACACCTTGCAGGTGAGGGGCCAGTGTAGGTGGGGTTGGAAAGCCGTTGCAGATCAGTCCCACATTCACACCCATATAACTTAAAATGTGTGTAAATGTCGCGACAATCTTTAATTCGCCGATAGTACAATCGATAGTGACATTCGATAGTAATTCGACTATGCCACGCTCTCTTACCGTTTTGTTGGGACTCTTGTTTACTCTTTGTCAGAATATAAATTTAACCGTGGCTTCGACTCTAAGTCCCAGATTTTAACGATCGGCGATACGATGGACGTAAAATTTCGATTACACTAAACATTAAAACATTATGATACTAAATGTTATCCTTGAGTCACGTTGATAATTGAATAGGATTTTGTTGTAAATTAAAAGCACTAATGCTGTATCGTAGTACGGTCATTTCCTGGAGGTGCATCTGCTGGCCGAATGTTTCAGTTTAATGTTTCCATCGAAGCTGCAACGGTTTGGCCTATTCTACGAATTGAAGGAGCTTTGTGACTTCTTGAATTCATGAAGGAAGCTTGCTTGTTTCTTTTAATTTACAATGATAGACGAAAAACGAAAAATAGCTATAACCTAAGTACCATTCAAAAACGGAATTCTAGAGCTCTCTCACAAAACAGAAATGTATTTCAATTATTGCAGTTTGAATTATTGCACTTGGAGCTTTTCAGGGAGCTCATTTTGGGAGCTGGTCTGCGGCTGCAATCTGAGATTGCAGTATTTTAAACTTTAATCGTTGATATCAATTTCTTAAATTTTTAATCGTATGCGATTCAAGACGGGTCCTACTCTTTAATTATTATTTTCTTCCATTAATTTGGTCTATTATTATAAATATTCGTCTTCGTTCATTTACTTACTAAAGTTATAATTTTGTTTTGTTTTTATTCATTATGATAAACCATCATTACTTAGGTAGTAGGAAATTAGAAGGATAATATTTTAAGCTTTACAATTGGCTGTGGGAAAAAAGAAATGAAAACAAAAAGGATCAAAGAAAACAATTATAGTAAAGGAAAGCAACCGCAGTGACATATGGAAGGAAAAAAAGAAAACAAAAAACGAAAAATACGTCAAAGTAGAAGATGAGAAAAAGAGGAGGGGGAAAGGTAAAATTTGCGATGACTGTGAAGTCGTTTGAGTTTTTTCGTATTGTATCTTTCCCCTAAAAATCGTTAATGGCGCTAGCCATCGGCCAAGTAAAAAAAAAACCGAGAGAAAACATTGTATTATTCAACAATGAAATTGCCGCGTCTGTTTTAAACACTTAAACAGCAAGTACACACAGTTAACCCTCAAAATGAAACTCATCCTAAAAAATTTAACTAATTCCCTCCATTCTCTCGATTATTCCATCTTTTGCGACTCTATATCATTGTAGTATTGAAATTTAATATTGCTCGGGAGTGGGAGCGTCTCAGTTCTGTCCATTTTTTTTTTTTTTTCATACGCACAGAATCAGAAAATATCCCCCAATTTTCTTCTTTGCTGATTTCATATTTTGAAGTATTATTATTAGTCATCGCATTTTTCGCCTTTTACTGCGCTTCAATTTTTATCACTATCAATCAATTTTCTTTCTTTTTCTCTTTCTTCTGATTTGTGCTGACGCGCATTAAATAAATTATTTTGTGGCTCTATTCTCCTCGTATACTATAACATCTTTTTTTTTTTTTTTTTTTTTACTTTCTCGTTCCGCCCCTCCCCCTAATTTCATCTTTAAATTATTATTATTATTATTATTATTATTATTATTATTATTATTATTATTATTATTATTATTGTTGTTATTCATGGTCACACATCAGTTATTAATTTATTAAAATTTACTTATATATATTTTTTTTTTTTTTTTTTTTTTTTTTTTTTTTTTTTTTTTTTTTTTTTTTAAAGAAGGGAAAAGGGTGTGATATTTTCGTCCGATGTCGTCTAATTACAGCGCAATTGGTTCCATCACTTCGTTTTACAGAGCTAATTAACCAGCCAGTTTGCCGCTAAAAACTTCGGAATATCGAGTGGAGACAAATGAATTGAATTTATTCGAATTTTAGATTTTTTCCTAAGAGGATCAGCCTCAGCTCGAATTGCAGATATTTTCGAATAAAACTGCTTCAAATTAGCAAGCTTTTACTTCTTCTGTTTCGATTCATCCTATTCATCCATAAACATTACATTTTCCTATGCTCACGATGGCTTAGGATCACAAAAGAGTCTTTTTAAAATCGATAGATCAGGCAAGTGCCTAAAATCGAATAAAATTTATAGAAAAAAGACAAAGTAATAAGCACATGTTACCTGAGTTGAGGGTCGTCACGATAAATGCCAAAATAGCGAAGAGACTACACTGCCAGGTGTCCATGAGGCCGCGCACGTGCTGACTGAATGTATGCTCAAAGCTCAACCCTTCGTCTTTTGCAGCGCCCGACCCCGCGAGAAGCGGCAACCGGCATGGCATACTGTCACACGCCGAGCTTATAGCAGCGCGATGCGCAAGACCCTCGTGCAATGCGAGTTGCATAGTCGACCGCTGCGTCTCGTCGTCGCCGTCGTTCAACCCATTCAGTGATTGTCTTAGACGTTGTTTACGTTTTGCAGACATACATAGAACTATCTATTTGGCTGCCGTAATTATGTATTCAATAAATATACCCACGGACCAGTCGTAACCCGTTACTCTGATAGCGCTGTAATCTTCGAGCTTCGTTCCATATGCCCGATGTAAAAGCAGTCCGTCTCTTCCCTATTTAATTGACATCCAGGAGCGCCATCCCCCCCCCCTTCTTCATGATTTTGCACATCCCGTCATTTCGGCTCACCCGTCTAACTCAAAAAGAAATTCTCCTTATAAGGAGAAAAAGAAATTGTCTAATTCAGTGAGTATATGTGTACTATAAACGAATTAAAGATTGTCGTGAGATTCTCACACATTTTCAGTGATGGTTGTGAGTGCGGGACTGATCTGCAACGGCTTTGCCGCCTAACCCGCACTGGCCTCTCGCCTGCCATGTGTGAGGAGTATGAAAAGTGGCCGAACCGGGACCTTGAAGGTGAAACTTACTATCTCGTGAAAATCTCGCGACAATCTTTAATTCGTCGATAGTACATATGTGTGTGTTTTAATGTCGGGAAAGGATATGTACAAACATGTGTTTTTGATCCCAAAATTTACCTAAACCGCAGAGGAAAAAGGATATCAGGGTCATCAAGACCTCAATGATCAGAGATTTTGCATGAGAAGCAAAAAAGAAATACAATAACAATAAAATTAAAAGATAAAGAAGTAATCAGGTTCCCCTCCCCGGCAAGACCTGAAATTATGGTATACGGTGGCAATTACAGCTGTCGTCTTCCCGAATTGATTGATGAGCGCTCAAAGAAAGAGTGCAGCGCTACCGGGCTGGCTCGTTATTAATGGACCTTCATGAGTATACCCTGGAAATAAAAGCCGATGCAACTGAGGAGGTCTAATTCATTTTATAATTATGGCATTTGGATTCAAAAAGTCTATTACTTCCTCGACACCGCGTAGGCACTTAAAAAATATTGAAGCCCAAGTCGGTTTTGTAGCCTCGACTTGTGTTTAACAACGTGTCAGTCAATGATCTGTTCTAGAACCAAATAAAAATTTCGCAACTTTTGAAAGTGACTTTTGCTTCATCCTCACTTAGCAATATTGTTTTATCAGCCGCAAAAGAATTGCGTTTACAAGTTAGTACCGCGGTTGTCCTACACGCGCGCTGTTTATTTATACAGTATACTCTGATGAAAAATGGTCCATACAGGCTCAGAGCCAATGCCCCATGCGGTATGGCTGTGTATACATTTTTACCAGTAAATATAGATTCTAGTGTCATGCACGAGATCACTTTTTAAATTGACAAATTAAAATATTTTAACATACTGCATGGTGATAAGTAGAAGAAGGAGAACAATTTTTTTAGAAACCGGCCAACCTATTTTCGGGCGAATTTCAAAAAACCTCGATCCATATTCGTATATCGGAATTTTCGTTCATTTCGACGTTCCTTCGCAATCTAAATACCGGAAATCAAATTCAAATGTTATATAACAGCTCAATATAAAGATTTTTACTGAATTTTCACTTTAATTCAAATGCGCAACATCTGGTTAAAGGAATATACCAGTGGCGTAGCGTGCAACTTGGCAACGTTGTAATGTGTACATTTAAACCCATGTAAAAGTTCGAATGCGAAGGTGCTCACCGAACATCCAATAGTTCGATATTTTTCATGAGTTTAAATGGAATCATTACAACGTTGCCAAATTGCACGCTACGCGACTGGAATATACTGTTAAAATTCGGAGAGTTTTTGTTTCTTCGTGGATCAAAAATTACTTCGAAAGATGTGATGCGCTCTTCCCTTTCTTCAAAAGAAGTTTTACATGTAACTTGGAATTTCTATGATTGAAACTAAAGTTCGACTAAACGAGCTCATCGCACAAATACTTACCCGCAACGGTATTCGTTCATCTGAGTGACACCATAACACATTAATTGGGCATGACAGCGTTTTTCAAAATTGACAAAAAAGTAGATCCACGTGATCGATCCATATACTTCGGGAGTTTACCTCATGTCGGCTAAACTTTTGTTGGAAGAAAATATTCTTATATTAATTATTACTGGCACAAAAATCGGCAAAATCGGAAATTCGTTGATTTCAAACGACACAAAGTTCACAAATCACCAGTATCAATACGGTCGGAAAATAAACTCAAGTCATCGTTGAAAATAAGTTAATTTATAATTTAATGCTCGTCTCCTTTTCATTACAGACGAGACTTTTTTGTAAAAAAAAAGGGGGTAATAATAATTCACCTTTTTTTTTCTTTTCTTTTCATCGTTGATGTATGTTCCATCGCATATTCGCATTATGATGGCGGTGAATACAAATATTTGAGTGGGTATTGCAATTGGCTGATAGAAAAGATTTAGAGGTGCGGTGGAAATGTGAAAACAATCGAATTGGGATTTGTTTTGAGAGTGCGTTTAAAAACGCGGAAGTGATTCGAAAAGCACAAGAGTCTCACTCCCCCGCCAAACTGTGTTTTAAATTGAAATTCATTGCCCCCTCACCATTTATTACTGCCTCTTTTCCATGCGATAAAACCTCCCCTGCCCTTTCCCCTCTGTTCCGAATCCCCACTCCTCAATTCACTTTTACTCTCACACACGCACTCAGCCTCCATCAACATCCGTATGTTTATATCATTAATTTCTATACGAACGAATGCAAAGCTTTTTCACCTTTCCCCAGTTCACCCCTCCCCCTCTTTCCTCTTTCCTCTCTCTCTCTCTCTCTCTCTCTCTCTCTCTCTCTCTCTCTCTCTCTCTCTCTCTCTCTCCCCTCTCTTTTTTTTTTTTTTTTTTTTTTTTTTATCTTAAACTCCATTCGTCATTCGTTTTTTTTTTCCTTTTTCTTTTTCTTTTTTTCTCTCCCTTTTCTTTCCTTACCCACCACTCTAAAGGGCTTGAAAAATATGTTTTTATAAAAAGGATTCAACGTACATTTTTCAATCAACCCTCCTCCAAGGGAGGATATTTTTTTCTTTATCCTTCCATAAGCATATTTTTTGTATTATTGGTGTCTGATTTATTTTATTGCATCCAGAATCTCTACGATTTTCCCTGGTTTTATTTTTATGCTTTTGCTTAGTGTTTAATGTGTTAAATTGTATTTTTTTTTGTTGGTTCTTTACTCAATTTTGCACAGTTTATTTATTTATTCGTCTTAATAAATGTCTATAGTTTTCCCTTCATTGATTTATTACCTCATCTAATTATGTATTTGCTCGTATTTTTGTGTATCCTCTTTTACTATGTACTTAAACATATCCTTTCTGCATGCTTATGATGCCAAATTAGTTAAACTTCCAAAATCTGCTTTAAGCATTAATTGCTTTCAAATTATATTCTTCTGTCATTGTACAGACGGGTGCACGAAAAATGCCAAACGAATCCTGAAGATAGGCCACTCACACATTACTTGCCTCAATGAATTCAACCATTGCAGGCGGCCTACTTGAGCCAAAATCAAAGGAAGTCTTCTGACGTTATTTTTGTCCCCGGAAAAAAAAAAACAAAAAACAAAAAAGCCTTTCGTAAAAATGATAAATTTTATGAATTATATTTATTGAATCAAACCGACAAATTGGTTACAAGTTCTGCGTGTGGGTGATTTAAATTGGCCAATCGGCTGATTGATTATTTGACATTTGGCGAGATGACGTCACAAGAAAAAAGTTGTAACAGGTTACTTTTAGCTAACATTAACCAATGAGAGCACAGGCAGTCAACTATCAAACGAATTAAGCTGAGGTTTGTTTTCGCCCGAGTGCCTCTTATTGCCTAACCATGATATCGAAGGAGAAACAGGAGAGTGAACGCGTGTATATGCAAATGTAGGTGCAGTTGGCGGCAAGAAGATTGTCGCATCTCTTGTCTTCTTCGAGCTGTACGGCCGAGGGAATCGACTTGCCGAAATCGTTTTACCTGAGAACGCCACAGTCAATAGAACATATCAGCAGTCAATCACAATCAGTAACTCATCAGCGATTAAAATTGATCCATTGACAAAGGAGCAACTCAAAAAGAGATATCGTGAGTGGTTCCTACTTTCTTTGAATCGAACAGCATCGGGTAGTAGTGGTGTGGCCATGCATAGCCGTAGCCAAGAATTATGTCTTTCTCTCTCTTTGTCCATTTAACTGCATGTGTTAGAAAAGGACAGAAACAGGAGCTGAAGTCACATGGCAGCCCCTATATTCATCCTTTTCTAACGCATACGTTCAAATGGGCTAAGAGAGAGAAAGAATCCTGGCTTCGGCTATGTGATGGCCATGCTATTTGGCATCGTTCCTTTTCGTCCATTAAAACCATAGACAAAGTCGAATTTAAGAGTTGAATCTGGCACATCCTGTACTCGATCGACTCCATAGGTTTAAACAAACAAATGAAACGTTGACAAATGCACGCTATGTCATTATCACGTGATTGGCCGCAAAAAAAAAAAGCTTTCTGAAAGTAGAAGACAAATAGACCAATCTGAAAACCGTTACGAAATTAGATGAAGTTAAGTCGATATTTATAACCATTTCAGAATTAGAAAATACGGGTGAAAAAGAAAGTTCATTAAAGTTGGTTCTCTTGGATCGCAGGCAACGTCGTCTCGAAACTGTATAGTACCACTCTAAGTAAAGAATATTCTCTCAATCTGATGCCAGGAGTTCGATACAATTGCTTTTGTTATCGCTCGCGCAACTTTTCTATCAAAACATTCACTCTAGAAAATTTTTTCTGAACTATGCTTGTCGCGAAGTGAATCTTCCATCGCAGAGGACCATTTTAATTCATTAACGCACCCGCAGACTCATTTACCATCACTTAAGCAACCTTCGCCCTTTCCCCTCGACTACATTAAAGTTTCTCTGTTTGAAACTCGACGAGTTCTTTAAATAACTTCTTCAGTCCTTATTTTCTTTTGTTCTCCCTGAGATATCTCCGCTGAACACTCTCAAAAATGTCAAAACTACGAGCATGGTGTTTTGTAAGAATCAAAAATAATTTTACAATCTTCATTGCTTCTTTTTCCTCACCTTTATTCGCGTGACGGATGCGTTTAAAGTACACGATCCATTTGAGTGAGGGTCAATATAAAGTAATGTTAACGTCGATGCAACTAAAAGTTTTAGGGTGTAATTGAGAGATTTTACTCAAGATCTACTTGACTTTAGTTGGCTTGAGAAATATGATCAATTCAAGTCAAGTTGAGTGAGAACAATTGCCATTCAGCGACGCTCACTGTAAAGCGGAATTACTCGAGAAATCTTGAGTTTAGCGCAAGTTAGCTAACGAGCTACCATGAAATTCTCTATTTGAAATTTATATTGAGTAGAAATCCGAGTGCACTCAAAGCGTTTCTGATTTGCCAATTCACGAATGATTTTACACATTTTTAAGTTATCTTCCTATTCATTGGTCATAATCATTATACAGGGTGTAAAAAAAAGGATCAGCTCCTAATTAGTCGAGTTTGGGTTCGAATTTCGAAAAACACTGAAACACGGGTTCCATTATTTTGAGTGAGACATCTTTCAGGATGGTTGCCAAATTCCGCCCCCCCAGGGGGCGGATCCGGTGGTCACCCCCCCCCCTAAATCACATTTCTCTAGTGACGACCCCTAATTTGTATTACATAGTTTTGAAGAACATCAAATTCTAAGCATTTTGGCGCAAACCGCAGGTGGATATCGTTTTTCGTGTTCGAAATATCCAGTCAAAGATCGATTTTGACCCATTTTCAAAAATTCATAACTGCCACTAAAAAAGTCGGAATTTAATAAAATATTAGCTCAGAATACTCTACAAAACAAGTACTTTTCAGAAAAAATTCAACTGTTCAAGAAACCTGATTTTTAAGCTTCGAAAAAAAATTCAAAATTTTCGAACATTTTGAATCAGCGATATTCTTGTAAAATTGCCTGAATCAACAATTTTGGCTTAAAACCTGTTAAGTCCAAATAAGCGATGTAAATCTCTTAAAAGCTCAAGAAAGTCTCAAAATCACCATTAAAATTACCAAATTCAGTATTAAGAACACTGCCAAATTCAGAGTCAAGTAACACCTCTCTTTCAGGCTTTAACGGGGTTTTAGGGGCTTTTGTGCGCAATCTGGCATCACTTTATTTTGTCCATTTAAACGTATACAAAAAGATCCAACTATTGAAGGTACGCAGTGAACTCCTTCAAATCGATATTTTGTATCGGTTTAAATGGACGAATTACAGCATTTCCAAATTGCACGCAACGCCACTGACAGAATCTAGAGCGCAAATAGTTAAAGACTACATACTGTCAACCAGCGCATGGTTAAACAATAAAGGTGACATGTAAATTCGTCCCTCTGGACTGTCGGTTGCATACCAAACCGTCTGACAGTGGTTCGGTAGTGTAGACATGGTCTCCGCCGGTTTTCACTATGGCTTTGTCAGTTTTTTCCCTCTCGCATTTTAACGAAAAACATCGACCAGAAAAATTGCTTTGAGAAACATTGCGAATTAGCTCTTTCTTGGTTTAACTGATCTCAGTCTGCGACCTGCGCAGAGACAACTCGTTGTCAGTAAGTCTACATAGGGCGCGAACTCGGATCGGAAATGACTCCTGTTGGCTTCTCGAGAGAGGGGAAGAGGATGAGTAGGATAAGGGGGTGGGGGTGGGGAATCTCAAAATACAAAGCTGGGGAAACAAACGTGAGCGATGAACAGGTTGAGTCATTAGGCGCTGTTGTAATATTTTACCTCACATTTTGCTCACCTCTTCCAATAACAATGACAAAAACATGTCCCATAGGTACAATTCTATGTATATTTATCAATGTGAAAAAGTAGGACCTTTCTATACACTGCCTGGTAACTTGGAATTAGAGAGGCCCCTTTAAAACTAGAGGGCTCTTGTTCAATCACTTTTAGAAAGCAAGTACAATCTTTAAACGTTTCCTTTGTTGATTTCAGGATGATTTGTTGATTTGTTGAGTTTGGAATCATCGAGAAATTTTTGATGGCATAAATGTTTAGAGTAGACGGTAGTGCCATTTTTGAGCCTTTTTCGTTGGCGCTGACAGTACTTACATTCAAATCAAAAGTATCCATGAAAAGTTCGTAATTTTACAAATGTGCTCTGGTAGGCGTTAACCGTCAGTGGTTTTCGATTGGCCTCCCGCGAGCTTACTGATTGTAATCGCATACTGACCACTGCCGATGTTCGCCCTAGTTCCGCCTACAAGCTTGTCAGAACCCCATTGGTCGCAATACAGTGCAATTTTTTGGGTAGTAACGATTTTTGTAAGATCGCGCTTATTGCTGAAACATTGTGGTTGATAACCTAGCCCACTAGTATTATATGGGGCGGCCTAACTCCATTGTGACGTTTAAAATATCTCTTCACATTTTTTTTTTTTTATTTATTTATTTATTTTTAATAAACTTTTGTTCTTGCTTGATTTTATTACGAAACCTAAAAAAAAGTAAAATGAGAGTGAGCTATACTCTGTCTCCCTTGCACCCGAATAGAGGAGGTATCCGGAATCCGTTTTCAAAACTATGTGCGACTTAATTTCTCAACCCAATTTTGACGACTGAAGGCTTAAAAAGATCCATACAAAGTTTAAGAACACCGTGACGACGTAACATGTTTCTTATTACCATAATCATATATTATCTTGCTCATCAAAGTATATATATAAAAAAAAAAAAAAAAACCACACGAAATTTTGGAAAGTGACAAGTGCCACCACCTAGCGTATTGAAAGGTCCCCAATATTCGGGTAGAAATCACCTTATGAACGAGCTAATTGATTCGGATCGGGGTATTAATTTGCTCGATTTGATGAGTGAAATTTTCGACTGCAAAAATTTGGCGGCGCGGCGACGCGATGCTCTGCACGCTGCGCTGCCGCGTCGGCTCGCGGCACGCGTTCCTGCGGATAGGAGCGGCCCGGCCCGATAGCTCATTTCGAAACGAATAGGATGCAACTAATCTTATCAGGTGTTTACCTCGGGTGGAAACTCGGAAGGTGTGCCATGTCGGCTTCGCCCCCCTCTCCACAACCTCTCCCCCCCCCCCTCGTACCCCGTTTCCACTCCAGTGGGAGTTCGTCCTCAGTGCTCGGGGAAGAGGTATCACTTGTCGCTTCGCGGTACGGCTCATCCTAGCGCCATAACATCCATCATATGCTAAAATAGAGAAGAAACTAGATTGTCAACAGTGGGGAATCCGTCCCGTGTCTCGTATTGTCGCACTATTGTCGTATACTGTCGAGTGACGCGCGATCCCGTTCCGATGACAGTTTTTCGGATTCCAATTTGATTTCGGGCTGAAATATCTCAAACCTCTCCGAAATTTTCGGTAATTTATCCCTTTGAATCTCCATATATTTAACCATTTTATGAATGAAATCATACAGTTTCGTGCACAGGCAACCTGTTTTTTTAATTATTATTATTATTATTATTATTATGTTTATTATTACTACCACGCCTTTTTACTTTCCATTCCAGTGGTGACATGCTTCCCTGATTTATAACATCATCCTACGATTGGTGATACAATTCTTCGAACGGTTCATTTAACCTTTTATGAGCCTGGTACAAGTTATCTAACAAGTGTTTTTCCGGGAATTGTCATTTTGGGAAGGGAGTGCAATGTGCTGTGTACCGAAATAATAGTTCTTCACAAAGATTTCGCAATAATTGTGTTTGTTTGAATACATATTCTTGTTACATTATAAATTAATGGTAGCGTGCGCAGTTTTTACCAATACCGTTTTAACGTTATTAGTTCCGAAATTCGTTCTTGGCATTTTGGGGATAATCTGACCGCTGTACTTCTTTTGCTGGAAACCAATTATTTGCACGAAAACAGAAAGGTTTGGAGAACTTCTATATCGTGAGTCTCTTACCTGCTACTAAAACAAAAATCATGAAATTAATAATTGAAGTTTACAATAGGAGGATAAAACGCCGCTATCAGGTGCCAGAACGATGCGTAAAAAGCAATGACAGTTTGTGAAATGCGATATATCGACGTCACTTTCAGACCAATCTATGGAAAAGAATCGATCCCCCAGAAGTCGATACTTTTGCACAGGTTCGAATGGGAGGAAAACGCAAATCGATATTCCACAGCCGTCACTGATAAAAAGAGAAATCATTTCGATTGACCCAAAACAGAGGCGTGGTCACGTAGAAATGATACCTCCGTTGCGTTGGGGTCTGGACCTCTCCTCGTCCTCCACGATGAAAGGATCATTTTTCTGATCTGTGTTTAAACAGTTTGGAAACTATTTTTTATCTTCCACCGCTCCCCCCGCCCATTTTTTCCCCGGATGATTTTCCATCTTCGTTTACCCCGCTGCTTTTTAAACAGAACGTGCAGAATCAATGGCAGCGTGAAATTCGACATCGTTGCATTACGGCCGATGCAAAAGGAAGGTCGAATCGGAGGCTGTTCGAATTCACTTGTTTAAATGGACGTAATATGAAGTGTGAATATGACAAAATGCACTTTTCACTACTGCTCGGAAGTCAATGGTCTTATTCTGAGATTCAATTTGGGTCAAAATATGGAAAGAAAGTTCCCGTTACAGATGCTTGAAACGTACTTTATCCGAGTTAAAGGTTAAAGATTTGGACTGAAAGTTGAAAAGATGCAGATAGGTGCGAATAAGACATTTCCGGAAGAAGGTCGCATAAAACAACAGGCTTGCTCTTCAGCTAAAAATCTCCGCTTGCTCATAATGTACAATTCTCAGGAAGAGCACACCCTTTGTTTTATCGGTCCTTCTTCTCGATATGTCCTCAATTCTAGTATGATAGTGGCAACAATCTGCAATTTTGACTAGATTTAAACGGAGATAAGTGGTTTTTGTCTGAGAGGGGATATCATAATTTTGACTGCTCCAAATTTTTTGAGGCTCGAGACATTCAAGAAATAAAGAATGATATTCATGGAACTACTCAAAGGGGAGAAAATTTTGGGTCCACAAATTCTCTTTCGTAGGTTTTTTGAAAATTGGTACGTTACGAGCGTAACCTTCAGATTAAAGGCGCTTCAACGATTGTGCTTTTGATTGCACTGGTATAATGGAAGACTTAACTTGTGGGCAGCGAGTGCCAATAACTATATACGTTCAAAAGGGATGTTTCCTATATTTTAACCCAAGTAATTGTTTCCCAGAATTTGACCGTATAGGTACAGCTAAATGTATATTCCTAGTTTTTGAAACAGGATAATCTTGATTATGGAACCAAAATTCATCAAGACACTCATAACGACATAGCGATCATGTTAATTACTATCGAATCATTCCAACTAGGATAAATAAATCGGTCACAATCCCTTCACCTGTTTTAAATTCCTAAGTAGAGCTCTCTCAAATCGCAGAAAAGGCAGGTGGAACATTTATTACGAGTCTCGGGTGGCATTTTGAGACGACCTTGAAGACCGGCAAAATATATGTCAGAGGGGAAAGGGGGAGAGGTCATAAAGTTTTTATAAGTTTTTCCAGTGGCGTCACTTGACTTATTCATTGGAGGGGGGAGAGAAGTGAGGTGCCCCGTGGAGCCCCCCTCCTTCCGCAGTTATAGGAGGGCTGAGGGTCTGCCCCCGGAAAATTTTGAAAAATTGAGGTTTACTAAACAAAATTTCACGGTATATTACCTACTCAAAATCACTGACAAAACTTAACAAATTATCTCCCTGTTTCCACTTGGAACAATGTAAAAAATAAATTCATTCGAATTTAGGTCAGTTTCTACTGTTAATGTTTTGGTTTATTTAAAGACATCAATCACGATTCAACTTTAATTGGATCTAAAATCCTATATACACTGAGATTGTAAAAATAAAAAACAAAAAAAAACAAAACAAAACAAAAAATAATAAAGAAAACGGAGTGTTAACCTTCAAGCTCCACTTATATTTATTTATTTAGTCAATAATAGTCAATACATTTTCCTTCCCCCTTCCCCCTTTAATTTTCTCTTCCTTCGTCCCCTTCTCCTGCTATTTATCTATTTTTCTATCGCTCTTCCTTCCTTTTTTTCTCTTATTCTTTCGATTTCTTCGATGAGAAGACTCTTCTTTTCTTTCCTTTTATACTTTCCTTAATTTTTTCACACGTTTTCTTTCTTTACCATTTGGGGGGCAAAAGTCAAGTTCGGGGGGGGCATAAGCCTCCCCCTTATTAGTGACGCCACTGATTAGTGACGCCACTGAGTTCTTCATTTTGCAAGGTGGAAAAAGCATAGAACCTTACATGAAAAACCTAAAAACAACCTTGTTTAATGTAGGCGTATAGGCATTTCGGCAACCCCCAACTCAACCCATATCCGACAACACATCCGCTCATCAAGTAGCATTGCGTCATTTGACATCAATGTCCATGACTCACTTATAAAAATGAAGGTGTATCGATGATTCAGATATTTCTCAATTATTTTCTTACGTTAGTAACCGTACGGTGTGGACTGTAGACCAGTATTCATGAATCAAATTACAGTGAGTAGAGTAATTGAGTCGAGTGTGTGAGACAGTGAAACTTAGGATGAATTCATTCAGGTTATAGTGTTTTCATTTCTCAAACCGTTGACACCTATTCAGTCAACCGGCGTGCTTTATCTTAGAAATAACCGCATTTCACATGTTACTTAATATATTAAGAAAATTGACAATTTACATACCGGAACATATGGGCAAATGGAGAGGGGAGGCTCAAAATCTCATAGCTTATGGCTTCAAAAATATTAAAAAGCAAGCAGTCAAAATTCTTACTTCCATCTTTTTGAACCGTGGCAATAGGTGACGAGGACTTGAGGAGAAATATTCATCGATGAGAAATTAGTGACAAAAAAGAAAGGTCATCGCTCAAATCCTCCCCCCCCCGCATGTTAAGCCTTAAAATCCGTCCATGTGGAAGAGAAACTGAGGCAGGGTCAAGGTATAATGAAATACTTTGGGAGGAGGGACACCACCTGATGGAACAGTGGAGTACATTTGAAACTTATCATCTACTCATGTAGTTCTAATTTAAGTTTTTACAGAAAAAAGATTTTTCTACAGTTAAAACCGAAATAAAGTCTTTCTGGTTACCGGGCCGAGGAAAAATCTTGTGTATTTAGATATCATTAGATGAACCAGATTAAACGTTGCCTTACCCAAATGGGTCTTCATCATCGGACGTTGCCATTCTTACATGGTGCGAATTACACGACCTTCAAAAAATAATTGACGAGTCCTAGGGAAAAACAATAAAAGGCACAAAAATCAGAATTGATGTTTCCATGGTCATTGAAAGGGATTCAAAAGTAAAAATTGAATAGAGATACACATAAGAGGAAGACTATCAATTTCGGTGGATTGAAAATACATGGATTCTTATGAGAAAGAATAACCTTCCTCTTTTCCCTCTTTCCTTCAAATCAAAAACAGGAATGGGTTTTTTGTGACATTTATCGTTGTTTCCTTTGGAATCTTCAATTTTTATCTCCGCAATTCAATCGAATGGGTCTGTTGCGCACTTTTGCTATAAAGCCGGAAATGCGTACTTCTAAAGTAAAATGTTATAAATAAGCCGATGGAAACAACAAAAGTTCATAAAATTTCCTCTGCAATAGAGGGAAAGAAACAATTCGTTGAAAAAACGAATTTGAAAATGACAGTAATGCCGCAAAACTCGATGACGCCCCAGTATACATAGGTAGAGCTCATTTCACGAAAGAAGGCCGATGACAGATCATGTGGCTCGCTGCGCAAAGACGTGTTAGCGTTCTTGCACATGCGCAGAAACGCAAACTCGTCTCTGCGCAGTAAACAAACCCATCTGTCATCGGCCAACTTTCGTGAAACGACCTCTAAGAGCCGGTGTTTCCGATGGTAGTGCTTTTGCTTTAGCACGAAACAATAGTAATACGGCCTCTTTTTCTTTCCACCAGTCACAATTTCTGAGGAAAGTGCGGAGACGCGTCTTCGCTAATCGCAATTGGCACGCAAACGGACTACTTCCGGTCACCGGATGTCCTATACCATGACGTCATCTAGTTTCGCGGCAAAATGAAACCTTTTCAAATCGCGCGATGCGCAACTTTGAAAGCTTTTCAGTTCACGATCCCGTGATCAATAAAATTATAAAAATACTGTGAGTTCCTTCATCAAGTACTTCAAGGAAATTAAATTTAAAAAAAAAAATGGTGCGCAACAGACCCATTGTTAGTGTTTAGCCGTCGCGTCGGGGATCGATACTTTTTACTGCATTGAAAAATCGACTCGGTTAGTTTTTCTGGACTCAATCGAGCGTGATAAGCGTTGTGACCTTGATAAAAAAAAATATGGTTTTTTTTCTGTGAAAAATACACTGTGAACTCGCTCAAGATGAAAGCTGTACCGACTATCTGTGGTAATCGAGACTCGAGATGTTAACTCGGTGAATGATACTGCGAAGGTTTGTCTTCTCATTCGACTTAAACCGATTTGATTTTCCTCGTATTTATACATACGTTTCATGTTTCAAAATCTGATTCGAAAAACGTAAAATTCTAGCTCGACGTTAAAAGAATTCTTAGTTACAGATGTTTGTTGATGGGCGAATCGTCGAACGTCTTTAATCAATGGCTTAGGCAAAATGAAGTACCGTAAAGTAGGAGAAGATAACTAAACTTAACGATAATTTGCAGGGCTACCCATTGGATTTCCGGACAAAAGTAGCTCGGGGCCCCTAGGTCCCTATGTTTTTTTTAATTATAATTTTCCCTCCCATGCGATTTGCCCACCTCCGCCCCAAGACGCTAGTCTAATTTGTTCCCTTCGGGCGGCCCAGTTTATAAACTGACCTTTTTCTGTCACTTCTTTCTGTAAACTGGAGGCGTTGACTGACTTTTTGAGAATTTTTCAAAAATCCTGAGGGACACATATTCTCCTCCGGAGGTACTTCTCCTATATGTATACAAATATTTTTTTAAAAATCTTTTTTAGGAATATTTCGGCCGTAAATCAAGCTATATATACAAGGCATAATGAATAATTCGTGTTGAACCACGTTATTTGAGGCACCCTCTAGAAGAAGGAGTCATAAAGGATGTGCTGTATGATATTCTCATCCTTAGAAATAAGCATGGTGGTTAGATTAGGGTTTATTCGGAAGATCAAACCTTATGTTTCATATTTGCTCTTCTCTGGAAACCGCCTCAATTTTATTAGAAGGAAAGCACAAAGAGGGGAAAATAGTTGGGTGTAAACGGTGTTCAATGAATCTAAATAGGGGCCTGCTGAGCTGATGAGGACAATTCTTCTTGCTCTTTGAATATATTAACATTTAAAAGAGAATGTTCTTTAAATTTAAAGACTGTCAGAGTTATGCTAGCAGTTTTCTCTCTCACTTCTATTCCTTCTTTACCCTCCTTTTCTCCTCTCTCCTCCATCCCCTCTAACCCCTCACCGCTCCCCCCTTATCCTTCCTCGTCCAAAAGAAAGTGAAAAAGCACGAAACACAGCGTATTGTGTGGATCAGTAGAACCTATCCTCCGACGCGACACTATGCGAAGCGACGCGACGGAAGAGACAATTACACCAAATAAACTCTGCGTTTAGCGTTTGCTCTGTAACAACTTCCTTCGAAGCTTCCAACTTCACCCTCCCCTCCCCTCCTCATTCCATCCTCTGCACTTCCCCTCGGATTTTCACAGGTTATAGTGATTAGTTTTTTTTTTTTTTTTTTTTTTTTTTTTTTTTTGAAAATAAGAGCACATTGTTGCTCTGTGACCGTGTGCGTTTTCGTACACATTGTGCAGAGGTCATGGACCCCTTAACCCGCTCGCCTTCCTACTTGACTTTGGCCGCACGTAATGACTCTTTTCATAGATGTTCTCTTATACATATCGGCGTATTCAAACCACGGCATACGAGCCTCGCGCAAGAGAATGGAAGGTGGGGAGATAGAGGGGTGCAAAATGTAGGATGGCGGGGGGGGGGGGGGAGCGCTGGCGCTGCAGGCTTCGGATGCGTTGCTGTGGCGCTTAGAATTTCGGAGGTTAGAGAAATTTGAATACTTTTTTCCGGCGGCGTGCGGCGGTGAACCTCAACGCGACCGATGTTTAGAAAATATGTTTCACTTCCAAACACAAACTTTTGCGGTCGGTAAAAGAGCACACCTCGATGCAAGCCGATGCGATGCTATGGTTGTTGTGCATCGGAACGCATCGCCCAGTAGAACAGAGCCTCTAACATCTAGGATGTCAAAGAAGAAATGTAATCATCAATGAGTGAGAAGAATGAGAGGAAAATCCGGATGGGTCCATTAATTTTAGACATTAACTATTCCATGTAGAGAATCAAGATGTGTGATTCACTAGCCTCGTATGATTTTAGCTATTGCCTCACCAAATTTTAACCCAATGTATTCTTGCGTAGTGTACCGTCTCTGTTTGTCTCTGGAGGGAAAATACCAAGACAACTTTCCACCAACATATTGTTCAACATATTGGATCAACATTGAATCCGTGCCCAACGATTAGTTACAGGCCCATAAATCTGGCGACTTACTTTTATAATTTCATAACAAGCATCTTGTGTCTTTCTCACTTTCACGTATCAGCCGAAATGGCCGTCGTATAGCTACTCACGCGATAGGGGCTCCATCTAATTTGTCTGTTACTGTAATTAGATGGGACTCTACCATTTTGACTCGCTGTGCATGTACAACAGTCATCTTGGAATTTCGCACAAACGCATTTTTTTGAGTTTGTGAGTAAATGTTGGAACCTTTTTAATGCTAAAAACGCTACTTTCAAGTACTTTTACTGTAAAATTAACAATCTTGATTCCTGTTGCAAAAGTTTACAACAAATCTAATAGACTCATTATGTATATTTTCGAGGGAAATTCGAACGCAGAGTATCTCAGTTAAAAGGTTAATTAGGGAGGTGATAGTGATGTATTGATGTAGCACATATTGGCTGGTGCACGGAAAAAAAAAGATCAGTGAAAATAACCATATGGATACCTGATTTTGGCACCTGCTAGATGTTATGGTAAGCTTGACCAGAAGTATGGTACATTTACCGATACTTTGAGTAAATTCGACATGCAATCAGGTAACATCACCTAGTACCTAGTCAAAACATAGTATACTTCTGGTTAACATTACCATAACATTTAGCAGGTGCCAAAATCAGGTATCCGTATGGTTATTTTCACCGTAGTTTTTTTCCGTGTGCGTGCGATTAGAGTGAAAGAGACGAAAGCTGCATGTTGTAAGGCTCAAAAGCAGACTTGTTTCTCGTACAAACGTATGATTTTTTTAATTTTTTGTTACGGCATGCGCATGGTTCAGACTGAAACTAGATTTGGAGACTCAATGACGTACACTGAAAAAACAAAGTTTAAGTAGAACCGAAGCAGCTTTTTAAAATAGCCTCGCAGAGCAAAAGTCCCTGCTCTTCCGGAGCAAGTTGCGGTTGTCCTGAAGCACTACTTCGGTAGAGCCAAAGCAAGAAAAGAGGCTGTGACTCTACAGACGTAGTGCTTTGGTACACCTGCAACTTTCTCCGGTACAGCTTGAACTTTTGCTCTGCGAAGCTATTTTAAAAGACTGCTTTGACTGTACATAAACTTCGTTTTTTCAGTGTATACTGTGTGGGGAGGGGAGGGCGTCCGTTACAGTCCATGATAAACTCAAAAAAAGGAATGGAAAAGGGTAGTGAGCTGCAAGGAAATGTTCAAAAAATAAGCTCATATTCAAACTTTTACCCCTTCCCTCCCCTCGTTGATTTTTCGAAGTATTGCTGGATACGCACTCATGAAGAGTTCGAGCCTCCCGCGGACTACTGAGCGATAGGATACGCGCGGGAGTGAGCAGAGCGTCGCGTCAGGTGCGAACGTTACACGCACTTTGCATGCATGGTGTGACGCTCGACTCTGTACGCTGCACTGCACTGCACTCACAATCAGCTGCAGTAGTCCTCAGGGGGCTTTGAATCTTCAAAAACAGTCCCCGCGAAAAACAAACGCGTCGTTTCAGAGACGTATATCCGATCCATTTTTTTTTTTTTTACCCGAAAATGTTTTAAAACGTTGTCAGAGGCGGCGCGCATGGGCGTAGCTAGAAAAATTTTCTATGGGGGGGAGGGGGGGGACTCGCACTGAAAGTTTGAGTCAAACTGTCATTTTATACTCCTTTGCCCAAAAAAACAAAACAAAACAAAAACAAACAAAAAACAATGAATTGGTCTAATTAGAAAAAACTAATCTTACAATTTTATTTTTTCCTAATCGTAAATTAAAATAATAATAACATCGATTGTAGAACACGAATCAGAAAGAAAAAGGGAAAGAGGGACCTTCTGGACGGATTCCCCTTTCAATGTACTCCGCTCAATCAAAAAAAGTAAAAATACTTCATGCCTATTAACAGTGCTATTATTTCGTTTTCCGTTTTACAATATTTATTTTTCTTTCAATTTTTATTGCATTTTTTTTTTATCAACATCAGATTTTCGGGGGGGGGGGGGGTCTGCCCCCCTGGCCCCATAGTAGCTACGCCCATGGTGGCGCGTGCAATCTCGTGATGTTGCATTTCGTCAATTTAAATCCATGAAAAATATCAATTCGAGGAGTGCAGTGTGCACCACTCAATATTTTGAATTTTTTTATAACTTGCAATATACTAAATACAATATTGACAGGTAACATACGCCGCCGCTGAATGTTGACAAACTTAAAGTTTAAAGTCTAACGTAATTCTTTAAGAATTCATACCTAAAACTCAAAGAAAAAAGTCAAGGTTTATGTGTTTCACGAAAATCACTATTCACTCTTGAACTTTTGAAGCGCCATTAGACCCGTTTTTAACTAAGCAAGTAACTTTTATTTAATTGAAGATTAGAGAACGACATCTCTGTTTTCGCCACGAGCGCACACAAAGCCCTACTAGAGTCCCTGTCCATAAAAGAATCTCGTCATACGGAACATCGATTCTGATTGGTTGATGGAATTTAGGATGTCACAGAGCTCAAGGAGGCATTTTCTGTGCTGTTTCTCCACAAGGAGACCGTTGAAACGCCTTCTTCCAGGAGGCGTAGTTCGTAACTAAAATTGACGGGCTTTAACTGGGTTTAAACAAATGTATCTTACTGTTTTAAACTCCATTACGTAAGCTAACGAAACTGGACGGAATTTGATTTTTTCAGATAAATGACGAAATTAACTCTGCTATAAACACTGTATACAGGGTGTTACAAAACTATACACAGTAATTTTCAGGGCGTGTTTTAGAGGTAAAAATAAGACTTTTGTTTCCTATAAACATACGTCCGAAATTGTAGTCTTTTCGAGTTACAGTGTTGCAAAGTTTCCGAAAAACAAATTGAAAAATTGTCATAACTCCCTCCTGAATTTTTCTTAATGCTCGTAAATAAGTGCGCCTGTGTAATTTTAGGCGCTCTTGCCGATTTTGGCCAAAAAATGCTGTATGCACAAATTTGAGGGGGGTTTCGGGGGTTTTTCTTGATTTTTCTCACTTTTTTTGGCCAAATTATGTTAAAACATGCTTTTGGATTCATTGAACCCAAAAACAATTAGCATCATTCAAAAGTTCGTAAAAAATGTACATTTTTGGTCCTCCACAACTTTTTCCTTTACGCAATACATTTCCGAGAAAATTGTCCCTGAAGTTGCTGAGGTTGGCCAAGAATTGACAAAATCAAAGAAAATGCGCTCATTGGCCGACCTCTGCAACTTCAGGGACGATTTTCTTAGAAATGAATTACGTAAAGGAAAAAGTTGTAAAGACCAAAAATGTACATTTTTTACGAACTTTTGAATGATGCTAATCGTTTTTGGGTTCAATGAATCCAAAAGCATGTTTTAACTTAATTTGGCCCAAAAAAGTGAGAAAAATCAAGAAAAACCCCCAAAACCCCCCTCAAATTTGTGCATACAGCATTTTCTTGGCCAAAATCGGCAAGAGCGCCTAAAATTACACAGGCGCACTTATTTACGAGCATTAAGAAAAATTCAGGAGGGAGTTACGACAATTTTTCAATTTGTTTTTCGGAAACTTTGCAACACTGTAACTCGAAAAGACTACAATTTCGGACGTATGTTTATAGGAAACAAAAGTCTTATTTTTACCTCTAAAACACACCCTGAGAATTACTGTGTATAGTTTTGTTACACCCTGTATAAGGATGCCTCCTCGGTGACTCAATCAGAGTTGACGCCTCCTTCGCTTGCACGGACTTCTTCTTCTTCTTCTCCTCCTCCTCCTCCTCCTCCTCCTCTATTCTTCACACATATCAAGACTCTTTTATCCATAAGGGCTTAGAGCCCAACCTATCCCTGTTCCCGAACGCGCCGGGACTGGCTGGAGTTGTTGTGAGATAACTGTTCCTACACGTCTGTGCTATTTTTGCATATACTGCGAATTGAAGGTGCAAGAGGATTACTTCTGACATCTGACGAAGTCACGCTCCTTAATTTTTCGCAAACTAGGAAGTCCTTAGCCCTCCTCCTGGGATGAATGCCCAGGTGTATTATATTACACACTCTGTTCCTCCTCCGTCCTTACCAATGTTGCCAAATTTAGCGGGAAATTCAAAGCGGCTCGGACGCATCGGAAAGGATGCTCTGCATACTCAGACATGCCTTTAAAATTGGAGTTCCCAGGGACCTTCATGCAAGGAGTTATGTTTCGTCAGTATTTCATTTTTGATCTATCATAATAGCAAACATACTGTCAAATATGGAAAGCCAACATCTAGCCGAAATTGCAGCAAACATCATGTAAGAGAAAGTCAAGTCGACTCGATTAGATTGAAATTCCACTTACCTCATATCGATTCGGCTGTAATTCGATCGGAAATGAGCCATGGGTTCAAAAGATTGCAACTCGCAAAAAATTCAAAAGACTTGCAAATGTACTGTCTCACTGAGAAGCGGGAAAATTCAAAAGTGACCGATCGGATGCTGATTACACAGTAAAATAAAAAAGCATTTAAGCCAATCATCAGAGTCCTGGATTTTAAATTTCCTGCCCGTAACTAAGGAAATCTATAAACCGGACCGGAAAATAGCAGTGCCTCTGAGATCTTTAAACGCCTATGGCTTAACATCAAATTATAATTTTCGGATGGCGCGGCGGGCAAAATTCATATAGTCTGCTTTTCGTGAATTTTTAATCATGACTGTTAACTCAACCGTTTGGAAATAAGGAGTTTTATATAGAATATTTTCTGTCTCATTTACTAAATGTAAATAGATATAATTAATTAGTGATCACCCCCAAAAGTAGGAAAAAGTAGTCCAAAATTTTAGCAGAGGAGTCAAATTCAGATTCGCAACAGAGGTGTAGCGTGCAATTTGGCAACGTCGCCATTCGTCCATTTAAGCCCATGAAAAAGATCGAAGTGTTGGGTGTTCTGTGAACACCTTCGCATTTGACCTTTCATATGGGTTTAAATGGACAAAATACAACGTTGCCATACTGCAAGCTACGCTACTGATTCACAGCCAATACAGTCACCAACTTTGGAACATCGCTCGTAAATGACAACGCTGAAAGACCCTCATTATGGTCATCGTAAAGACCTCATTAACACTGATACGAGTCGATAGCGCATTGGATTCAGTTAGTTTCAAATGAAATATCGCTCTTTTTATTCATGTCGTTTTCACCGTGAAAACCAGCTGCGCTTCACGGGTTAGTTCTGGATATTAAAGCCTATAGTTTCCGAAAGCCCGGACTGATGCTTCCGAATCGGACCATAACAACTTTTTGGTTATGCATAAGACGCAACGTAACCCGATACTACTGAGCTCATGGTTTCCCTTTCAAAATCATGAGTGTAAACCTCCAATTTTGTTAACTTTCAATTGATCAATTCCTATGAAAGATATTGCGCATTATTTTAAAGTTATTAGAATACAACAAAAATTCGAAAAAATCGAGCCATTTTAACTAGCATTTAAGGTACGGTAGCATTAAGATTGGACATCCGCACAATCGAACTAATATCTGGTTTACGAGTGGATCAAATTTGTATTAATCGGATTATCGATTGGGTAGATTTTGAGTTATGGTTTAATCAATAAATAAAACGTTTAAAAATGTTCAGAACCAAGTGAGTCTCCATTAGATATTGACCGTCGTTTCTTTTAGCTTGATTTTACTTATTACAAAAATGTTTACATAAATGTTTTTCGAATTAGAGCTATCCCTCCCCGGACGCCAATGTTCCAATTTTATTTGATGGAGACGGGATTGACAGACACAGTTGGAATATTGATCGATTTGAGTGGATCAATTGAAATTGATCAAATCCAATGGGGCTCTTGCAAACTTTTGCTATAGGGGATTGAAATGTTGATTCCTGCATAAAACCCTGTAAAAATGACAGTGAGTACACTAAAAAATCACGAAATTCGCTCTCAGAATCGGGCATAATGGCGGACAGACGCAGCTATCATGGGAGATTCCTATCTAAATTGGGACATATCTCTGTGTTTCCGTAGAGAAAGTGACATAATAGACAGGAATCTCCCATGATACCTGCGTCGAACCGCCATTACCATCTTTCCGTTATAGCAGTTATGTGAGTTTATTACTAAATTTTAGACTTTCTTAGTGTGATTTCCGTGATTTTTGCTGGTCTTTACATAAGATTGGACTACTTATTTGCTTATAGCAAAATTTTGCAAGAGCCCCATCAGCCGTTCAGTAACAAATACTGTCTCGATTAAGTTCGACCAATCGATCAATCTGACACTCCTCATATCGAGGGATAGGATGAAATAGTTCCAGAAAAGTTTTTTTTTTGTTTTTTGTTTTTTGTTTTTTTTAGTACTATTTTACGAGCTGTTAAGTGTGCGCAGTCATGCATATAGACACAAGTCGTCCCAGTCCCCATGATCCCCTGGTCCACTTCCCCTTGGTCCCCTCCATTTCCGCGCTTTCCTCGCTCGGCACACGCTCTCCTCGATGGATGGACGACCGACGGCGACATCAGTTATTACTTGAACCACACACGAAACACGCTCCGTCGCGTCTCTTTAGCTTTAAGTCGACGACAATTCATTATACGGTGACTCTTAATAAGCTACAAATGAGGAGTGTTTGAGTAATTCTCCGTTCCCATTGTTAAGATTTCTCAATGTTCCACTCATATAGTATTCACCTTAGTTCATTTTCTATGCAGACAAGCTTCTGCCGCGTGCGTTTCAAATATGTATGTACTGCTGTCTGCTGTGGTGAAATATACTGCATTTTATCTAAAATTTCCACGTGACCTAACGGTCGCCTGTGCATTTATTCGCTTCTCTCCAGTGGCGTAGTGTGCAATTTGGGAACGTTGTAATGTGTCCATTTAAACTTATGTAAAAGGTCGAATGCGAAGTTGTTCACCGAACACCCAATAGTTCGATCTTTTTTCATGGGTTTAGGTTTAAATGGACGCATTACAACGTTGCCAAATTGCACGCTACGCCACTGCTTCACTCGCATAAACGATGATGAAAATAATAAAGATCATTAAAGAAAAAAAATCAAAATTTTAAAACGAAAGAGCTTGAGACTGATTCTAGGTCCCGAAGCAGTATCGTCTGTGTGTGGAATAGAATTCCTTCTTTTTTACATCATTTTCAGAACTCTATATTTTCCTCTTTTTTGATTTTTTTCTCCTCTTTTCCTTCTCTCAAATTTACGTCTCTGAGATCAGTGTTCTTGCTGATCATTGCAGGCAGGATGGCCCATTGTTACGCCACTGGAAAAATAATTTTTTTAAGTGGAGATCATTTCCGGAAAAAGAACTCACACGAAAATTTTGGTCTGCCTAACACGAACTCTCATTGTATTAAAATAATAATGGCTACGTAGAAGTAAAGTACATCTCATGGTGCATATATTTATATATTTATTTATTTATTTAATTTGGTACGTAAAGCCACAAGGCGGTTATGGCACAGGTCAAAAAATAAACGTTTTTAAATTAATAGTATAAACTAAAAATTGATGGCTTTGCTATCAATGTGTTTTTTTTTTAAATAATTGATACCTACAATTGCAATAAAACCTCTTAAAAAACCTTTATGTTCTACTTCCTAAGCGGAGCATAAATTTGAATGACTGAGGAGTTATTGGAAATTGGAAGGTTTACAGAGCAATTTTGAATCAGATAATCTTAGGGCAAATAGTGCCTTCCTTGATGTTTGGTGATGGTACCGCATGCCTCTGCCTGGACATGAAAAAGTTGACGCTACTTTTTTTAGACGTTTACTGTCACACGGAAGCACGAATGGACACACAATGAGTTTAAGATACTTGCCTTTGCTCTTGAATACATAAGCTACATTCAGTAAGGCCCAATGGGGGAACAACACTCGACCTACACCTACGTGTTTCAATCTTTAATTTGTTTTTTTCTTCTCTCTCTTTCTCTTTTTCAGGACCTAGGATTCAAAATCAAAGCAATGGAATGGAGGGGGAGCCTTCTCCTACCAATATTCGTTCTTTTTATAAGTACAGGTGAGTACATATGAGTCCATGAATGAATTTTAACTAACTCTTTTTTTATTGTTTTTTTTTTTTCTCTGAAAAAAATACGTTTGCGGAGCCAAAGTTAACATATATATTGATATTTATCAGCAAATTAACATTCATCACTGTGCGCAACTATAGTCACAACCAGCTGCTCTTGTGGTGGCGGAAATTGGAACTGAAAATCAAATTCACATTAGTTTTATTTTTTTATTTTTTTGGTATTCTTGTTTTTCTTTCTTTTTTTGCGTGTGTTTTCTGACGTAATAGAGGATTAGCTGTGTCGAAGGTTTCACTACTCGGATCCAAAAATTTTGACTCTTTGTTGTTCTGGGCATGAGCTCAAACAAAGCAGTGACGTCGCGTCGCTTGCAATCAGCCAACGTCACAATTTTCCCATTTAAGCCCACGCAATATACAGGGTGTCCGGTAAGTCCCGGAACGGCTGCGCCATTTCTTTATTTACGCAGATAAAAAAACCAAACTTTGGGAATGTTCCTAGATAAATAAAAACTACTTTTTGGGGGGGTCAAAATTTTGGTCGCCCCTCCCGGGGAGGCGGGGGCGCCCCTAACTTTTTTTTTTCAAATGGCAACCCCTATCTTGTGATACCTCATTCGAAAGAGGATAAAAAACTAAGCATTTTGGCGCAAACCGCATGTCGATATCTCTTTTAGTATTCGAGATATCGAACTTCAAAATCTATGGAAACCCATTTTAAAAAAATCATAACTCTTATTCAGAAAGTCGCTATTTAAAAAACTAGGGGTCTAAACTACTCTACATAACAAGCTCTTTCCAGGGAAAAACACCTCTGCCCAAAAAAATTAACTTACAGATATTGTTTTTTTTTTCCCGCCAAAATGTTTTGAAAAATTTTGGCGGGGAAAAAAAACAATAACTGTAAGTTAATTTTTTTGGGCAGAGGTGTTTTTCCCTGGAAAGAGCTTGTTATGTAGAGTAGTTTAGACCCCTAGTTTTTTAAATAGCGACTTTCTGAATAAGAGTTATGATTTTTTTAAAATGGGTTTCCATAGATTTTGAAGTTCGATATCTCGAATACTAAAAGAGATATCGACATGCGGTTTGCGCCAAAATGCTTAGATTTTTATCTTCTTTCGAATGAGGTATCACAAGATAGGGGTTGCCATTTGAAAAAAAAAAGTTAGGGGCGCCCCCGCCTCCCCGGGAGGGGCGACCAAAATTTTGACCCCCCCAAAAAGTAGTTTTTATTTATCTAGGAACATTCCCAAAGTTTGGTTTTTTTATCTGCGTAAATAAAGAAATGGCGCAGCCGTTCCGGGACTTACCGGACACCCTGTATCGATTCCAAGGAGTGCACTATGCACCTCCGACAGCTCGATCTTTTGATTGCGTTTAAATGGACAAAATTCAGCGTTGCAAGATTACGCTACTGAACCCAAAACAGATTTGACAAAACTAATTCAACTAAATTATCGAATCAGTCCGGCTAGCAAGTAGGTAAATTAGTCGTTTTAAGTTCAGGTATGGACACCTAACCTAATTCAACAACAATCGCTATTTACCTCGGCAACTATAGCGTCTAATTTAGTTGCTCTCTTTACTGATTCGATAAATTACTTGTTTTTAGACGACTCACACTGAACACGCAAAAAATTAGTCGATTTAACAATGCTAGTGTTAAAAGAGGTGATCGCAAAATGGTAAAAGTTAATTCATCAAAACACAATTGAGGCAGTGGCTGCAGAATAATTGACTCTGTAAAAGAAGAGTATTTCTTCGGAGAAGCGCACTTTTGATTTCATGAGTTCTCATTGAAGGGAATTCGCAATTGAAGGGAATGTTGTGTGTTCATAAAACCAAAGATAAGCACCTCCAAAGAAATCAACACACTTTCATAATGTCAGTTACTCAGAACGAGCATACCCCATGTTTTATGTGCTGTTATTGCAGCCACCGCACCGCCTCAATTCTGAATCAACTAAACAGCACTACTTTTTTTTTTTTCTTTTTCTTTTTCTTTAAGTGCAGTTTCATATTAATTTTACCCAAGTCTATCCCAAACTCGCGCTCTTCAGCCATAACCTTCACTCGAATCAGCAGCCATATAGTGAGCTGGTTGTAGGTTGTGCAATGACCGAAACGGCCAAGAAGTGAGAACCCTCAGATATGAGAAGCAAGTTCCGCAGACGCTTGTTATCGTGATCGTGTGTGTGTGCGTGTGTGTGTATTTTATGACATTCTTACGTTTAACTAAACTTTCACGGTTTTTTTTTTTTTTTTTTTTTTTTTTTTTTATCTTCAAGTACTTTATCGCTCGGTATGTTTGAATTACGAAACCTATTTTTACCCATCGAAATATTATTCTCATGCGCCGACACTGCATGCAAAGAGACTGGATGAACGTTAATAGTTATATTCAATGGTATCTTTGCTGTAGCTTATATTGTTACCTGTTCCTTGAATGAAAAATTCGTTCATGAAAATATAAATCTAATTGACTTGGGAAGGAGCGCGTTCAAACGTGGAAACCTGGAAATATGTATATTTTATTAAAATCCTTTGCTTTACTAAAATATTCAGCGTGTTATCTTAATTATTGATCACAAGTAGTTATTAATTAATCCGACCACACAGAGATTTAAACAGAAAATTTAAAAGCTTGAAACACATAATAAACAGACAAGAAAGTAAACCTAAAAACATTTGGGGTTCGATGTATTTATTTTTATTGGCAGTGTGTGGATCGATTGTGGGGCAAAAATATGGATCGAAGATTTGAAACCTTGGGATTATTAAAAGACGGGTTTCAAATAATGTCAAAATATATTAAATAATGAGTAGAAAAAATGAAAAATAATAAATTTGGAAAACATACTGATACGGGGATGCGTATTACATTAAGGTGCTTGCGCTATGCGACAGCACTGAAAAAAAAAAAATATTTATAAAAAACTTCTTGCTTGTATACTTTTGACTTTAGAACCTTGTGCAAGACACTGCGAGTGTAAAGAAACCTAGTGTTAAAAAACTAATAAAAATGGGAGAAAAAACTCTATGACTGACTCGCTAATTAATTGTGATTCGCTGTTGTTGAATAATTACTATTACTTTTTTTCTTTCAGAATTAGAAGCACAATATACTCAAATTCGTTCCGAGATCCCTCCATCATTGCTAGAATGCTACAGGTATCCTGAACTCCTGCAGCGCGAGCACTTGTTGCCCATGACAACCAATGTCCTGATTGCGCTCATCAGGAAAATAGAAAAGTATCAAGGTTCGAATCTTGACGCCCGAACCACATCTTTAGCTCTACTTCACAAGTAAGTTTCACACTTCATGCTCCAACGCTTCTCTATACAGTATGTTCCAGAAGTCCTTAGCTCGTTCAAGTTGAAAAACATGTCATCTCATTTCGATGAATGACGGGTGTGCTCGTTACTTACGTGGCTCTCAGAATTACTCGTATTCATCAATAGAAGATTCTGCTGACCAACAGCTAAAGAGCATATCTGATGTAAATCGGAATGAGGTACGTGTTCATCGACTAGGGCCCGGTTAGGACTTTTGAGACATACTGTATACCTCCATTCTTGTGTCATCAATATTACAATATTATGCAATCGGTGCGTGTACTTTTTCATAGTAGTGATACACTTTATGTTAACAAATTAAACCTGTCTCTATTTTGAATTACAGTTCGAGGTGTCAACACTTCCCCGGTCGATACTTCCGAGCATCATGCAGTTACTTTCGGATATGTAAAGACAAGAGGGCTGTTCATTTACTTTTTCGTTAAACCGATTATTGAGACTGACTATGAGTGACGATATTGGTCAAGCATTGTGAGACTAAGCCGTTGCTATGGTAACCATAGTTAAGATTCCATCTAGCTTTATATAGAAACTACTCACAGGTAGCTGTTGAAAACGAGCAATTTAACCATGGTTATCATAGCAATAGTTAAGTCTTACCATTCTAGAACTATGGCGTCACTCTTAAACAGAACAACTATAATTTAAGGTGATTCTATAGGGTTTAAAAAAACACAAAGAGAACAGGTAAAACCGAAACCTGTAATCTGTGCTGATACAACTCCAAATTACATTTGATTTTTTCCTTCCAAAAAAAGTCTTTATTTCTGACCAATTTGGCCCGTCTTTAGCTTTAAAAAAAATCAAGCAAAAAATTACGCAGGTGCTGACGATCTGTTTTTCGTATCCTACTCGTCTGTTCAGAGAAAACAGCCGAAAACTGTCAAAAACGGCTATTTTCGGAGCCAGTGATAAGTAACGCCATCTATCGGATTAAAATCCCCGGGATTTTGCCATAGGATCACATTAAATGCGTGAAAGTAAACAATCAGCTTGGGGAGGGGGGAAGGGGGGTCATTTGATGTATCCAAATAATTAAGGGTCGACCTGCCTTCACATTTAACACAAGCTCTCTATTATCATCTGAGAGTTTCTGAGTAGATATATTTTTCATCATCACATCAAATATTTTTAGACCTCAAATGTATGACGACGGATCACTTTTTAAAAAAGTTATAATTATTTATTTTATTTTTTTATTTTATTTTTTTGCTTAAAAGGACGGATTTTTATTCTTTTCATTTGATTCAAAAATCTAAATCTGTAACCTCAAATCTTAATTTTTCTTCCCACCCACCCATGCGTCTCATCACTTTTAATAAAATAATGATGATGTTTTTTTTCTTTTCACACCAGGTTTAGGTTAGATGGAATTGAAAGGCAACCCAACGTCGAACACACCGAGCACATAATACCTTACGCAACAAAAAGGCCTGAATTTTTCAGGCAAAAACTTCTCTTAGAAAAATTTTTACCCAGTAGATACGAAGTTCTTCTTGAAAGTTTAAATCTTGTCGAGCGAGTAAGTCATTTAAACTCATATTGATATTGATTGTTTTTGGATACCTACGCGGTTCATTCCGAAAGTGTAGCTGGTTCGATCGATCAATGACTGTCCATAACCAGTGGTGACTTGTAAAATCTGGCAACGCTGCAATGTTGTCGATGTAAACTGATGAAAAATGTCGAACTGAGAAGATTCATAGCAAACTGCCTCAAAATTGATATTGCACATGAATTTAATGGGGGGGGGGGGAGACTGCAGCGTTGCCACATTGTAAGCGACGCAACGCCATGCCACTGGTCCATTGATTGATCGAGCATCTGCTTCATAGAACCGCTGACCTGCCATCGTGTGTTAGATATGAATCTAAACCTTGAGTGTCCACTTTATCAATCGATATACTCACGAACTCACGTTAATTTACAAATCCGCAAATCTGTTCAAACGATTCGACATAATTCATTCACGGCTATATATTTTTCCGGGATAAAGCCTAGCCCGGTAGTCTTAGATCTTCAAAGATAGCTGCAAATAAGACATTTCGTCCATGTTTTCACAAAGAGTCGTAACTCAAAAAAGTCTCGAAATGTCGCATTATGGTTTCGGTTCCATAGCAATAGCAAAAAAAGTAAATTTGCTGTATTATTATTTTCCCTAATTTTGTGCGTAACTTAGAAAAGTCTCAAAAATAATTCCATTGAGATTGGATGGTTGGCTCGCCATTGAGGAAAGAAACTACGATGAGAGATTTTGAAACGTTTAATTGAGTTTCACATATTTATAAAAACACTGACAATTTGGTGATCGGTACGCATCATACATAATTTTCAAGTAATCGCAAATCAACAGATATTCGATGATAAAACTTGTAAGACGTGTCTATCTTGACAATAAATGGATCTGTGATATGATTAGTGATGGTCTGATTACGCGGTGTTCAGCAAGCGCTTTATACAGGGTGTGGCAGACCACCCGTCCACTATCTTTATCTCAAAAACGGCCGAAAATTGAGCTTCGGGGGCAAAACTTTCATAGGGTATATCGACCCCAAGGAATCCAATGAAAATATTTTCAGCCCCCAAAACCACCCCTTGGGGGTTATTTAGGGGGGTGGGTACCCGTATCTCGAAAAAATCAAATGGAAAGGGTATGTTTTGACATTGGAATCTAATACGGCATATAAAAATAAAACTTTTTTACCCCCAAGTTTTTTTTTATAAAAACCACCCTTTTTTGAGTTAGGGGTGGTTTTCAAAAATTTTAGGGGTAATCTTTGATTGACCGCTGTGCCCCTCCAAATCATTGGATTTCAAAAAACCAAGAAGTTTCTGAAAGGGCAGACCAAGGACTTTCTTTTGATGTATCACATGCCTATGTTTTGTGAAAAAGGGTACAAGGCCCCCTCACCCCAAAATTTTAGGGCTTCGGGGGGCCCTACGTAAAAATTTTCAAATGTAAAGGTATGGCTTGTGATACATCGTTTGAAAGGTCTTTCAGAGACAAAAAAGTGATACCCCCCAAAAGTCGTAAAAACAACCCCCTTCCAAAATGGCGGCCGTTTTAAGGTTAGGGGGGCTCAAGGGGGGACCTTCAGAAAAATGATCCAAAATTGAACGATACATGTCTAAAAGGGTCTTAAAAAGAGAAAAATAATGGTTCAAACCGCGAGTCAAACCGACTTTTCAATCCAAAGTTACGGCCGATTGAAATTTAGGGGTAACTTTTTGGGAAACTCAACTACCCCTAAATTTCAATCGTCCGTAACTTTGGATTGAAAAGTCGGTTTGACTCGCGGTTTGAACCATTATTTTTCTCTTTTTAAGACCCTTTTAGCCATGTATCGTTCAATTTTGGATCGTTTTTCTGAAGGTCCCCCCTTGAGCCCCCTAACCTTAAAACGGCCGCCATTTTGGAAGGGGGTTGTTTTTACGACTTTTGGGGGGTATCACTTTTTTTGTCTCTGAAAGACCATTCAAATGATGTATCACAAGCCATACCTTTACATTTGAAAATTTTTACGTAGGGCCCCCCGAAGCCCTAAAATTTTGGGGTGAGGGGGCCTTGTACCCTTTTTCACAAAAAATAGGCATAAGATACATCAAAAGAAAGCCCTTGGTCTGCCCTTTCAGAAACTTCTTGGTTTTTTGAAATCTAATGATTTGGAGGAACACAGCGGTCAATCAAAGATTACCCCTAAATTTTTTGAAAACCACCCCTAACTCAAAAAAGGGTGGTTTTTAGAAAAAAAAACTTAGGGGTAAAAAAGTTTTATTTTTATATGCCGTATTAGATTCCAATGTCAAAACATACCCTTTCTATTTGATTTTTTCGAGATACGGGTACCTACCCCCCTAAATAACCCCCAAGGGGTGGTTTTGGGGGGCTGAAAATATTTTCATTGGATTCCTTGGGGTCAATATACCCTATGAAAGTTTTGCCCCCGAAGCTCAATTTTCGGCCGTTTTTGTGATAAAGATAGTGGACGAATGGTCTGCCACACCCTGTATATACGGGTTCTAACTGGCATCGATGGTGTGTTAGTTATCTGTTCACCAATTTCAATCAATAAAACCCGTTTTTTAGGTTTTTTGATTAAGCTCAGGTTATAATATTGGAAGTGTCAAGTTGGATCTCCTGCAATTTGATCGTGTGCGAGGGCAAATGCCTTTACTCAGGAAAATTTCCAAAATAGTCCAAAGAAAGTGAGCGAGGTTACTCTTGATGAAGCATCGATAGACTTCAGTTTATTCGAAATTCGATCGTGCAAAAAGCAATTGCGCTTCGTACACGCTAAAATGGATTTGAACAAACTGCAGAATTGCCAACTTGACTCTTCTAAAATTCAAACATAAACTTGACTAAAACATTTCAATTACAGGGTTAATTGGTTTTGTTGACTCAAATTGGTGAACATATAACACACCATCGTCAAATAACGCTGCAGGTCAAACTGCACAGTTGTTTGACGGGCCGTCAAACGGCACAGTTGTTTGACAAACGGAACATCAACGGAACATGCAACGGTTGGCTCACCTGCCGTTTGTGGTAGATTTCAGCTCATCGATTGCTTGTTTGACGATCCTATAGTTTGATCGAGTACGGAGCGCCCCTTTAGCAGGCCGCCAAACTGTGGTGGTGGATAGTGCACACTAGAGTCCCTATATGTAGAGAGTTAAGACAAGAGGGTAGTCAACTTCTGATTGGTCGATGAATTTTAGGCTCTACGGACGCCGCCATTGGATGCGATTTTGCACTTTCGTTTTGTTTACCAACGGTCTTTTACAGATAAAAGAGTTAATTTGCGATGAATCTGTTAATTTTAATCATGATGCACCACAAGAATGTCTATAAATCTCAAAAGAATCATTAAAAGCGTTAATACATGTCGATCAACAAAAGCAGGGAAAGATTACATCCTTACAAACTTAGTGGAACTGTAATCTTTGCAGTGGAGCAAAACACAACAACGGCCTCAGAACGTGAACAAATGTGCAAAATCGCATCCAATGGCGGCGCCCATGATTTCACTTGTCTTAACTCTCTACATATAGGGACTCTAGTGCACACCAATCGCAAAAACCCCCAATTTGGAGCTACTTTGAGAAACTAGTATCGCAGCGTTTGAAGCATACAGAATGTTCATTGAGTTATTTTATTTTTATTTTTTAGTGCACCTTACATTGGATGCTGAGTAACTCAGTGGATCCGTGGGAGAGAGGGGACGAGTCCTTCACATGTAGTCGACTGAACAGCAACGATTATAATCAGCCGGGAAGATTTAAAAGAGCCGCAGCAGCCGCGGCTGGCGACCCCGCAATTCAACAAGGATGGGATTCGCAGTATTCGAGAGACCCTTCACTCCCAAGGGACCCTTCGCAATACTCGCGAGATCCCCAGTTTCAAAGGGATCCATCTTTTTCAAGAGATCCACAGTTCCAAAGAGATCCATCATTTTCAAGAGATTCGCAGTATCAGAGGGACTACGAAGGGTCCTTAAACCAAAATCGTGATCCATTGGATCAATCGTCTCCTTTCGGACAAGGTCAGCAGGGACAGAGTTTTCCGAGGTGAGTAATACAATATGTTCGTTTGGTAAAGAGGACGTGAAAAGAGGCCAAAATATTGCAAAGATAAAATATGGTTTTTTGTTTGTTTTGATTTGTTGTTGTTGTTGTTGTTGTTTTTTTTTTTTTTTTTTTTTTTTTTTTTTTTTTTTTTAGGGGTTATTTTTACTTTTGTCCGGTTGAGGTTTGAACCTATAGACACATAAAAATGAGGTTCTTGAGTGTAATATATCCGACAGATATTGCGGCGTCAAAACTACTGTATGACTCTTGATATGCTGTTATCAATGTTTCAAGAATGTCAATCCAAATGTCAATCCGTCCCATTTATATTGATAGTCTGGCTACTCCGTATCCCCAGAAGTCGAAAGAAGAAAAACAAAAATGAAAAAAATGAGACAGTAGAAGATCTTTAGTTGAGGATACTGAAGCTTTGGTAAGATGCACAAAATGTGTGGTCTTTTCAACTAAAAAAATGTCTACGAGGCCAGTTTTTTTGCAAAAGGTTTAATTGGCGTAACAAAAGCTTTTTCTTTCTGTATCGTTTCAGCGCAAGCTCATTCAATATCCCTTTGAGCAAGAGGTAATTTGGTCAAAACACCCCTTATACTTACAAAATCTTGATTGGATAGTTAACTTTACCTACTCGCCAGTATTGATTTTGCCTATGTCCTTCTTTCAAGGCGCTTTAAGGATGCATGATTTTAATATCCACAATATAAGCCGCTTTCAATGTTTTAAAGCACTGAGATTGAGAGAACCTGTCAACCAGATTTAGGACAAAACAGAATACAGACATGAGCGTCGAATTGTAGCAAGCAACTGTATAGGTAAATTTATTCCTACCTAAAGATACATAATTTAGCTTTTCTCCCTCAACGATCGAAGACGCTCATAGCACACAAAAATAATTTTTTAAGCAGCGTTTTAATCTAAATTGAACGTTTAATTCCACTTACCGTTTAAAAAATTTCAGAGACCCTATCAGCGGTGGAATCAGCGGGAGCACATTCCCCCAGAGGAACCCTGGAAATTATGAGAGTCCGTACAATCAGCCTGGATTAAGCTCTTGCCCCACTGACAATGGAGTTTTGTCCAGCAAGTGAGTAAAAGCCACAGACTTTCAATTGTTTTAATTGTGGCCACTTAAATCGCTTTTTATCACTGAAAATTGAGTCTTATTGAGTTCCTTTGAGTGTCGAATTTCACTGTCTCATCATCCCGAAAAAGCAACTAAAACAATCCATCAAAATTATCTATGTCTCCTCGGTCATTAGATCAAAGCTCGTGACTTTGCTAAAATTTTCAGCATGAAATCGTATTTTCTCCCTTTTTTTCTTTTCTTAATTGTGACAGTTTTTTTTCTCACTTTTAAAGTGTCATATTAAATTTTCAGAACCCGTCTGTTTGATCAACGTGTTTAAGCTTGTACGGAGGTTTATAATCTAAAGAAAATTGAAAAAGAATTATCTCAATAACTTTAGGAGAGAAGAGAGCCAAATTTACCCATTGTGATTGTGAAAGTACTTAGTCTCTAAAGGAGTACCTAATTTTATCGTTCTTATGTAAGGTACGGAGCTTACAAAGCTGGACTGGTGATAGCAGGGATAGCTGCTGGTCTGCAGCCACAGAATGTGTCTCTAGGCAATATACTTTCGAGCCGGGAATCGTACAGTAGCAACAATAACCGAGGCGGTCTCTATCAACGAGGATCATCATCAGTATCCTACAGAAGCACACAAACATACGGACTCATGATTGATAACCGATGGGCAGCTACTGTCGGCGGTACGATTCATCTTGTAAACCCTACTACAGGCAAATTAAGGAAGAGGATCTTGGGTTTGCTTATTTTTCAAACGGCAAAATCCGAGGAATTCCTGGGTAGAAGAAGCAAAAGTTTGAAAGGATTCTTCAGAAAATGATTTTAACCCCCTAAAACCATCTTGCAAAAATTGAATTTTTTGGGAGTTTGATACAATCCTTTTTTCTTTTTCTTTTTTTCGTCGGTTCAAGTTATTATGGATCATTTAAAAAATTTTCGATGAATCAGAATCCTCAAAAATGGAGGACCTTGAATGGATAGGACAGCAGTGGCGTAGCCAAGGGGGAGGGGGGGTCCAGGGGATCTGGACCCCCCCCCCCCATGACACCAAAATTTGTCCTAAAAAAAGGTCATTTTTTGCATTTTCAGACAAATTTTACCAAATTAGTATCTTTGGACCCCCTCATGACAATTTTCGAACCCCGGACCCCCCCCCCTAGAAAAATTCCTGGCTACGCCACTGTAGGACAGTAATACACCTTTCAAAATAGGGGACTAGCTACACTCAGTCTCTTCATCAGACGAACCACTTTTACAAGTCCTTGTAGAATTTACGCTAAAATATTCCAATCGACAAAAAATCCAAACAATATGTTTTGTAATTATTCTAAAATTTTCCTTAATTTTTTTTGCAGGTGAAATTGCCTTGATGGTCCTTTTGAAAACTCCTTCCGGATTTCAGAGCATGAGGGTAGGATTGAGTGGAGGCTGGAATGATACGTGCGTTCCGAAATGGTACTTTTTACGCGAGCCGTATCACGAGACTATCACGGACACAGAAGTGCGCGGATCAGTTGACGGTAATAAAAACATCCAGAACCCTCCCTCCAATTCATTCATGTTTCTTTCTAATACGACCACCGTACATTGTTTCACTGCAATTCATTCATGTTCTTGCTCTAATATTATTGCCATAGCGTGTAATAATGTATCAATATCCTCGTTAGATTCGCAGTTAATCATAAAATAATGCATTTTTATTAGCCGTCTAGGAATAGCGCAAGCACATACGTAGGCCGCATTCAGGGTCATTCCTCAGTGGCTCATCACTGATGATATACAGTATATCCCAGAAGTAATGGCCACGAAAGCTAGTGATGGCCCTGGAAAAAAAAACACGTATCTCGTTTCGATAAACAATAGGTCTGCTCGTCAGTTATAGGTCTGTGGGTCCACAGAATCGTCTATTGGTTTGTAATTTGTATGAGAAATTCTGCCAAGTACAAGCTACCAAGCAGACCCAAAATTTATCAAAATGGGATAAATGTTTTTCAACTTAAACTTGATTAGACTTTTTGGGACGTACTGTAAAAAATATAATGATCAAGTTTGGTATCAAGGACATTTGGTACCAAATAGTAACATCAGCCGACCGAGAGTGGTTGGAGTCGAATCCCACCACATTTACGTCTGTTTTAGGAAAACAATCCAATGAACTTTGCCGATTATAATAAAAATACATCAAAATTGCAAATTGCGAATGGGATTGGCCTCTGTCGTCTGGCATGACGGTCAGCGCAACTGGTCAGTAAACCCGTATATTAAAGAATCTTGCCTTATGGGGTTTCGATTCTGATTGGCTGTGAATTTCAGGCTGTCACGGAGTTCAAGGAGGCGTTCTCTGTGCTATTCTCCATAAAGTGACCGTTGGAACGCCTCCTCGGGGAACCCTACCAATCAGAGTGGACGCCTCCTTCGCCATTCTTCTTCTTCATTCTTTACGTAGCGAGACTCTTTCATACGTATACAGGGACTCTACTGTAACCTAGAGGTTCCGGGTTCGAATCCCGGCCGAGGTGACAAGTTTCGACGGTCTCAGATCTAGTGATTTCGAAAGAACATGGGCGTAACTCTTCTTTATTTCATCTTTCCTTCTTCTTATCTCTTCCTATTTTGTCTTCTTGGCTCTAGTTGGCAAAAGAGGACACTTAAACTTTCAAACAAACAAAAAATTAGAAAAAAAAGACCACTCATGAAATGATATGATGAACAAACTATAACCTCCACTAAACGCAGCGAGATGATGACTAACTGAACGAACAGCCGGAGACGGACGACGGACGTCCGACCACGTGAGTCGCGTCGTTCGCGCCACGCGGTTACAGACCATTACGGTATGGCTTGTTTGATTGCCCGCAGCTGCAAGTACCTGTAGATACACATACAGTCATATATACGCATGGAGTAAACTCATAACTCGCATCAAATCAAACGATGCCATGAATGTGTGAGCTGCATGCGGAGAGGCGCACAGAAGTATGTGAAACGCCATGTGACTAGAATGAAACTACGAAAAATAAAAATGAAAATGTCTAAAGTAAAGAGGGAACAATTTGCTTGGAATGAACAATGAAGTCACCAAAGAAGGGCACGCACGAGCTTTCGTTTTGCTGAACTTAAGTGGCATTCTTTTGATTCACCGATAATGGGTCTGTTGCGTACTTTTGCTACATCAATATAACTCATTGTTTCTAACGTAAAATTCGGTGAAAATAACGATGCGCACATTAAAAAATTTTAAAATTTATGTAAACATGAACAGAACTTACAAACATTTGAATGTTTCGTTTAGATGCGTACATTTCTTATATTATTTTGCAATCTTTAATAAACCGAAAAGACCAGACAGCAAATGCCGCCTACAGTTCATGTATTTAGAAGGGAATTCCATCATTTTGTAGTTACGATGTTTTTCACCTATGCACGGTGGTTTTGTCTATGTAGTAGTATACCGGTGCAAATAGTGTCTAGTGTAGCGCGGGCTGTTTAAAATTGAAGTGATTTCCTGAGTTAATGAGTGAATTTTGAACGTTTTTAATGTGCGCATCATTATTTTCGCTGAATTTTACATAAGAATCAAGGTTCTATATTGTTGTAGCAAAAGTATGCAACAGACTCATTCTATCGATTAAAAAAAAGCTCTCATACTCCAGTTCATGACGAAAGCACTATAACGCACGAAAATAATCTAGTCTGAAATATTTGTTTCAGCCGATGGAATCATTGATGAATATTAAAATTCCTTCAAATTAGGTTACAGACGGATAGGAGGATAATCACTTATGATTCTATCGGTGGCCAAAAAGGTGACGAATAAGAATGTTTTTGGTATCTCTTAGACTACGGAATTTGATGCACCTGATGAAACATATTTTCTCCAACAGGTATCATTTTGGCGTACAAAATGACCGACATCACAAGGATAGACAATACAATTAAGCTATCTCAAATTTTGGACATGTATTATTCAGAGCAAGGTATGTTTGACTCACATGTACAAGCTGGCAACCGTGGACAGCTTTATGCCAGTCTAGTGCCCTCATCGTACGCCCAAGATCAGGTAATCATGTCTTTGATAGTCAGCTCTCGTTGAATGGTTCATAAAACAGGCACCCGTTTAAAAAGTAATTTATTCCTTATCAAACTCCAATAAGAATAATGAAGATGACTTATCCGTGTGTTTGATTATTAGCCTGAGCCTTATCGTGCGAAGGTTTTTGAAACTTGGTTCTCTACTCTTAAAAACATTGGGAACCAATGCTCTCGTAAAAAGTTCATTAAATGACGCAGATAAATCTGAAACAGTTTATGCGTATACAGAGCGGGTAGATAACTACAATCGAGAAGCATATCTACGGGCAGGTGCAGATATTGTCCTACGATGACTTCACTTCTCGTGTAAGCCTCAGCCATACGCCCATACGCACAAATGAAGTGGTTGTCAGTAAGTGAGCGCTGATTGGTCGGCAAAGCTTTGCAGTAAACTGAGTCATGTGATGAGTGAGAGCAAATCAGCGTTTACTTCTAGCAAAAGCTTCTTGTTAAAGTATATTTTATTTATTCGGTTTGGGTGAAAATTTGAAGCTCGGAACTTTTCGTGTCATTCATCGTTGCCAAACAAACATTACGAGCGCGATAAAAAAAAACTGCACCATCGTTGGATCGGGTGAAAATCTTCAGCCCCGAACCGAATAATAAAATTAGCTTTTTGTGTGGCAGGAGCTTTTTGTGGGATCAGGTAATGCGCAGAACCCTTTCCGCATCTATATGCTTCCTTTAAACCATGTTGCAATATTGTGTGCACTATGTATGATACGCGTTATAGACTCATTTGGTGATGGCGTCATTGCGTGCGATCCATCATTTTGTGACCGAACAAACCACTCTCTTCCTCTATGTTGTCTGGCTGAGCAAGGGGATTGTTTGTTTGGGCACAAAACGATGTATCAAAGCGATATATTGCATCGTGACGTCCCACTAAATGAGTCTTTAGTGTTTAATCAGTAGTGTCAATTTTCTTTGTTTTTGACTACACCGTCTGGCGTTCCAAGTTACAGTTTTGATTTTTGAGCTCATTTATTTTTCAGCCAGATTTAAGTAAAACAATATGAAATTTTTTTTAAAAGAATAATGTGATTTTTTATTCATCTATTCATTCAGTAATTTATTTTCATCATTCTTAATTTTTTTTCTCACACAATTTGTTTCATTCCCTGATAAAAAAAAAAAATAAGTAAATATATTCATTACAGTCTTACAACTTTGCATTGAGTCTAAACCCTGAACTACCAGCATCTGTAGCGTTTGCAGATAATTCTGTCATCAGTTCTTCAACTCAAGCGGCGATCTCTAGTTTCAACAGCTATGTTGGTAAGCTCCCTTGTTGTATTTTTTAGCATTTAACGAAGGAGGGGATAGAAATAGTAGCTTCGCTCTCGTATTCATTCAAAAAATTCAGAACCTTGTGCGCTTCAATTAAAGAAATTAGAAGCATTTATTATTATAACTTTAAGAAAAAAAGGAAAATTTTTTCGATGTCTCAGAGCTCATATTGCAATTTGTTTTAAGAAACTGCTACCTCTAGTTATTATATACACTCTAAATTCAAATCAAAATAAAATCACTAGGAAAATAAAATTTTGTTCGACCTGCTGTGATTAACAGGATTAAGAATATTTTCAAAGATTCTGTCCATCATAGGAAGTTAATGCAGTGATAATGTTTGGTTACAGCTTCTTTAGGTCCTCGGTACTCTCGAGATAGCTACAGAAACTCACCGCAACCAGAAACCGCAGCCGATCTTTATGTTGTTCTTGATTTTTCATGGGACTTCCAAGACGCTCGAAGGATTCTCACGTAGGTTTATTTAGATCTAAATGAGCAACCTCGTCACTCGTCACTCATACATCATCGGTTTCAGAATCATACTGTGGCGATTCGTGCAAAGCAACCAACGATTCTTGACCATTTTACTCAGTGGCGTAGCATGCATTTTGGCAACGTTGCATTGTGTCCATTTAAACCCATGTAAAAGGTTGAATGCGAATGTGTTCACCAAACACCCAATAGTTCGATCTTTTTCAAGGGTTCAAATGGACAAACTGCAACGTTGTTAAATCGCACGCTACGTCACTGATTTTAATATCGATTTTGTAGAAGAGTCAGATAGTCTCGACAATTTTCTGTTAAGAATAAATTATTTTACAAAGATTTTAAGTGAAGAACGCACTTTGTTGCCATAGTGAGCGAGCCGCCACGGCTTCAAAAGAATTCGTATAGTTACTAAACGTTTACAGACGGACATACGGCAAAATAGGAAACGGTCGAACACACAAAAATATATTGTTGTAAGCAGTGGCGCAGCGTGCAATTTGGCAACGTTGGTTTTTTTCTATTAAAATCCACGCAAAGGGTCGAATTTGGAAATGTTTACCGAATACCCCATAAATTCATTTTGTTTGTTGGTTTAAATGGACAAAATATACAACAATGCCAAAGAATGCCAAGCCAGTAATTATTTTAAATTATATATATCTATCGGTCACATGAAGTGCCTCGGAATGATTCAGCCAACTTTGTTCTATAGAGATAGAACAGAAACTTGTTAGATATCAACACTGCCGGTTTGTGGATGTTTACTGGCAATTCATCGGTGATTCAACCGGTTGAGAAAAAGATTGATAGTTCGAGTATTTCTATTTTCTATAATTCATTGGTATGCTTCTTAGCTGATATCAATTGTAACCTTTGATTCAACCGGTAGAAACACCGATGGATTGTACGAGTAACGTAGTACTACTGAATATCCGCTTAAAGGAAGCATTGTTAGAGATATTCTTGTTTATTAAGCATAGGCTTGGTGGCGATTCCATGTTATTGCCTTTCCTTCTAAATCTAAGAAATTCGAGAAGTCATGTCAAACTGAGACAAGTTTTATAGCGAATTGCTCCGTTATCAAATTTCTATAGGTATCGTGATTGAGATGTTATTTCATTGATTGATAGCCATGCCTTGATTGGCGGTCTAAACTTTTTCCTGTAATGTAAGAGAATGAAGCAGTACTTTCGCAATATTTTCCTTTAATATGTCCGACTGCACTAAGACGTATTTTCTTTTCAACAGATACTTGATTGATCAGTTTGACGTTAGCCCGCAAAGCAGTAAATTTTACCTCATTAATGCGAGAGATGGCAACATCCTTGTCAACGCAACGCACTCGTGCTTGGACTTTCATCTCAACTTCACGGAAGTTGCATACCGTTCTCGTGAGTATATAGGCTTTGTGTTCAACTTAAATCTTTGACTTTCTTATCGTGCCGAAAAGGTTCGAACCAACGAGCTATATCTATATATAAAGGATTTGTGGGACAATAGGACATCCTTTCGAAGCAGCTCGGAGGCAGCCGTGGTGAAAATTTCTTATGGAGCTCTCGGGCTCGGTTTGTTTGCTCATTTTTCTTTAAACCTTTAAAGTTTTTTTTTTTTTTTTTTTTTTTTTTTTTTTTTTTTTTTTTTTTTAAGTATCCACACAAATCCATTTGAAACTGGTTTTAAACGAAAGTTCAATTTTTTTAGAGTGGATATCTATACGCACCAATGGATATTTTGATTTCTTTAGAAAGGATTTGAACTGAAAGAAACAAGCAACATTTTCTCACCGGGATGGTTGCATTAAAATGCAGTGTCCAGATAGCCGTTACAGCCGCTTCAAAACACACTGTGCTTTCATTTACACGGACGTTTTTCGTTCCCACTGAATTAATTACAATTTTTAATTTATAAGTTTAAAAGCATGAGGCAAACAAACCAGAATCAGGTTGCCCATTCTGCCTCTTTTTGGGATAGGACGTACTTGTAACACGCACTAGCCCCTCTGATGGTATAACTCAACGACAAATAGTATAACTCGTTGGTTTGAACAATCTCTAGCTTTCTGTCGGCGTGTCTCTATTCTGTTTCACTACGAACTGAAGGCGCGATTAATTGAACGGCTTTATGCAGAGGAGAATAATTTTTCTTTTTGTGCAAAAGAGAACCAATTACAGAAGAAACACTTGTCAGCTGGTTCTAGGTTTTCTCCTATTCACACGGAAAAGGTTCATTTCTGCACAAAGACATTCAAATTGTAAGTTAAGTTTCCATCAATGGAGCTCCTCCGATTCAAATAAACCCTACCCATGCAATAAATATAATGTATTCAGAAGGAACTGTGCTGTCTATCTACACTATGAGTCTTGCAGTGTTATTAAAATTCTGAGATGTGCAATCACGATTGAGAGAAAGTTATACTCATCAATTTTGTTCTAAAAGTCAGACAAGTCAGACAGTTTGATTTTTCCTTCTTTGCAGCTAAGATCACGAAAAAAAAATATCATTGTAAGCATATTTCATTAATTTTCCCCTTAAAAAAAAAAAAAAAAAGCTCTACAAGTGTCAGGTACATTCTGGAATGCAGCAAAAAACATCATTCTCTTCTCGGAAATGGGGAAACATGGGCAACATGGCATCACGCGTTGTTACGCTCGGCCGCTTTTGTCAGATGCATTAATTGTTTGAACATCAAACGATAATGATGGCAGCGAGGATTACTCATAACAATGCAACTATATCTGATTGAAAATAACGTTTTCCGTAATCTTTCGTGTAATCGTGTAGTTATAATTCGATACTTGTACGAAGCTTCGATGCTTTGATTTAAACACCGAGCGTTTAGAATAGAACGTTGAGATGGTTATTTCATTTCCATTCTAACTTTGGGCGTCCGTTTTGTCCGGGGAGGAAGTTTGCAAGGAACAGCTAGGAATTGGAGAAAAATTTTAAAAATAAGTCAAAGATGTTATTAGAGAAAAAGAAAATATAAAAAAAACATGAGAAGGAAAGGTGTACTTTTGAAAATCATGGAATAGCAGGCACTGGCGCTGGAGATATTTTTCAGAAAGTAAACAACATTGATCTTACAGCCAAATTGCGCTGTTTTTCCGAGGGAAAACGCCTTGAAATTTCACTGTATTGTTGACAAATATCAAAAAAATTTCGGGGAAAGGGTCATCAAACCCCCCTAGAGGGAGAATTTCCCCTCCTAAACTTGGATCTTTATGGCCTTTGCCTCCTCCTAAATCTGAATCCACGGATATCCTTGCCAAACCTTTTTACTTTTCTGTAGAAACCACGAGAAATAAGTGTTTTTTGGTATTTATTTTTATTTTATTTTTTATCATTGCTACTCTCTGGCATTCGCATGTGGTGAGGTGATTATTTTGATTGAGGTCTCGTGAATATTATAGGAAAAATTGACTCTCACATTGAAATTCTCGGAAAGTGGTTACTCTATTCATCTGCACAGGTTCATGGAAAGTCTCAATAATTTATCATGACCTTATTCAGGTCAGAAAGGGCTCATAAAAAAATTATATGAGCAAGGAAGAGAAAAAGAAATACTCCGAATGTTTCGGATTTCTTTTCGCCAGAGGAAACAGTCTCAGTTGACGGAGAGAGTAATAAGCGATGAGAAAAATATCACGTGACTTCATTCAAACACGATGATGGCTACGCGCTACAACCAGCGCACACCCGCATGAGCTGGCACACATATTTTCATTCACAAACCGTTGACGAGGTCCAGTTACGAGTGGTACTATTTGTTTTGTTTTCCTCGGTCTGTTTCAGAAGCCACCGGGTACGACATGTACCGCACATTGCAGGAGCTTCGTCAGCATTTCAGGTGGCGGATGGAGCTGGACCGAATCAGCAACAGTGGGGGCGGAGCACCTCGCGTCGTTCTCTTCATGCCTCACGTGACTTCAGTCATTTACGACAAGGACAGAGATGATTTGTGGAGTGTTTATGAAGACTTCCGACGAAACCTGCCGGGTAAACACTGCACCATACAACTAAACTTTGGTCTCCCTCGACCGATTCACTCGGCGTTGTCAAGTCCAGCAATATTAAGAATTAAAACGAATCCGTGCTAGCATATATGTAGTGATTTTCAAATCCAAATTTAAAAAAAATCGCACGTACAGTTTGGCAACGCTGTTTTATTCTTACTTAAACTCATATAAAGTATCGAAATATTGGGCGACCACTAGAATACACAGTGGAGACCCATAGTTTGACTTTTTTCCATGTATTTTTATGAATAAAATTCAACGTTGCCACATTATGCCCGCTGATTTAAAGAACTTGCGGATCTCAGTTCCAACGATTTTTCTGAAAAATGACTTGCACCACTGCTGCACGGAACCGCACTTTTATTCAAGAGACTGGAGGTGTGAGTTCACTGTGCAGTGCACACACATTAGACCACAATTCAATTTTCTTATTAAAGAAAAAAAGGTTTCAATCTCTTGAATGTATCTCATAAAAAAATCGTTGCTTAAGAGTTTTTAAGATTCATGTCACCCTACTCCCCCCCCGTTTAAAACACTAACTTCTGGTCAAAAAAGAAAAAAAAATGTCGCCAACATGAATTTTAACCTAAAGCATTTCTTGGAGTCTGGGCTTTTTTAACCGAATCTGTCACAAAGTTTAAACGACTTTGCAGATTGGACGATGGCAGCTCACTACTTATTTATATTATACTAAAGTAAAAATACATTAAAAACTAATGAAATAAAGAGAAACAAAGTTGAGAAACTAAATCAAAACATTTGAATGGTTCGTGGGGGGGGGGGGGTGCTACGTTGCATTCGACGCAAACCTACCAACTAAACCAACGGACGACAGTGCACAGTAATTATTTACTAATTATAATTATCGTCGAATAGCACACTACGCACAATACTATATTGCTGGATATGAATGTAGGATTACACTTGTGTAAGTAACAACAATGGATGCGAACCACCTTCGAAAAAGGACGATCGCGCGGCGCGGCTATTTGCTATCGCCCCGTTATACAGCTCGTTTGTCCCCGTGCCCGGCTTGACAGTCAAATTAATTGCGCGCCGACCCCTGCGTTTGTTGCAGTATGCAAAGTGCATTGACTCCCTCGTGCGTATCATGCGTGTGCGACTGTGCGTCTATAGCTTATTGACATTGATGCCGGATTTAACTCGATAATTACAAGCGAAGTCATAAGGACCAATCAATCGAGCAAACCTCTCGCGATCATTCGAACATAAATTTCTTTTACGCGATGATTGTATGACCTATGTGTACAGCGACCTTGCAGATAGGCCGATCGTAGCTCACTATCCAAACGGCAAAAGTAAAAATACATTCAAAGCGAATAAAATAAAAATAAATTAGTTGAGATGATAAATAAATTCATTTCCTTGCATCCCGTATCAATTCCCAAAATAATATAAAATACGGTGTGAGAACCAGAACCTTCACAGACCCCTTTCTCAGTGGCATAGCATGCAATGTGGCAACGTTTTAATGTGTCCATTTGAACCCATGAAATAGATCGAACTATTGGGTGTTCGGTGAATGTCTTCGCATTCGACCTTAACATATGTTCAAATTGACACATTACAACGTTGCTCAATTTCACGCTACACCACTGTCCTTTCTCATAGACGGTTTTAGTGATGACGTCATCCGATGAAAAAGTTTGTTGACCATTTCAAATTATCCCTCTCACTTTCACAAAACCCCCCTTGTACTGCTATCTGACGCTATTGGCGGTTCGTAAACATCAGCATTAGTGAGGCAACAAAAACAAAGACATATATGCAAAGGTGGTGGGGGGGGGCAGAGGCGGACTGACCCACCAGGAAACTGAGAAACTTCCTGTTGAACTGCGTGCCAATAATGTGAGTTTGTTAAACCGTGAAAGGAATCAAAGAGAAAGAAAGGGAGGGGAAAAAAGAGGAGAGAAATGAGAAATAGAGAGGAAGATGAACGACCTTTAAAATGTTGATCGAAAATCATGTCTTACTGTAATAAGTGCGCTTTCATTTTTTAAGGAAGACTAAAACGGTACCGGCGCGTACGAATAATTAACTAATTTCCACATACTTTTAAGGATGTACCTTTATTTTTTAAGTTAGACTAAAACTCTTAAAGCTCGTACGAATGGTTAACTTTATTCTTCATAATTTATTCCAACCCATGACGCTATCCGATTCAAATTAAAAGTCCTAAAACTCCCGCAGTCCGACCGATGGAAACCGCGTCTCGCTTTTATAGATGCGCCTTCATTTTTAAAGATAGACTAAAACAGCACAGCCGCATTCGAGGAGGGGTGATTTATGAGAAATTGTGAAAAATTCACGCTATCATCAGGAAATTCTGAAGCTTTTGATGTATTTTAAGCGATGGTTTAGTTTCCTTTCATTCCCCTCTGAATTAGGTATGAGGCACTGCCTTACTTGCCTCACTCGGCGAGCCGACACTGTCTCTCTCTCATCGCTGGAATCGTTCACAGAGACCCTTTTTTGTGACATTTTTTTCCGGAAATGATTTTCTCGAGACATTTAAATGCAATTTTGTTAGTGAAACAAGACCCTGTATACACACGTCGACAGTAGAAAGAGATTGCTACGCATGATGATCAGTGAGATAGTTTGGAACACTAGCGCAATGAGAGTTTCTTCATCTCTTTCTCTTCTCCATTAAGAAAAGTATGTTAGACAAGAATGGACAAGGGGATAAAACCCCCTCCTTTTGTCCTTTTCCTACTTATACATTCAAATGGGAAATGAGAGATATGGAAGAGATCCTGGTTGCGCCAGTGGTTTGGAACGCTACGCAAGTTTTGTCGCAGCCGATTGCGACCTATGAGTGCATTGTTGTGATTTTCATAACTGTTGACTTCCTACTAAAACCGTTTATACTATATGACCTACAAACGAAAATCCTCTCACCTAAATTGTTTTTGATAAGATTTTTTTATTTTTATTTTCAAAGAGTTTTTAAATTTTTCAAGGCATACTTTCAAAAGACCAATCTTAAACTCTAAAATACCAGGAAACAGCAAGCTTCTTTGAAATTGACTGAGGAATGAAATAATAATTTCTTACAGGATACTTTCTTTTGTATACGTCACAGCACAATAGTCCAATGTCATTGTGTGACGAAAATCGGTTCACCGAACCCAAATTGTCTGTTCTCCCTGTATTTAATGACTCCATTCTAATGCATCAACCTGCAGTAATCTACCAATGGTTTGACGATTGTATTAAACAATGCGGGTTGCGGGTTTGTCGTTTAAATCAAACGACTTGACAACACTGTGCTACCATACGCAGAGAATTTCACTGCGTACACGCTACAAAAGTGCATGAATTATGTTGAATGGAAAGCATTTCAATTAATGTCTGTTCGAATATTACTCGGAATGCGACAAATTTCTGGTTTTATAGCCCGCATATCAATATTTATCAGCGTTACCTCCTCGATGTCGCTACTCCCAGCGCTTTCGCTGTATCAAAAATCTGAAAACACGCCTAAAAATGACTATTTTATGACCATTTATCTCTCCGTTTCTTTTTTCTTAAAAGGCGTTGCATTTTTGAGCGGCGCAAAATAAAATCATAATATACATTGAACTCGTATAAAATTAGAGGAAGGTATATAAAAATCAGCAAAATTTAACTAAACAACGCTTCTTCATGCCAGTGGTGGCTCGCGCACCAACAAAATCTTTCCATTTAAATATTTAAAGTCCAGGTTAGTTCAAAAGTCCGCCATAGCGAAAGTAGTTAACTGCTCGCACTCGGGGGAGCTGGAGTTGCCTTTACGATAAATTGAAGGTGTCAGGGGAACCTCCTCTATCTCTATTAACCCTTTACAGACCAGGTTTGCTCAAAAGAACGCCACTCTTCCATTAATACAGGGTGGGTAGTTAACTGTTTGTACTCGGGGGAGTTGGAATTGCATATACGACGAATTGAAGGCGCCCGAACGAAACCTTTTTTTGTAAGTGCCTACATCCAGAATCGCGTTTATTCTGAATCATGATACTGGAGCAATGTGATATAGACTAAGAGGAGAAAGACCAGTAAACTCGGGCTTGGCCCACAAGAGGTTAAGTGTAGGTCTACATCCAGCGAATCACGTTCATTCGGAATCATGTGACTGGAACCTGGAACAATGTGAAAAAGACTGAACGAGTATACTCGGGCTTGGTCCATAAGGGGTTAAATCTGGTAAAATAATCGATCTGCTAAGGATTTCGATGAAATCCCTAAGTAATCGATTCTTTTGCGTATAGGTTCAAATAACAAAAGAACATGTTTGCCAAACTGTACGAACTAACCACCACGGCTTAATGCTTGATGCATGATTTTAAAATGTATTTGAATTGATTGTTTGATGTCTCTTTTTTTATTAGATGTGCACTTCGTGACAACTGGACAAAAGGACAGATCAGGACTTAGTTTGTTTGATGACTACAAAGACGTATTTACACTCTACTTAAATGATATCCGAGGTTCAATCGAACCAATCGTAAATAGAATCAATCAATGTAAGTAAACTATTTTTTTATGATTTGCTTAAGTGCAGGCCCTCTCTCTCTGATACTGAGCGGAAAACGTTTTGAGAGGACAAATGGTTATCTCGAGTCTTTCATGAATTTGAAGTTGAATTAATTTGCATGTAAAGGAAATATCCGAAAAAAAAATAAAATCCTAGCAACATCGAATACACTGTGGACGATGATCATGCACTCAATTCAGATGAATTAAAAAGTGCCTTCAAAGTTCGAGTACGCAAATGATACTGCAAGAATATCACTATTTCGGCTACCTCGACTGTGTCGCAGATCCGTCCGTTGCAAACCATGCACTGCGACTATTTTGAGCGAAAAGTACAGGTCAGAATTCATCCGCCAAACGCGATAAAAATCATTAAAATCCAGTCAGGTTCTTTGAAAAATTCAGTAAACTGTTCACATACATACCAAACATGTTAAACGGTCGTTAACAGATGCTACTCTCTAGTCAGGGATCCCTGCATATGGATCATATCGTCACTTGGAAACTATACGCCCGCAAATTCGAGCCTTAATTAAAAACATTATAGCAAGACAGGTGCTGATTTTTCAATTTTCTGATTTCAGTTCCAAGAAGAATAATTAACCCCACGTGTGGCGCTAATTGGTACAGTCAATCTTGGTCTGTTCCGAGAAATACTTTCTTCAATTACATTGGAATAAACAGTATTCAATATTTCAGACTTCATCCTAATTACTTCTTCAACTCAGAAATATTTAGAATAAAGGTAAACACATATCTTACTCCATTTTTCTTTTGCATCCCCAGTAAAAATTTGGCATTGGTCACCAATATGTTGGTTGGCCAATGTTCCATTTCTGGCTGCCATTCTGTTGGCCGACCATTAACATTTTGTTGGCAACCAACAAATCGCCCAAGCAACAAATTGTCGATTTGTTGCGCTGATTTGGTGTACACACTACAAAGCTTTGGGTGGAGAGGACCCGTTGTTGCGACATTGTGCGAACCTTCACTGGTCCAATGTAGGAGTCTGTCAGTTAAGAGAAAAATTCGATCAAATTATTATTCAATTGTTTTACCATAGTAATTTTGCTGCTCAGTTTGTGTCAGTATTACAAATGTTTGCATGGTAGTGAAGCTTTCTATTGTTCATAAAAACAATACATTTAAGTTATGTAAGTTGAAGCATGATTCCGTCTTTGCCATTATTCCTTCTTCGTAAATCTTACCAATCATCCTTTTGAGAAATATCAGAAAACAAAAATTCTTTGCCAATATTTCGATTCAAAGATTATTGAAAGAAACATTATTTCAAAAAACCGAAGTTTCAAGCGTTTTTATCAGAGTTAGTTTTGGCGCATAGATTCTCAATATGTTTTAATTTTTTATTTCTGGAATCTCGGTTTCTTCAGTGATAAATTCGTGAGAAATTTTTGCGCTTTATGATGACCCCTCCGTTCTCATTACTTTGAAAACCTATCAATTAACGTACACTGGAAATGAATGAAATTAATTGTGTTCGAACAGATTCAAGGATTCGGTTACGGGATGATAAACGTGTGCTACAGCCGAGTGAATGAGCGTCCGAACGGCAACAGTACCTCAGCGTACGCGAATGACATGGTCTGCCGTCAAATAAACACAGATTCCCACGTCATCGAGATCGGTGAGCCGTGCAGTGACTACGACCGCGCCATCCAGTGTCCTCCCCTCTTCATCTCCGTTGCCACCGGTCGACCCACCATCCAACAAACCTTCAGATGCAATGGTAAGTACTCAACGCAACGCAATGCACGTTGACCGTCGCGTCGCGAGACCGCATAGTAGTGCAGTAGATCGCCAGATAACTATTAACTAGGATCGGGAATTGACTGATTTATCAACTAAGATCTTTTATCTGATTGGTTAATTCAAATTACCCGCTCGTGCAGAGCCCCGGCTTGATCGGTCAGTTCAGCTCTTTATCCCAGTAAAGGCTTGTGGAATCTGGCAACCACGCTATTGAGCTATTTAACCTATGCAAAAATATCGACTCCTAGGAACCGGCATCTAACCTAGGAAGAAGCACCAATTTCTCTGGGATTCGGTGAATCCCCTGAGCGATTATTTTACATAGGATTGCATGGAGAGAGTCTGTTGTTGACACATTGCACGAGCCGCCACTAGTCTCACCAAAGAATCGATTATTTTACATGGGTTTAAATGGAAAGAATTCATTGCTGCCACATTGCAATAGGCTCCACTGCTTTATCCTCGCATTAAGGTTGAGCATTACTTTGAGCCTCAGTTGATTGATGCAATTGTGGAGCGGGAAACTTAAGATGAGGCCTTTCCAGACGATCAAATTGGTTCCTCAAAGGAAGCCTAGCTCCTAGTGATCATATGGGACCGAATACTGTTAGGTCCCGAGCGTAACTTACGCATGGTCACATGACCGAGCGTAACTTACGCATGGTCACATGACCGTGCGTAAGCTATCTGAGTGGTCGAACCCGCACGCAAGATGCACGCAATTCAATGCTCGGGACCTAACATTATTTGCGGTCCATATGGTGATTTGTACGCACCATCCACCACCATAGTTTGGTGGCCCGTGAGCATTTTAGGAACATTGATGTTTTCGGGGATCATCATCAATCCTGGCACAGTTGCATTCCGCAACATTCTGCAAATTTTGACTTCAAATGTCTTTTAATTTTCGAGTATTTGAAAATGATATATACACGTAGCGCATTAGTAACCAAATGCCCACTTGAAAGATACTTTGAGGCCTGTCTGAACGGCTCATTCTTATATGATCAATAGTCAGGCCATCGCGGTCAACAATAACTCGTCATCATTATGGCAGTTATTATACTCATTGGTACGAAAAGTGCTCACTTTTTTATAGTTAAAGAACGAGCCCTCATTAAAGCTTCACTTGAATCGGAACAACTTTGCACAGAATTGACACTTTGGGAACCCCCCCCCTCCATATTCAACTATTCAATTTCATTCATCGTGACTTTGACCTGGTTTATACTGACCAATTCAAAACAAAATTTTCCTGAATCGGCTGCACTCATCTGCGAGGCTTCATAGAAATCAATTAGTCGATGCACTGAGCATGAAACTGTGTGGGTATATATGTATGTTCAATCCTCATTGTGCTGTTTTGTTACGTAACTATATTTCTTAGTGCATTCCCCGAAGAATCGAGAGTTCGGCGAACGAGAGTCCTTGTTCATTGAACGTGAGAGAATGATATTTTTACTATTTGATGAATCAGGCAGTGGCGGCTCATACAATACTGCAACCATACATTTTGCGATTTAACCCTATGTAAAAGTATCGATTTCTTGAGATTTTAATGAACTTCCTGCAGATCGGTTCTTTTACAGAGGTTTAAAATGGTGAGAATCCGTTCTTGCCGAATTGCACGAACCACCAATGCACTGGCTTCATGGTGGAGGTCAGTGGCGTAGCGTGCGATTTGGCAACGTTGTGACGTGTCCAATTAAACCAATGTAAAGGGTCGAATGCGAAGGTGTTCATTGAACACCCAATAGTTCGATCTTTTTAATGGGTTTAAATGAACGAACTTCAACGTAGCCAGATTACATGCTACGCCACTGGTGGAGGTCCGATTCGTAAGTATAGCTATTAATCCAGAAGCGCAAATGAAGCGGGTGTATTCAGTCTCGTATATCCAGTGGCGTAGCGTACAATCGAGCGGTTGGAAAAAGTTGTATTTTGTTCCATATAAACATATAAACCCATGGCAAAGATCGAGCTGTAAAAGGTGCACTGCTTAACATGATCAAAATCGATCTTTTGCAAGAGGGTTTAATGGACAAAATCAACGTTGTCAAACTCAGCATTGTTAGGTTTTGTCCTACACTAATTTGCCATTATTATATTCACCAAACGGCAACATAGCCAACTTGCTTTTAATACAAATGTTAATTTTTTTATTTTTTTTTTATGTTAATTTTTTTTTTTTTTTTTTTGCAGAGGACAATTGCAAGAATCCTGCCCAGATCAAATTTTCATTCAGCTCAGAAGGTCTCACTTGTCACAGCGGTGCATTAAAACTTCAGTCCAGTGCAATGTTCTTCGTCGCTTTATCAATCCTCATCTCGTTCCTTCCAAAGTCAATCTAAGATCTCTTAAGATACCAACAAATGATGTATTAAAGTGTATAGTATTTTTTTTTCTTCTTATGTTATTTAAAATCCGGTGGTACTTTACAATACCAGTGCAAGCCACAAACTTTAAGATAGGCAATTCATGTTTCAGCAAGCAGCAACACACACCCACACCCTCTCAGGTGCATGATCTGAGTATATAAATAGATCAGGGATCGTGGCAGAATGTCTTATAAATGCCTCAAACTTCACAACATCTGAGCGACTTCACTCATCATGCACAATCTGACGCACATGTCCTTGCCCAGATGCTTGATATTACGGTTCATATAAACGCATGCGGTACCGGTAGCTCCGGTTAATCACCGGTTGATTAAACTGTTAGCATAGATCATACATTATGAGTATATGGTGCATTTCCATCGTTCTCGTTCGTATCAACCAATCCAACTCTCCAATTAGCAGCGATCTAGTGCTCACCGGAGCAGGCACCTATGCAGAAAATATTACGTTTAGTAACAAATTCAGTGTGTATTTGTATGTACTTAAACACATGCAGAGCTCCGTAAAATTTTTGTAACACCGGTGCACAGACCCGGTGACTCTCAAAACTCCACCAATAACGGGTTAGCGATGACATTTTAGTAGAAAATTCGCCCATCAGAAGATGTATCATTGCAGTCTAGATAAACAAGACTTAATCCTTTAGGTACCAAACTCAGACTTATTCGTTTACTTTAATATTTTGCGCACTGTTTCTTTTCTTTACATTTGAGCGTAGCATTGTGGACGAGATTCACGAAAAATGTTTTGTTGAGTGCCTTCAATTGATGGTGTAGGCAAAAACAAGTACCGTGGCTCTGGTAAATATGATCCATACACCATACAGGTCCATAACCGTAACTAATTCCCATGTAACATGGATACAGTATGGATATGTATGGTCGTATGCATCTTTATGGATATTAACATTTATATCTATACAATTCCATACAATATCCATACACATACACAAGTATCCATACTGCATGGTAAATCGGTCATGGTTATGGAGCTGCATGTACCATTTTTACCAAGGAGGAGTGGGAATATTTACTTACCAGCTTGACTTGTTTGAGTGAGCGGTGCTTTAACTTATTAGACTCGGTACGGGGAGGGAGGGTTAATTTGTGTCGAAATTTGGAAATTAGAACTTAAAATCAGCTCATAAAACCGATATTAGACCATTTGAGTAATGACCAAGATTGAGGTATATGTATGACCTTTCCAAGAAAATTTCATTAAGACAGAAACAGCGCTTAAAGAATCGATTATCGTGTTTCTCTCATTTGAACCTGTATGGAAAAGTATCGATTTCTAATTCACCAATGATTCACCGACGGACCGAAGTTGAGAAAAGATTACGGATCAGACTATTTTTGTGCATTACATTCATACACTGAACTGAATTGCGTAATCTTTTGGTCAACCGGTGGAATCATCGGTGAATTGAAATGCCATTTGCCAATAAAAATAAACAAAACAGCGCCTCTACAGTTTTTAATTACACAGAGAAAGACCATTTGCGCAAAGGTTCAAGGGTGAAAAAAGTTAGATAGGTAGTAATTGTTTTCACGCAAGGTTGTCAATTAAAGGATAAGTATAAATCGATATGAAATATTTCTCTCCACCAAGCAACGGTTCAATTGAACAGAAGCGATCCGCGATAACCAAACCTCTAGTTGTACATTTAAATGATCGGAATGTATTAAAATAACCAGAATCCTTAGTATTTTTTCAGGAATCAAATTTGCTGAGCTTGACATGAGAGTGTATTCGTGCCAACAAAAAAATGTATCAAATTCAGACTACTAGCTGCGGTTTCAACTTACTTTCGTACCTATAATTTTAATTTTCGGACGGCTATTTGTCACATGAAACGACTAACGTCCGATAAATACTCAATGCTGAGACGCCATAAATTATGCTGTTGTAATTCGCGGGTAATATTTTTGTGTTCACGATGATCATAAATTAAATATAAGTAAGTAGGTAGGTATAGGTAGGTTTAAGACTTAAAAAGTTGGATACCATTCAAAATATTTTCAGGACACAAGTTGCCAAAAAGTGTAGAGACCTCCTGTAAAAAAAAATGTCTTTTCTGCACGCATTTTCATGAAAGGCTATCATAACAAGTCATTTAATAAAGTGGGCAAACATGATTGCGCATTGTAAAGGTAAGATACGATAAAAGTGGCTCCATCAATCTTTGGCAACTTTACCGTTTTATCTGATCATGTGGTCTAAACGACGTGACCTGAGTCTTATCTTAAGCGATGAAAATGAAAGCTGTCTATAGAATCACTGCGTCCGTTGATTTTTTTTTGAAACGGATGTGGAACACGAAGTTACAAACTTGGAATATCAAGAAAACTTAACTACAAGAAGGAAGCACTGGACGAAGGAAGTCCATTACTTCTATGAACAAGTATTCTTACGTTCATTTTAACATGGGCTGTAAAAGAACCACTGCTTCTCTATAGGCCGAACAATTATGCTGTTGTTTTGAACCACGTGGTTTACACCTCTTACAGCGCGTTGCGTGCATTTGCTTTTGAAGGCGCTGACACATTTAAAATACAATAGCGAGTTGAACGTTCTATATGTATAATTACAATGGTGCTATTTTTGGCACATAGTTAGCTTCTTTCGACAAGCCACATGAGTATGAAGATATAACACAGGAAATTCTTCTTCGTTATTGATACACGTGCGGTCGTGTGCATTATCACATAAAATTAGATTGTCCCATTATCTCAATATCTCGACTGAAGTGACAAGAGACATGGACCAAAATTTGTTATTTTAACCAGTCCAGATGTAGATAACAAATCAAATGGAGTTAAGTTCAGATTAGTGATAACTGTAATTCTCTCCTGAAATTGATTAAATGAATGGATAAGCGCCTTCAATAAAAAGAGACGCAAATGATATACAACATGATTGACACAAGGTTCACGAACTGTGTGGTGAAGTGAACTAAATACGTCCATTAATTGTGCAGAGGCAGCCAAAATATTTTATTTTTTTTACCGACTTTTTTATTTGTTTAGATCGTAAGTAGGTCAACTGCGTGACTCTTTTACCATTCATATTTTTGTAAAATAAACCATTTAAATAAATTGGCGTCTTCTTATTTTTTCTAAACATCATCACTTTATTTGTCCAATTTAAGATCTCATGAAGTGGGTATGACGGTACCAGTGGTGCGGGTGGCTCGCCAGGTGAGACAAGTGAGGTGAAAGGGAGCCATCGCCTCACATTTTATAAAGGAAGAGAAAAAATTAAAAAAATAGCGTGTAAAGGATAACGTGGTTATTATTCCATCGTTCTTTGTTTCAATAGTCCAAAAAGTGAGAATGAAACATAGAATTTTAAAAAAAATTTCGGTGAAAAGCGTTTGAAAAAAACTCCTGTGCACCTCTCATTTTCGTCGCCTCACCTCCACGAGCCGCCAGTGGACGGTACTTAACTAACTGCGACCATCAGGAAGGAAGGGAAGGAGGGTAGAGTTAAACAGAGAAAAAAATTGCGCATTGGAAATAAATAGGAAGTAGAAAAGTTCAAATAAAGGAAAGAAAACTTATTTTCAACCACACGTCCATACCGATATAAGAAAACAAACAATGTTGAACATTTCAAAACGCAAAACTCTGCTTATTCTAAATTAATTTGTTTACCTAATTTTAAGAACAAAAACAACGAACTAATTATTACCTACTTAACTAAACACGGAGGGAGAAATCAGATCATAATGATAGCTGAAAATAAGAATTTCAAAAATCTGCATATCTGCTAGCATAGCTAACACAGTTTTGAGGAATCTCTGTCACAAAATATAGATTAACAATGTAAAAACAAATACTTCGCTTTAAAGCTCTTCAAAAATGAACTTTTTAAAGCCAAAATTTGTGAGGTTCTGGTCGAATCAATGAACAGTGATAATCAGTGAAGGCCAAAAACACGGAGGAATTCTTGAAAGCTGTCTCGTTCGCTTACTCATTGTCAAACGAAATCGTATGAAACCCGCTTACAAGTGCCAAAATGACCTCAAAAAGTCTTCAATTTCTTGAAATTTCAACGAAATCTTAAGTAGTTCCGGCATATTAAGCGATTTATTGGTTCAAGAAGTGTCTGATAGACAGCACCTTTTTTATGCTGCGCTGTTCTCAAACTGTTGAAAACCGATTTTTGAACATATTATAATCTGTTCGACAAATTATCAGGGGCGTGCCAGGGGGGGGGGGGGGGGCATGTGGGTACCCTTGCCCGGGCGGCAAAATCAGGGTGAAAAACAAAAGAAAAAAAGGTTATCTTTCAAAATGAATCACAGAGGGCGGCAAAATCAGTGTGTAACAAGTAGAAAAAAAAAATCATCAAATTTATAACTTTGAGGGGTAGCGATTCGCAGAGGGCGGTAAGATTGCATTCTTGCCCCCCTCTCTGAAAACCACAGCACGCCCTTGCAAATTATTGCGGGTTGATATACTTTAATCAAATAAGCATTTTTTAAACCAATAAAAGGCAAAAAACTTTTTTTCTATGAGATTTTTCTTCAACAATCAATCAACACCTATTTTGAAAAAAAAAAAATCGAGCTTACTTGGCTCTATTTTTTCTTTAAATTAATCGGTGTTTAAAAATCTGCATCCAGACGCAACAGAGACCACGCACTATAGCCTGCCGGGTGGTGGACGTCTTTATACTTATGCGAGGACTCAACGATGTAGCATAGAGAACAGCATCCATCGGATCCTGGCCATTCGTTTCGATTATAGGTATCAGAAAATTAAATTGGATCCTCAGAGCAGCCTCCAAGTGAACGTTTGGTGATTGGTGCGCACCATCCACCATCATAGCTTGGGAACCCACAAACATTCAACGATCGTCGATGTTGTTAGGGATCATCACCAATCATGGCGCAAACCCATTATATTCCTCAAGATAACCAACATTTTGAGAGTTTTGATGTCAAATGTCTGTTCATTTGCGAAAATTTGATTATGATGTTTGTTGCGCACCGATCACCAGATGCTCACACTTGGAAGCAACTTTGAGGATCCAATTTGATCGTCTGAAGGCATATTTACTGCTGGCATCAACATCTTTTCTCAACAGTCAACGAAGAAGGATCCGTTGAACGTTTCTTTGTTGCGTTCCCAAAATAATAAAGTCGCAAGTCGATTTTAACATGACCTAGGTGGCAAGTTTGTGTGTTTGGGTCTCTGTTATATCCATCTGCATCTGATCATCCTGCAATTACCATGCTTCAGTTGTTTGAATACGAGGCGGCCATGGGGCTCGCGATGCTCGGAAACCACCTCTTTCTCCTGATCCATACCTCTCTGGTCCGTATCTGCCGCGGGTTCCAAAACCACCGCGGGTCCCAAAACCTCGTCTCTCCCCAGAACCTCGATCAAAACTGCGAGGTGCAAAACCTCCCCTCTCCCCTGATCCTCGATTAAAAGTGCCGCGCCCTCGAAATGACCCTCGGTCAAAACTCCCGCGCCTCTCGCCCGACCCTCGATCAAACCTCCCGGGTCCGTAGCTGTTAGGCCGAAACGGTGCACTTCCGCCTCTGCTCGGCGGGAATGCGGGTCTACCCTTTTGCTGCCGCTGAACGATCGGATCGTTAAAATCGTCCCTCATTATGGGTTCAAGCGTTGGGATCACGAAGAAATTTGCGGCTACAAGCTCGGTTAGTTTGTGCTTACGAGTGAAATTTGCCAGTAAGAATTCGCTTCGCTCCATGCTGAAAAGGAAGAAAAAAATTCAAAATTAAATGAATTTCAAATAAGTAGATAAATGAAGAAATAATTGCTGAGTGGTACAGCAACCCTTAGGTCAATGCCTATGGCCATGCCCCCCTGGAATTTGGAAAATACCTGTTTTCGAGCCAACGGGACACTTGCAAGGGTCGAAATTTTGGTGTCTATTGGCAAGCAAATGAAAGTACTCGGTGAGCTGGAAACAAGGATGCCTTTGGTATCTTACTAGGTTTCATATAGTTCTGAAGATACGAGTTTGACCCAAAAATGCATTGACTAAAATTGGAATTTAGCGTTGTGAAGTCACAACAAAAAACGATTTTTTGCAAATTTACTCGAGTCGAGTGTTTCTCCGAAACCGAAGCTTTTTGGAAAAACTAAGAGCCCATTTGTTTTCATTTCATAAAGTGCTTTCATTTTCTTTATGAAAAAAAAAAAAACCAAAAAAACAAAACGAATTTCAGACCTCATTGCCAAAAAAAAAAAAAAAAAAAAATCCAAACCGATGCGTAATAAATTATGCTTCTTGAAGATCCAATTTGATCTGGGAGGGGAGGGGAGGGGAGGAGGCTTGAGCGCCCCTCTTTTAAAGCCGCCTATGAAATATGGATCCCAAAAAGGATTCATATCAAAATAAATACTTACCCTTCTCTTTTGCGGTCACTAGGATCAAAATGGAGGGCTTTATATTGTTCCGGTTGCTTGTACACCAGGAACATGAATCGCCGAGGCTCTAGAAAGAACAATTGAATTAAATATAATCATTGAATAGAACCAAATATGCTAATGCTATTTTTAATTTTTAATGTCGATTCAACTTAGCGCAGATGCAATAAAAAAAAAACAAAAATAGTTTTTGATCCTCTAAAGGTAGAGGATGCAGCTCAGAGGTGGCTCGTGCTATTTGGTAACCATGTTTTTTGCCATTTAAACTCATGCAAAAGTATCGATTTCTCAGGGATTCAGTGAATCCTGTGACGATCGATTATTTAACGTAGGTTTAAATGGAGAGAATCCGTTGCTGCCACATTGCACGAGCAAGCAGTCCTGGTGCAGCTTTTGCTGGCCTCAACAAGAACCCCCCCCCCCCACCATCCGTTGAAGATTTGGTTGGTCAATGCTCAAAAAATATGATAACAGCTCAAAACCTTTGGTCTACTCAAGATCTGATGCAATCTGTATAATATAAACCTCTTTTTTATCGATTTGATGGTTGTCCCTTAGAGAAGCAACCCGAAACAGATATTCTTGATGCCATAAACGGACCTCGACGGACTTTTTGAAGGCGCAATATGCACCCGTGGTCCAGAGGAAGAGCGAAGGCGATTCAGGTCTTCTTAGACTGCCTCAATAAGTGATTTTGTTAGAAATAATCCTCTTGCGCCTTCAATTCACGGTTTATGCAAAAACAGTACCGACGTCGTTTCATAGCATTTATCTCGTATCTCATTGTCAGTTCAACAGTTTATTCATTCCTATAGTGCTTTCATGAGCACTGAGTAGGTACTGAGTGAGGCTATAGCAAGCCACTCTTGCTGTCCCTCGTGACTGGAGTGAGAGCAGAAAAGTCTTTCGCAAAGGTTAAATTAATTAAAAGTTGCTCGATTAATTCAATTGATATACGTGTGGTAGTGTACACAGTATCAATAAAGCAAAGTAAAATTCACGCTGAGGACTGATATGGCAAGACGTTTGTATATATGAGGCTAATTTTTGAAATTCTAAACACAACCGAACACTCAATTTTTTATTGCGGTTAGCCAGCGCGGTTTGAGTGTTCCAACAAAACGGAACCGAACACTCCAAACACTTCGGAGAGTCGGTCCACCGATCGCGATTACAACTCTGAACTCATGTTCCACTGGGGTAATGTAACCTCAGACCGATTAATTTCGCTCGAATCTTGACTTTCTTGACGTGTTGACTTTGTGTACGGCATAAGTTTCATTTTAGAAAACAAATGAAAGGAGCCTCTTCACAAAAAAAATGACACAGAAAATAAATAAATAGTGCAGTCCAAAAAAGGTAAACAAAAACGGAACGCAAGAATTTGGATGCAGCTCGTTATTTTTTTAAAAATCGGAATGCTAAGCGAACTACATTCAACCGAGAGTAACCCATTCCATCTTATTCCTTCGTATTTCATACATGAAAATATTGGCCTATGGTGAGCATCGTTTTATCTCCGTTAAAATCATTTAAAATCATTGATTATCCGGAACTCGTTCGGGCCTCAAAATTGTTAATATCTCGTATGAAATTTTATTGATCTATTGAAATCGAAGATCAAAATAACACTTTTAGAAATACACATAAGTAGAAAATATCGGTCAAATAATTACGTGGTCCAAAAGTAAGTCCGGGAGACTCGTAAGGTGTCAATGCGTAACCCTCTCTGATCGCATTCTCGCGTATGTTTCCTATGAGCCAATAGATCCATTCACGCTTGTTTTCGGAGTGCCAAGCAGGATAATCTGGGCCTGGGAGTTAGGAAAGAAAACAATTATTTTTTCAAACAATCTCTTGTTTTGAAAACACAAAATTATGTATAAAAAAGTGATATGTTCTGCATATTAATTATATTAGAGCCGTTGAATAGAAGTGTACGCTTTACTCAGGCTCTTTGTCGAAAAATACAATGACACCGTAAATTTGTGAACGTGTGTCATTTTGCAGAGCGTTGAAATTGAAGGCGAAATGAAAGTCGACAGAATTCGGCTGATACCTTGTTTGAGCATCACGCATCAAAGATTACATTTGTGAGGCGGTATACAGTAGGCCTCTGAGACTAAAAAGAACATTTAAGTTAAAGTTATAATTATGGTTCGCTTTGGATGCAACGGTGTAGTGTGCAACTGAAAAACGTTGCATTTGGTCCATTTAAAGTCGTGCAAATTCTCGGATTATACGATGATCACTGTGCACAAACGACTTCGATTATTTTCAAGAGTTTTAATAGACAATGTGCAATGTTGCCAGATTGCACACTCCGTCACTGTTAACATTAACTTAATAGACCTAGTTGATCCGTAATCATTGGTGGATTTTGAACATTTCTATGAAATTCAATGACACGAGACGAAACTGACATATATACCTACTTTTCTATGATTCTGAGCACTTGCTTCAAAAAGTGTTTTAGAGGAGGCACCCATTTGGTCTAGGGTATCCTTTGTGTTTTGAAACGTGAAAAAGGTGAAAGAAGGTTGCAGATTGGACTTATTTTTACACCTAAACTTAGCTCGCTATTAATTAAAAACCTGATGTGGAGAGCCCGAATGCGACAAACCACACGGCCATAACCCTGGCGAAACTGAGCACCGGAAAGTTCTTGAAAAAGCAAGCCATCGCTTAACTTTGACAATTGACTATACTTATTCAAATTGACTATTTTCTGGAAGTTGTATGCATGGAAAAAAAAAAAACTTTAACGGCAACTAGATGGACTTTCAACTATTTGCCTAAGGCTAGTGCTTTCAGGAATCTGTAAACAGAATTCTTGTTCTGATTAATCAATGTATAGTATTTTGTTAATAATCAGAATTCTGATTGAAGATACCAGAATGTTTACCAAATTGTGAAATAACCATCTAATTGCCGCTAAAATACTTTTTTCTCCGTATGAAATGTTGTATGAGGCGCACCGCACTTTTAAGTCCACGCTAGAAGCTCTTCCACATGAAACTATAGATATTGACATTTCCCATCATGATCGATATATCGATCAAGGTTGTCGACAGTGGCTTCGTGACCGCGTCGTGTGCGATTTAGCAACGCAGAATTTTGTTCATTTAAACTCATAGTGATGGTCGAGAGCTATGAGGTGCGTACTAATAATGCAGAGTTTTGAATCAACATTTTACTCGGTCTCAAATGGACGAAATAAAGCGTTGCCAGATAGCCACTGTGGAGGTTGATCAAGATTTTTGCAAGATAAGTATGTTGATTTTGATGACGTGCTGAAATCAAATAATATTACTTAAAGAAAAGAATTAAATTGTATAAACCTCGTTACTTGTTAAAATAAGGCAATAAAAAGATGATTTGTCGTATGGCCACGAGATGGTCGGTCTTTGGATGAGGTCAAAAGATGTCACGTTACTGCCAAAATTAATTGTTACATTCGTGTACTTCACCTGAACAAATGAAATCAAGAGGTAAGAGTAGGCTTGTGCGTTCGATCGAAAGTTTCGAACTTTTTTGTTCAATCGTAATTTCGAACTAATTGCAGTTTATATACTTAAAAAGATTCAGTTCGATAGAATTTTCGATTGACCGAAACATTCCACGCTTTTTTTTTTGTAAACAAATCGGAATCGGTTGTTTCTTTTTATACAAACTACCTACGCTCACAATCAGTTAAAGCCAATATAAACAACTGGGTACCTACTTCATTGAATAGCATTTTGATGAATCGACTCAAACCGGTAATTGATGTGAGAGCTTGATGTCAATAAAAGTACAAAAACAAATATCAACCTTGATCTTGGCCATATCAGAAACCTAATTTAATTTTACCCCCCCCCCCCCCCCCCCCCATTAAATATGTTGTATTTTGACATTTTAGTTCAGCATTTGACATTGAAATAATTAACTTCTGGATACCTATACCTGTAACTTTTATCTATACTTAAGATAAACTATTTGTTAATAATACGTATAATTTTAGACTTTATTTTCATTTTTAATATTTTTTTTTTAAATTTTCAACTTCGAGATTTGCTCAAAAGTTGCATTCAAAGATATTTCAACGGTTCGCTATGGCCAATGTTCCTTGGTATGACGTGACACTTTCGCTTGAATTTTAAGTCTCTTCTCAACTCACCATCTGAAATAGGAATGCAATTGTGGAGAAAGTTTAAAAATTGTTAGAAACTTTCACCGCCTTTCACCACTCAATAATTGTGGAAATGAAGCAAGGAAATAAGCGAGTCAAATAAACAAAAGCACACACTTACATCAAGAGGGTGCTCTGGAGCAGTATGTATCAAATCAGGGATGAGTTTAGATTCTTTCAACGCCTCCTCCATTTCTTCTTTAGTCCTTTTCGCTAGAATAAAACTTATTAGCATAGCAAATTGAGCAATTGAAATTAAAAAACTGGTGCACTTCACTTGAATCATTTTTCCACCGGAGTTACTCTCGAGTAACAGTGTAAGAGACTAAAAGCAAACTTATATTATTCTAGAAAGAGACGATTAAGCCACGGTAATTTGGCATATTGACCAACGCATCATTAGGTACAACTTTTTTTTTCTTTTTGTAAATTCATTGGAAGAGTAAAAGCGCGGATGAAGAGTGGCTTGACTCCTTTCAATGCAAATTTTTCAACAACAGAGAGAGTCGAAAAAAATTATTTTTGATTGAAAGTCTGTAACGCATCATGTTTAGGCTGAGGGTTGGGAAAATCTTGTACAAAACTGACTCTTCATTGGAAGCTTGTGAAAATCACTCGGCGAGAAGGAGCCATTCAAAGAGAGTTTGGAAACTATTCAGTGAGAAATGGTTTATAATTTTCTGTCACGACCATGTGTTTGAAACTATGTGAGCGAAATCTGATACGAGTTACGTGATGTTAAGTGATAAGGGAAGGAAGGAGGGACACATTTTTGAATACCATTGCGCAATACAGTCCACCACACCAGGCAAAGGTTTTTGTTGGAGCGAATAAAGTTCATTTCCTTGATTGATTTGCACTTAACGACTGAATAAGTTGTGCGTGTGATGAGCGTCTCTCACACTATCTTGCATTCCGAGACTAGTTTTTCGAGATGTGCAACTAGTACCCACCTACGGAATACTCAAAGGCGAGGGTGCGAGGGGAGTACCTAACACAACTTTTTAGACCAATTAGTCAACATTTCCGGTTTCTTGATTTTTGAAACCGGGCTCTTATGGCCCCCGGCCCAAACTGGAGATGAGGGCTAATTTTTCTTAAAAAGGCAACGCTGGGTGGGGGCGGGGGGAGTCCTCCGCCTGGGCGACACGCCTGCATTTTTAGGCAGCGTCACTTTTATGAAGGGGCCCATAGAGAGGGATTTTCCCTTTCAACAATGACTATCTCTTTTGCTCTTTCAAACGAACGTACTGCAAAAAATAGGACGCCACCTTTTTGGCGTAACTAGGGGATCTTTTTTACAAACAGGCCATAAAATAACGATTCAGCATTTTCCAATTTGTTGGTAGGATTTCTAACGGTGACGCGAATAAACTGATTGAGCCAATGAGCTGTCTTGAAGTCGATAGGTCGAGTCCGAAGTATCGACGACACAGAAGCTCATTGGCTCATGTACTATTCGCGCTTTTAATTCGCAGGTGGAGGATTGGAGATACCCCCATACTTTATGGGTACGGTGCGCCTTCATTTTTTAAGGTATACTAAAACGGTACACGCGTGTACGAATAGTTAACTTCTTTCCAAACCCACAAATAACTAACGCCGCCGTCGGATTCAGCTACTCTCCAGGGACCAAATAATCCGAGCATTGAATTGCGTGCATCTTGCGTGCAGTTTCGACCAATCAGAGAGCTCACGCACGGTCATGTGACCGTGCGTAAGTTACGCTCGGGACCTAACATTATTTGGTCCCAGTCTCCTCCCAAAACTTCAAACTTCCTGAGTGAAATTCGACCGATTAGTCTTATACAGTATACTCTTACGGGTGCGCCTTCATTTTTAAAGATAGACTAAAACGGTACAGGTGCGTAGGAATAGTTAACTTAGCCCCAATCCATATACCTAACGCTATCAGATTAGAGTACTCCTTCCGAAAAGAAAACTCGTACAGTTCGACCGATGGAAACCGTGTCACACTTTCATGAGGTCATGGCTCAAAATAAATAAAGTTGCCGCTTGACGGTCCCCGATAGATGGTGTGCGTAAGAATGGTTGCTTATGTGGTTTTAAGTACTCGCCGATAATCTGCGTGCCTGACCGTGAGAACGTGGCATTAATTGGTCTCATTGTCAGACCAAAACAACAAACAAAATAGAACAGAAGTAAAAAACTACGAAAAATCTCTCGATCGTTAATAATTACCATAGGTCGTATTAGTAATGCTAAAGAGGCAATCTGAATCCTTAAATAAAGCACAAATATATTTCATCTTTGAAGTTTCAAATATGATTTAGAACGGCTCAGCAGTGCCGATGTTGAACGCGGAGTAGTCCATAGATATTTAAGGGGGGCCTTTTCTCATTCCTAGGGTGAGCGGTGGGGGTGGTTTCGCACTTTCTCAATTGCAGCCAGTTTTGAGAGTGAACCTCGGTCCAAATTTTGGAGTCACGCCGCCTCGGAGAGGGGGGGGGGTTTACTAGAATATCTCTACGAATTGAGGGGGATTTAGGAGTCCTCTTACGAGAAATGTTGAGGCTCAAATCTAGCAATTCTAGAGTTTTTTATGTGATTATAGGGATGATTCATTAGTTTTCTTTTCATTTCCTTTCCTGGATTTGGTGAGGCACTGCCTCACTTGCCTCACCTGACGAGCCGCCACTGATTGAATAAAGGCATAGACAAGTCTTAACATCCACTCACAAACTCAGATTCAAATGAGTGAGTCACACTGAGAGAGTGAGAGAGTCCCGTCGAATCGCAACTTTCTATGTGCGTTATAGAGAAACGTACGTGCGATTCATCAAGGAGAAAGCAACAGTTAGATGGGACTCTCCCATTGTGACCCGCTCATTCAACCGCCATCTTTTAATTTCGTAAAACGCATTTATTAAAGAGTGGATTTTGAGACTTTTTGTAGCTATCCACATAATTTCCACACAGTTTTATATGGGAATCGACCCTCCTTAAAACACTGTAGGTAGCAAAAGTTTATCACAGATCCATTTTGCCGCCCATCAAACTTGGTGACCTTTCTCTTGTTCACTCTGATTTTATCACTTTCAACGTTTAAAATTTGATGACAGGTTTTTTTAGCTTCTTGTTCGCCCCGATTTTACCGCTCCCGGAGTGTCGCCTGGGATAAGGGTATCCCCCCTCCCTATCGGCACAGCTCTGCCTGAGGGGAACGCTGCAATGGAATGAGGACGTCCCTGCTGAAAGAGTTGATCTTCCAATCAGACCGATCTTTAAAACAGGGACCATAAAAAGCCAATTTTGCTATGCTGTGCGCACAAAGGAGGCCTTCAATATCCTAAGTTATCAAAATAGGTCTCAACTAACAACTTTTACACCAAGAGAAACATATCTTGCTCGTTTTCTGGAATAGTCTAACCCCAATTTTAATGTTTACTAGAAAATTCTTGGTAATAGATCCAATAAGGAAGTGCTAACTCTTTTCCCACCGATAGTCATAATTTCAAAATGAATGGCTCCTTATTGGCCGAGTTTCATTTCCCATGATATTGGAAATGAAACCGTGAGTAACAACCCTGCTTTGAGCATAGGATATTTTTTTTTTTTTTGCAAAATCCTTGAAAACCTCATTGAATCCTTGAATCCTGCCTACAAAGTGCATTTCAAACGGTGGACATTCTCAAGCTTAGGAATTTTGAAGAATAGACTATTCTAGTGCTGCAATATATTGTATCGATTACCGCTTAAGGTCTCTGGTTCCAAGCAAACTCAATTCAATGTGATCTCCCCATAAGTGCACTTTTGAACAGAAATTTAGGCTATTGCATCAGGAAGCTAATGCCACCTTTTAGCAATTATGAATTCTACGTCCTCCAAGATATGCTTGTTTCAACGATTAAAACTGCCAAAATCGACAAAATACTACAGAAGTAACAGTGCACATGGAGGTTGAAATCGCCCAAATGTGGAATGGGCAGAAACAAGGTGATTCGAACCTCTAAATACATAGTTTAATAATAAGTAGTATTTTGTTGATTTCGGCAGTTTTAGTCGTTGAACCAGGCATATCTGGTAGGACGTAGAATTCATAATCACAAAAAGGTGGCATTAGTTTCCTGATTTAATAGCTAAAATATCTGTTCAAAAGTGCACTTAAGAGGAAATTACATTGAAACAGAATTTTTTTGGAACCTGAGGTCCACAAATGGCAATCCATACAATAAATCGCTGTACTAAAACAGTCAATTCAGAAGACATTTTCATTTCTTTCCTAAAAACATTTTACGGCTCATTTTGAATCGTCCGAACAATAGCATTGTATTCTTTCCCCAACTTCTTTTATCAGGGAATTTTAGAAGAGCATCAGAGAACTAGACATCAACCACCGATCAACTTTCTTAACACTGCATGAAACAAAACAGGTCTGAGTAAAAAATTATTGCTTTTGATCAATTTAACAGCAAAAAACTATTCTCTTTCAAGATGTTATCACAGAAACAGCAGAGTTTCAAAAGTTGGTTAAACAGGTGGGAGGAAGTTAGCAATGAGACACACTTTGAACTTTACTTTATGAAATTTATTAAAAATCAAAGAAATAGGAGGAAAAAATAATTTTACAAAACTTAAATAAACTGTCCCTTTACTTGACAGTTTCTTTTTCCTCTTTTCAGCTTTTTAGTACCTACAAAGATTATATAGGCTTAAAATAGAACCTTAAATTTGTAGACCTAATAGCTAATCTGATAGTTACAAAGAGAGGCGGTAATTTTATTATTATTATCATTATAATTCCACCTATTAAAGGGTGTACTCCCTATTTCACTTAGACGGGTCAGAGAGACAGAGAAGAGGGGAGGGGGTGGTAGAAAAAAAATATGGATGAATGAAAGTAAATAAAAAAATAAACACTTGAGTAAATATAGATAAAATGCTAGAGCGGAGAAGATTAAGTAAAGAGGTAATACAATAGAACTATGAATATAAAGAGGTAATACATTTTCCATAGAGGAGAATCTTAAGACACCTATGTACAAACAAAACATTGAATTTCGGTTAAGTTTTGAAAATAAATCAACTTTACACTTTCATCAATCTGATGGAGCAAGGGGGCAATTTAAAAACATTTCTTACGAGTGGGATGACTCAAGTCAAGCATCATTAGTTTTAATCAAACAAGTTGATTCAATGAGGTATTTGAAACAAATTATAAAACCTGATTCGAGTCACTGAGAGCCTTGAACCAAAAAATGTTTCAAAACTGCGCCCTGAGAGTTAGAGATTAAGCTAAGAAGTAAAAAGAAAAAAACGAGAATGCGGGGGTTGCTAATTTTCATTACTTTTCCAACAGTACTCTCTATATGAATCCAACCACTGGCATTCATAAAATTGATAAATCAATAATTTTCTAAGGAAAGAGTAACAAAGCACAAAATGGATAAGAATAACAAACCCAAAATATGTAAAACAACAACGGGAAAATAAGGTTACTAATAGGGGCAAATTTCAAAGCTGATTGAAAAAGAGGCAAGATTTTTTGGTGCAAAACTTCACTGAAAACTTTTTCTGGATTACAAAATAGTTTCGACAAAATTTGAGAAGATTTCAATCTTTGAGGAAAATTTGTTTGAAATATAATCTAGATTTGAGCAGTCATTAGACGTTACTGTTTTCTTTTTTAAGCTGAAGGTGGGACTTGGTTGGAAAAAAAAAAACAAAAAAACAAATAATAAGGGAAGGAGGAGGTTGCTTGTTGATGATAATTGGTTGAGTACTAATGATTTCATTTATACACCAGGAATTTTTGAAGAAATATTGCATTGGATGCAAAGACTGAGGCAACAGGGAAGCTTCAAATTCTCTATTCTATCATCTGAGAGGGCCAGTAGTTGCAAAAGTTAGAATGCATTCTGATTCTAAAATATAAACTTTCATTGAATCTTTCACTTCAAAAATCATTCAAATGGACATGAAATTTCAGCCATGTCAAGGATAACTAGAAGAGCTTTCACCAGGAGGATGGATTATAAAATATTACAATGATTGAAGCCAAGATTTTGAGAAATAAACTTGATAATGAAGTGAGTGTACATAGTGTATTAAAGGAAGGAATTTCAGTTTGTACTTCCAACTGCACAAAGTCCCTGGGAAAATTTTTCTTTTGGTTCAATTTTAAGTAATTTAAAAAGAGGACGAAGAAGGTTTAAACAAGGTAAATAATAATTGATGAGCTGGGCTATAGCTTGTGGTTTAAACTGATACGGTAAGATCTGTTAAACAAATGCTTTGACAAACTCCAAGTTCCTGGAAGCTATGTTCCAACAATAGACAGATCAATTTAGCTTTGAATCTAAACAATTCACTTTAAATTTTAGAGATGCAGCAATTTTTTAACCTTTAAAACCTGAAAGTACCATTGAAATTCCAAATATTACAGAACATTATGCACAGAGTATGATTATGAAATAGACTCTCACTCTGCACAGATTAAACGTTGGGCAGATTCTAAGATCTAACAAAAAAAATATTTATCTAATGAAACAGTTAAAAATACAGAGATTAACAGAAAGGTACCTAATAGCTTTAAATGTTTGATGAGACTCGCCTGATTATTTACGGGTTTTGTTTTCGATTATACTTATCGATGAGGTAGCTCTGAGAGGAAAGAAGGAATCTAAACGGATTTGCTGAAACAACTTCATTTGGCGGAGAAATTATTTTGAAAGGGAGAGAAGCTGATATAAATGGAGAGGAGTTTTGCCTCACATTAATCATTGGTCTAGAAGACATTTATGAGGGCGGAATTGAACAGGTGCATGGCGAGAGAGAAAATTACAGAAATGCACGTTCAAAATTTCAGAGCAATTTATGATTGATTTGAAGTTAACAAAAGAAACAGCAACAATTTGAGGTATAATATCAGCACACCAACAGGAATCAAAGGATAAATGTATTTTATTATTTTATTTAAACACATACTTTTATCTATAGGTGACTCAGAAATCCTATCATGAATCAATGATTTAAAATGAAAAATTTTACCAGTCCAAACATCCTTTGAATGATTTGAAGCTGGCAATGGAACATGATCATGCCGATTATTGTTTTCGTCTCTTTGTTAATTAAATGGATTTGTATCTCTTTATTTACCATCTCGTTTATTTGTTTTTCCCCCAGATGAAAAGTTTAAATTGGAGGGATCCATGGAAATGCAATTTCAGTTTCTATGAGATGTTCAGTAATTAATACTTTTGCACCTTTAAAGGGACTCTTATTTGCCGAGTATTTTTGCAAGGAAGAGAAGTAAACTCAGGTGGACAACAAACGATATAATTTGCTTAAGTTACAAAATCAACGCTGAGCAGGCTGAGGATAGATTGATAACGATAGATCAAAGCAAAGAATGAAATTCTATAACTTTCAAAAATTTAACAGCTCATGCACAATTTTGTAAAGACGGATAAAAGTAAAGTGTACTATTAAATCGTAGGACTTTCAATTTTGAATCTTAGCACAGTAAAAGACTCATTTTTGAACAACATTCACTAAAGAAAAGGAGTCAAAGTGAGCTTATTTCAAGAATAATGAATTAGACTAAGAAAATATAAAAATTAAAAAAAAATAAAAATAAAAATTAAATTATAATAAAATAGAAGGTAGGTACACCAAGACCAAGCTGTCACTCATCATGATTATTGGTGATTCTTGCACAACACAATTTAAGAAGAAGAGAAAATAAAATAAACCATTCCAAAACAAATATTAAAGATTTTACAAGAACTTTAAGAGCAACAAATAAATTAAGAGAAATGGATGTCGGCTCAAAGTTTGAGTTTGATTTTTTCTACTTTGGTTAGAACATGGAATTATTCATGTGTCCGTTTTTTGTTTCTGTTTCAGATCAGTTAATTACTTCTTCAATGTTTAAAAACACATACGTTACTTAAAATATTTATTTAAATACATATGAATAGAGTCATCTGTATAAGCTCAATAACACTATGTTGGTGAAAATATATAAATATATACAGACAAATATATATTTATATTTAGAGAAAGAGATGTGAGATGGGAAGAGAAGAGAGACGACAGAATTAACTACCCCTCTTTTTTGATAGTTTGAGGGGCTTCTGCTAGACCTTTCACTTTTAATCGATCGGCAGTTTTTAAGAAAGCCGGAAGCTGTTCTTGGCTAACGTTAACTTCACCTGCATACATGAACTCCAGGATCGCTTGTAAATGGCTAAACGGTACATCTTTCAAAATGATGATGGGATGCTTCGATGGATTCTCCTGGAAATAAATAAAATTGGGCAAAAAATGAGAATACTGAGAGGGAATATCCTATACTGCAAGGGCACTTTAATGCAGTTCTTTAGCAAAATTTTGGAGGTTTTAATCCAGCAAATAGCACCCCCCCCCCCCCCCCCAATCAGTTTATAAAAACTCACTATTTTGTAGCATTTTCTAAAAAAAGATGACTAATGACCAATAAATCAGATTACCAGCAGAGGCAAATAGAGACGGTGCATTTAACAGCTGCAACACAGGATTACTTTATTCTCATGGATTCAATAACTCAACAGTCAACAACGCTCTGATTTAGCCTTGAGTTGAACGGTGAACACCATCCTCTTCGCCTTTCAGCTTGTCCCCCCCCCCATGTTCACCTGACGTCAATATTAAACACCAGACTAAACCAGAGAGGTGTCTGGTGTTGACTGTTGTTTTGTTGAGTCCACAAGATTCGAGTGCACCATGAACCTGCTATATGTATTTTCGTGTGGTGCACCATCTCAAATTATTCCTCATTCTTAAGACCTTCATAATTGTTTCAATGGCTTTTTGAACAATTGACTGTCATCAACGGAACATCATTGGAAAGGACGTAAAATTCTAAGACTTTGTACGCAAACCAGGGGTCCATATAGCTTTTTGTTTTTGATATGATAAAGGTCACAGTTTGATTTGAACCCATTTTCAAACAATCACTATTTCTATTAGGAGAGTAAAAAATTTAGAGGGGACGCCGGAACAAAAAATTGTAGTAGACTTAAGCACGGGTATCGATAGAGAAAAGTGAGGCATAAACGATGGTGAAATCTGTTTCTAGCAATTCGACTTCGTTGAGAAGATACAGCCGCCGAAATATTAGGCTGTGACATCACTTGCTATAACCGCACGATGCGGGGCCACTACGCTGCGGTGCTAAGGAAGAACGCCGGAAGCGACATGTGGTACTTACTACTTAGACTGCTTCAGCAGTATGTACAGCTCGGGCCTCTATTCTTACACGGAGTTCCTCTTCAGGAGTTTATTATTGTTGTGCCTACCTGGTCACTCAACTCTTTCGAACAAAGGCTCTTCGCCCGTCCAAGCATTCAGGAAAGGCCGACTGTCTATTTTTCAATACTGGAATCCTTGGAAGGACAAACCATTTGAGGCATTGGAGGTTTAAGATTGAGGGTAAATTGAAGAAAAGGGGCCCCAAGCAACATTGCAAAAAAAAAAAAAAAAAAAAAAAAAAAAGACAAAAGTAACACATAGCTTACGGCGTTCTTCCATAGCATGTCAGTACATGTAATGGGAAACGCAGTGCTCGCCCCATTCCCCCTCAATGTGTGAGGTCATCGGCACTCACACGTAAAAATCGCTAAGGACCTTCTAAGAACAGAAAATTTACTTTCCAACTGTTTATTGATTTTGTCTTCAAGATTATTTGGAGTTAAATATGAACACATATGAAGGAAAACGAGAAACTGCAGATTCTCTCCGAATTTCTGACTTGCCGAATTGAAATTCTCAATTCACCAAAAATGATGGTTTCTCGGTCAGAAAAGCAAACCTATTCCTAATTAAGAAGAAAAAGCCCAAAAGGGAATTTTGCATTCATTAAATTAATCCTCTTATAAGTTTTCATCAATTTGATCGTTGTATTCGTTGTCAAGGAAAACTTGAAAAAAAAATGTTGGAAATTTGAAAATTCAATTTTTTCAGGCGTAACAGCTTCCCGTGGGAAAATACTCCAAGGACTAAATTTGGAGACCGTAAAATTCATTTCATGGATGGTCCACCTACAGTTTTCACTGGTAAATTGAGCGCTACATAGACGGCTCTTTGAGAACGCGGATAGTCAGAAATTTGAAAAAATCCGCAGTTTTGCCATTTTTTGTTTATATTTCAGCTAAAAATAATCCTGAGGAAAAATTGAAAACATAGTTGGAAAGAAAATTTCCTGTTCTTCTTAGGTCATTGGCAATTTTTACGTGAGAGTGCCAATGACCTCACGAGCTGAGGGGGAACGGCGCGGGCGCTACGTTCCACATTACACGTAGTGGCACCGCCCTGCATCGTGCGGTTGGAGCAAGTGATGTCACAGCCTGATATTTCGGAGGGTGATCTTCTTCACGAAGTGGAATTTCAAGAAACAGATTTCACCATCGTTCATGCCTCACTTTTCTCAATAAATTCTCGTGCTTGAGTCTACAACAATTTTTTGGGTGTGCGTTCTCTTTAAATTTTGACTCTCTTAACAGGAATTAATGATTGTTTGAAAATGGGTCCAAATCGAACTGTGACCTTCGATATACCGCAACAAAAAACGATATGGACCCTCGGTTTGCGCTAAAAGTCTTAGAATTTTATGTCCTTTCCAATAGTGTATCACAAGATAGGAGGTGCCATTTGAACATTTTGAGTTGGGGGTCGCTTACCTCCCTTTAGGGGGTACCCCTAAATTTTGACCCTTCAAAAGATAGTTCCTTTCAAGTTATACACATGTGTTAAGTTTGGTTTTCTGCAGATGGTAAAAAGTTATGGACCCGTTCCAGGACTTTTGGCCCAACCTGAATAAATTGCGGCAAAACAGATGAAAACAGAAAAGAGAAAAAGAAGATAACAAGAGAACAAACTAATTAAAAAAGAGGGAAGGGGAAAATAGTTAAGGGGGGGGGGAAGAAAAAAGTGAAAAAAGCATGAAATTCCTAACAAAAACCGCAGTTGCTCCTCATTAAGTCAGGTAGAGGAACTCCTCCGCCAAAAATAGGCTAAAATTGCGCCAATCGTGTTTATATTTTCAACAACTTTTCGGGGATCTTTTGGATCCTGTTTCTAGGATGGAGGGGCAGAGGGCGAACGGGTGTGCTCACAGACCCTGTCAAAGGTTGGCGGCCCATATGGTCTCCATCACCTGTAGCAGATACCCTAAAGCCGGCCCTAACTCAACGATTATCAACCAACATAATAGACTTGGGCTACCCACAAACTGACAAGGAAAATAATTACCTCCAAAAGAGATTTGAAGTAGGGTGAACAAGCGGAGAGCACCATTTTGTGTGCTTTGCAAGTTTGTCCTTCGCAAGCTAAAGTGACATCAGTAAAACTTCTTTCATTTCTTAAGTGTCTAAAGGAGGTCACCATATTTGTTTGAAAGTCGTTCCATTTTAAGTAGAATTGTTGCTGTTCTGCGGCCATCTTATTCTGAAACAAAAAGTTAAACTTCATTAGATGCTGAAATTTTCTAAATTTATGTACCTAACTGAATTCAAAGAAAATCAAAGAAACAAGAATAAAGTTGGAAGGAAGGTAGTTTTGAACAAAATTAGTTCAATTGCCATTCTTTACTCCACTGGCGCTACCAGGATCTCTTCTATCTCTCTCATTTCCCATTTGAATGTGTAAGTAGGAAAAGGACAGAAAGAGGGGGTTTTATCCCGTTGTCCATCCTTGTCTAACGTACGTTTTTTAATGGAGGAAAGAGAGTGATGGAGAATCTCTCGGTGCGCTACTGCTTTACTCATAAAAAGGGCAAACTTGATAATGAGGGAAAAAGAAAATAATAATCAAGAGATTTAACAAAGCTAACCAGCTTCCTTGACTGTAAAGAAAACTCTACATCTTTGGTCAAATAAAACTTTAAAAAACTTAAAATCCACCTGTGATCATGAGTTTAACAGATAGAGGGGCTACAAGGAAAATGTGACTATAGTCGGCGCAATAAATTGAGTCCAGAATAGCCAGGTAGAAATCCCCATGTTGAAACACTGCGGCTTAACCCTCATCATTAGATGTGTATCCAGCACTCGGTACGACAAGGCCACTCTCCATTTTCCACGTAAAAAGTGACCATCCAGTTAAAGGCTCATCTCATAAGGTGCCGACTATAAAAAGGTTACTTTTTCCACATTTAAACCTTGCCACCTTGATAAATGAAATTGCTTACACTAAGGCAGCATCAAACCAGTATCGAATCACTATTCTCCTCGGTTACTATGAAGAAGTTATATAATTAGTGAACAGAATTTAGAGTGACAATTTCATTGCAACTGAGATAAAGTTGAACCACAGTTTACTTCACTAATCTTTATGAGAGTGCTTTTAATTTTTGGCATTGAGGCTGAACTGCCAACCGGGGGCATTTGTGATTTCTAAAGTAATTGTTTAAAGTAAATAGTGGTCATATACTTGAACTGACGACTGACAGGTTAATTTTTTAAGAGACATCTAAGATATTTTAAGCGCTGTTTCCACGATGAGATTGAGCATAAGTCTGAGTTTCAGTTGGTACAATTGTTGAACATAAGATTAGAGCCTCTAAATTGTGAAAACCAGTATATCTTAAGTAAATTGAGACCTAATTGAGTGAATATTCACCCACGAAACTTTTTTCGAGTGGTTTTAAGTGTCAGCCCTCAGGCTACCTTTCTCATGGAATGACCCTAAATCAGTAATCGTCAATCTGGAAAAATCTATATTTACATCAGTGTGATCAGCCATTGCTTTACAGATAGGGGATAAAAATCAAATAAAAAATTGAATCTCCCTTTAAATGCCAACTTTGACCCTGGCTTCTTATGTTTTTTGGGCGCCAACGGCAATTTAAGAGGCACACTTGGCCTGGATAGTATAGAAACAATAGAGCCCGGGATGCTGATCTGTTTTGGAGCCCAAATCTGCATTTGGCTTGTCCAGGCCCTTTTATTACTTCTTTGAAGTAAACAATGCTCTTCCTTTACTAAGTATTGACCACGGCAAATAAACAGAAGGTGGGAGCTTTTCAAATCTGGCATTTATCTTGGATAAGATCACGCCTGTGCAGAGCCAATATAGAAATGCTATCACTTTCTATTGATTCATCTTTCTTACAGGATGGGACATGGTAGAGGCCAAAACAGAAGAAGAAAGCACCGCAGCACCCCTGTCTATTGGGGTTTATGTCTGGCTCATGGCACTACCTTCGGAGCAATGATGAAAAAAGACCCATCTTTGCTTGGATTATAAGAAAAACATACCCTTTGCCTATGATCTAGTAGAACTTTGGTAAAAACAGAGGTTCAAACTAACAAATTAGTTGGCTAACCGATCAAACATTGGGGGAGATTTACCGACATTTGAAAATAAAGTCACTTTCTCAGCTAACTTCCGTCAAGGCAAAACAACAATATAATTTAATTAGAACTTAAACCGCAACAGTGAAAATTTAAGATACTTAACTCGATGGATTAAAAAAAGTAGAACTGGGAAAATCTTTGGAGGTTACACCTAACTACTAACATCCAATTACTTGGACCTATCAAATTAACACTTCTGATAAGAGAAAAACAATACTACTGGCAATGGGGGAGAAGCTAGTTAAGTCAGCGGACAGTCCTGCCAGCGAACAGGCCCAAGAAGAAATCGTGAAGGAGCATCCATTAAAATGTAAACAAAACTTGATTAAACATGGAAAAGAGAAAACTTCCATCCAAAAATCAAAAGGGGGTTTCAAGGAGTAATAGTAAAAGGGGAAGGAGCAAAACAGGAAAACAGTAGTATTTTACATTTAATTGTTAAGTCTATCCTATTGATATCAGACAAAGCCTACTTATACAATCGTAATTTACTCCAAAATTACTGTTTATTTCATCAAACAGGCAGGTTGAGAGGAAACAGATGATTGTAATGAATATTAAACAATTGTTGGCATTACTTGTTTCATAAGACCTGGAAAGCTTGGAATTAATACTAAAAGACGCCGGAAAACTTAAACATAAGATAAGGAAAACATTTAACGCATTCACCCGATACAACTACAAAAAGGAAAATTAGGGATAGCAAAAACGGATGCTATCACAGCGCCGCATCCATTCCACAAAAATTAAACTTAAAGAATTGAGCTAAAAAGTACGAAAAAAAAAATTGCGATAAATTGCACTTACAATCGTTTAGGAGAGACGGAAGAAACACAAAGAATCCTTTGCAATTCGGAAAGTCAATTAGCGAAATTAGAGCACGGTAGATATCAGTAAAATTACGGCAAACTATATCATTATTTTAATGTTCCACAGTAAGTATTACATTCACACAGCGTAAATTTTGGGAATTCAGAATGGCGTACGGAGAAATTTCAACATAAATCAGGATTCCTTGTTGTTGATAAACGGTGTGACCCACTCTTGAACTAGAAGGCCTGCGCACACTTGTAAAGTAACGAGCAACAACAAAAATTGGAACACAGAATAAAAGCAAAACCTTCGAAAAATGTGATCCAATTTCAAGCTCTCACCCACGAAATCCAAATTTCTGCGATTTTTTCTCACAATGCTGATTCCATAAATTAATTTTATTGAGAATCCTGCCAACGCGTTCAACTCGTACTTCATTGTACATAATCTTTGACGTATTAGACAATGCACTTGCGTCCACGACGTCCATCTGTTTTGTAATCTGTGACAATCCGTCTTGTCATTATATTTTTTGTCAACTAGAAATTTTCTGTTTTTTGATGATTACAGGTTACTCTTGTCCAAGTCCTCTGTTCTTTCTACTCACTGACTCACTGATTTTGAGTCTGACAGTCAGATTAGATTAGTAACTGATTACTAGTAACTAGTGCGAAATTTCAGGAAAAGAAGCAACATCTTCGCGCAATGAGTTCGAAAGCCGATAAGGAGCGAGCGAAGCAAATCCAAGATAAATGTCAAGTTTTACTGAATCAGATGCTGAAAGATGAAGATAACAAATACTGCGTTGACTGTGATGCCAAAGGTAAATTAATGCAAATGAGCCTTCACTGCACGCCTTTATTACCTACTCATACACCTTATTTTTTGCCCCGTAAATTGCAAGGTTCAATGAAGAACTTACTGAATCACTTGCCATGAATGGATGAAACTGGCCCTAAATAAATATGCTACGATCTTGCTCCAGGATTGTGACCCCTGAATTCTTAATTCTTTGTACGCCAAGGAACTTTTCTTCCGAATCTATCTGCTGTCCTCTCAGATTTCTGTGAGGTGTGAATTCTGCAATTTCTGCAAGATGTATGTCTGCATGCCATGGATGTAGGCTTCAAAGTTGTTCCAATCTAGTAACCTCTTTACCATTACGTTAGCGTCCCCAAGAATCAGTGATGATAATAGCGTGCTCACATCCCCTTGTTTTCCCATTAATGAAGCAAGTGGAACTGGTTGTTGACTCAGGACTTTAACTGGAGCCTGATACTGATGAGTTGGTATCTGCCAGGTGTCACCTGCAGCCTGATTGCAATCTTTCACCGAGCTGATGAGAGTCCTCGACTTGTTTTGCGATGACGAAATGCCATCTGACAATGTCAGGCAATTCTCTGCAGTTGGATTCTTAAATCAAACCCTCTGTGTTTGCAAGCGATCTCGGTCGGGTTCCACACTTGGCTCCCTTTGACCGCTACCAGGGGCGTGCCGTGGGGGGAGCATGTGGGTACCCTTGCCCCGGGCGGCACTCTCGGGGGGGGGGGGCGGCAAAATCAGGGTGAACAACCAAAAAAAAAGGTTATCAAATTTCAAAATTAATTTCAGAGGGCGGCAAAATCAGTGCGTAACAAGCAAAAAAAAAAAAAAAAAAGGTCATCAAATTTATAATTTTGTTCACGGAGGGCGGCAAGATTGCATTCTTGCCCCCCCTCTCTGGAAACCACGGCACGCCCCTGACCGCTACAAAGCGACTTTCAATCAAGCCTGAAGTATTAAAGTACGATATGATTGAGCTGGTGCTGTGAGTCTGTTGCTCAGCATCATCTAGAAAATTATTACATCAAGCTAAGAAATTTAAAATGTTCGGGGAATCCCTCTTGAAGAGTGTGTAGGGTTGTTTCATTGTTAATTTCATTTCATGAATTGAGAAATGGTTTCGCAAAGGGGCTCTTGCAAACTGTTGCCACCTACAGTCATGGAGAGGGTCCATTCTGTGTAAAATCACTTGAAAATAATATTGGGAGCTCCTGAAAGTTCTTAAATTGACTTAAAAACTCAATAAATTCAATTAAAAGTTGGGAGATGGCGGTCAAATGAGCGGCTCTTACTTTGTGAGTCCCATCTAAGCACAACTTTTTATGCTAAGAAAAGTGAATAAAAATCATAGAGGAAGCTACAACTAGACGATACTCCACCCCCACATTTTACCAACATCTTTAATTTCTCTAAAATGCTTTTTTTGAGTTAGTGAGTGGATTTTGAAACTTTTCAATACTTGCATTGTGATTTTACATAAGAATAGACCCTCCAAAACGCTGTTCCTATTTTTCATAAAAGACCCATTATACTATGGTTACCATAGCCACATCCAAGTCTTACAATTTTCGACCAGTAGCGTTACTCAAAAACAGTCTGAATGATCAGTGTTTAAGGAAAAAGTAAATGATCATCCCGCAGGCCCCTGCTAGTTATGTTATTCCTCATAGTAATTCATCAAAATTTGAAACTAGCAAAATTATCCACTGAGTACCATGAGCAATGGTGGATTCATGGGGGTGGGGGATGGGGGGCCCATGCCCCCTTCTTTAAAGTCAAACTTCACCTTTTTTTCAACAGGAAGTAGCCTTTTTAAATTGCTTCCTGCAGTGCTTCAAATTTTATAGGCAAGCCTCCCCCCAGAAAAACTTTCTGGATCTGCCCCTGACCATGAGAGCTAGTTTCTAATTAAACTATCATCAATCAGAGTTTTTAATGCAGTGGTATTTGGATTACAATTCGGTGTATATATGTCTTGGATATTTTTTACAGAGATAACCAATCATTAAATTTGATTGCAAACCCTCAATACTGATCTGATAGTGGTGGAAATAGATCCGTTCATCTCATGATCAAGTTTACTTTGTCTCTTTTGTTATTCAGGACCACGTTGGGCCTCATGGAATATTGGCATTTTTTTATGCATTCGTTGTGCAGGGATTCATCGCAATTTGGGTGTTCATATCAGTAGAGTAAAATCGGTCAATTTAGATTCTTGGACTCCTGAACAAGTTGTTGTAAGTTTTTCTCTCAATTTAAAAAAAAAAGACTCATAATCATTTATTTTCTTATTTTTTTCACCCAAGATTTATGCCTGTTCTTAAATTTTATTCAGCTCATTGTTATCATTTTTTTTTTCAAATGGCCACAGAAGTCTGAAAATATCGTTCGTTCTGGATATGTACATGGAGTTAAAATAGACGGTTTTAGTGATGACGTCATCAGGTGATAGGGTCCAAACAAAGACAAACTTTGTCTCTCTTGCTCTCACCTACCTAACTCCCATGTATTGCTATCTCACTCTCACCGCAAAAATCGTATATTGAGACATTTTTTATAAAAATTGTGGACAGAAATTAATTTCTCGAGGAATTTTAGTACGATTTTGATCATAATATATAGTGAAACAACCCCTGCACATGAATTTTGAAACCAGAAAGGGATGGGTGTACATGGGGGTCACGAGCAATTGAGTGAGATAGTTTCGAACTCTAAGTGAGTTTTGTCACAACTAATTGCACCGTTGAGCGCATTGTTTTGATTGTCAGCTAATTGTTGGCTTCGCACTAAAACTGTCTATACGAAAAAAGAAAAGGTCATCACACTTCCACACTTTTCAAATTTTTGTGGGGAAATTTTTTTGAGAATCCTGAGTGAAAAACCCCAGTTTGGGTGAAACTTCCGGCGTTTTGGAACATTTTGCACTCCTGGTTACAACCTTAATATACTAGATTATAGACTCACATCATACATGATGTATTTTTGCAATCTGTGTTAAGCGTGTCATACTGATCAATTATCGTTGAATAAATGCATTTCACATTACTCTAACAGCTTACAAATGGAATTTACAAATCAAGATTATATCAGCTGGATTGTAATCAACATTTTTATAACTGTGCTATATTCCTCATAGCGACCCTACGTTGTTGGTCAAACAAATTATAGTTTGTTTATGAAAACTGTATCCCAGTTCCAGAAATTACATTACGGTTTACAACAACTATGAAGGGACAGCTCTTGATTTGATAATTTCTACGTTAGTAAGCTGTTGTCAATGAATGTAGAATGCTTTTACTAAACAATATTTGACCTGCAAAATAAGTCGAACAAAGGTGTTACAGTTAAAACAATTAAATCAAGCGTCTGGTTACCAAATTGATTTTTGGGTCATCAGAGAAAATGGCTCGTAATCTATGACTTTTTGAAAAGGCCAATGTTTTATGAAAAGATCACTAGTCTTACTGAAGCAGTTTTTGAATTGGAAATCGTAAGTCTGTAAGTATTTTTTGTAAAAAAAAAAAAAAAAATTGAATAATTTTCAGAGTCTTCAGCAAATGGGTAACAGTCGAGCGAGAGCTGTCTATGAAGCAAATCTTCCTGATGACTTCAGGCGACCTCAGTCAGACTCTGCCTTGGAACAGTTCATTCGGGCAAAATATGAAAATAAGAAATATATTGCACGAGAATGGGTTCCTCCTGTTCTTCCAAAAGTAAGGTTTTGTCCTTGTTAAGAATGACTGTCTATTTCATGAAGCTACATCTTAAGTTTTCCATGCACTTCTTGGTTAAAATGCATTTATTAGAGCTGGTGCGTGTACAATTTTGTGATTTGCTAAGAAAGGTTGAGGTAGAGGTGTCAAAAACGCATTCAAAACCATCTGATAGCTGTTGTTAGCTGAGAGCTCTGGATTGTGGCTAACTGACTATTCACCAATGCATCTTGGTGCATTTGTGGACGTAGATAGTCAAAGCTACATGTTTAAGTTCAAAACTTAACTGGCGCCTGCTCTAACATTCTTCTATTTTCAGAGAGAAAAACAAGTTTCTATGTGTCCCTAGACTTGAAACTGCCTTGATACTGCATTGCTATAACCATCAAGCTATTTAACTGCAGAGGAGCAATGCTCTGCATAGTAAGTCCCATCCCCTAAGGGAGGCAGCATGGACGGTTTGTTCGCCTCTTATTTTTTAACCTTAAATCAGATATTGTAATTAATTCAGTGAAAACTGGTTTTAAGCAAGAATGTGAGTGTTTTACAGTGACTATCTGGACACAGAATGTTATTGCAACTGTCCAAGTGAGAAAATTTTGCTCATCTCTGTCATGTGTTTGTTCCTTTTTCATGTAAATCCTTCCAAAAGAAATAGTGATAATAATGCCTGTGTCCATTGCCACTCTAAAACACTTTTACCTTCATCTCAAACCAATTTTAAATTGATCCGTCCCAACTCTTAATTTAAGGTTAAAACATAAGAATGAAACAAACCGAGCCTGTGTAAAATGTCCTCAAGAAATTTCCATCATTCACTCAGCCTTGATTAAATCAAATATTTCTATGAAATGATTTAAATAAGTTTCATCAGATACTAGTAAGGGTCCATCTGCCTTGCGGAATGTGCTGGGTTGCATACGTAATTCCCAGGCATTAATGTGTCAGCCAAGCTGGTAGGGGTAATGGTTGTAGTCCCTCTATTTTCTGTAGGAAGGCTTTCTTAAAAAAACAAAAAACAAAAAACTAACAAAAAAACAGAATGTCATCCGGTTACTTTTTAGTTTTTTCAAACAATCTGTGGGAGTTTTTAAGAGTAGTTGTGGGTTAAGTTTAAGCTTGAAAAGTTTTATGTACCCCATAGCCCAGCAAATGGGACTTGATTACCAAGGTTGAACTGCCTATTACTTTTTATAATCAATTGGATTTTCCGTTTACATTTTGTAATTGGAAATATGACATTTTTCAAACTGCAATCAAAGTGTAATCTACACTTATTTTCAAAATTCAAATATTAGTTTTGGTTAATCTTTGATATGATATAATGATTTCACCCTGGAATTTGGAAAAACAGTTCCAAATCACTCTTTAATAATGGTTTGAAAACTTTTGGAATCGAGATTACAAAGTGTAATTGCAGAGTCAGCACAATGGCAAAAAGTAATCGGCAGTTCTACCTTGATAATAGAGTCCCGTTTGCCCAATTCTGCTGTACCCATGCGCCTGGCAGAGCTCTGTCTTCTGAGGGTTTCTTTCGGGATTTTTAAGTCTATACAACCAATACAGTTTTCATCCCTTAACTTTAAACTGCAAACCTATACAGACTTCATAGGATGAAAGCGCCTAGTGTCTATTTTAATATGGAAAGTATCATCTGTCTATTGCTTTCCCAAAGAATCCTCAAGTACTCACAAATCTTTTAACTGATGCTGGTTTTTGGTTCTGGGCTTAGTAAGTTTTCTTTTATTTTCTTTAGGTGAACTGGGACAAAGAATTGGATGAAGAAGCTGAAAAGCAGAAGCGGAAGAAACGAGACCCCAAACAAACTACTAATCCAACATCAAATATTCGTTTATTACCATCAGTAATTGCCCAACCACTTCCAAAGCCAGTATCTACCAGCCCGAAACCCAACCGTACAAAAATGAACCCAAGTCCCACAGCTGATCTCCTAGGCCTTGGTAATTCTTTCGTTTACTTTCTTATTCGTCTCATGACCTGCAACGCAACTTATACTTTTACTGAAAATTTCTTAGATAGATCTCTACCTGGATCTACCTTAAGCAAAGTGAATATCAGAGTTTTCCTAGATTTTCAGCAGTTACCATTAGTCATCGGCAAATGATTTTTTAGCTGCATTGAATTGACAAGTGTATGACTTCAAAATTTTGGAAATTGAGTACCAACATTATATTTAGCAACCATAGAAATCACTATCTACCAAATTCTATTGAACTGTATGCATAACCTAAGTAAATAAGATAGTCATGTGAAATTGACTCTTAATAGTATATTTTACGTACGATTTGGGACTGAGTTGCTGCAACTCTTGAACGAAATGTTTCCGTGCATCGCAACTGGCACTGTTTTAAAAATCACAAAATGAACCATTTTTGAGATTGATTTTCTTTCAGCTAGTTGCATTCTAGGAATATTAAACTCACAAAACCAAATTTTAATTTTTTAAAATAAAGCAATCGCCGTAAATTGTGGAAAAACTTGTTACAGTGACATCCTATGCACATTAATCCAAAAAGCAGAACAAGCTATAGCAAGTAGCTGGAGCGCTTGTGTTCTTATTCTTTCTTAAATTAGTATCTGTCCTTGTTTTAAAGTTATAGGGGCATTGAAGGCTTTGATTCATACCTGCTGCCCCTCTCTCCACCTTGTGGGGAGGGGGAAGACCATGCCATACTAAACATATCTCTATCATTCTTGAAATGATGACAAATTATTCACTACAGTGGGTCACATGAGTGATCCTGGGATTTCTTATTTAATGGTTGATTCCTAGGTAAAATTCCGTCAGAAAAACGGTGGTGAGCTTAAAAAAGCTCATAATCGTACGCAAAGCTACAAAAAAGCTGCTTAAAGTTGAGCAGTAAAATAATCGTTTTTCATTGGTCCGCTCCGTCACGTGACCGATTCTACGTCACATATTCCGTGTCTCCCCGACGGTCGTTTGTTTACATTGAAACTACATGGTAAACGCCGTGCTAAGTGTGTCTCCGGTAGTGATCGTCTGTTTTTCGGGATTTTATCGATTAAATAATGAGCTCGCGAACATTATCTGATTATTTTTTTGTGCCTGACAGTTCAACAACGAGCTAGAGAATCTCTAGAATGGTCGACAGCTCGACACAGTGCTAGTTAATAACCAGGAAGTTTGAAACCTGAGACCTAACCTCACTCAACTCTTTCAAAAATGATCCTTCCTTCATTCCCCAGTGTTCTTTTAAAGTCAGTTTTTAATATTAGAGAGAGCTTTAGTGTTTCTTCGCGTTGCATTGGAGTCTTACCTGAATGGTAAAGCTACTGTCAGGATTCTCAGCTAGTGCTGTGATACTCCTCCTGTTCTGTTTCAGATTCTGTGGCATGATTTGAGTTATTTTTCCGGTCACTCCTGCGTAGGTTCTTTAAATTATCTATCTCAAATTATTAGTGTTGTTGAATGATATGGGAACTCGGAAGGTACTGTTTACAATCACAGAGGAATTGGTCTCTCGGGCACAAGTTTAGGCAATAAAGTAAACCAATAACTCATCTCCCTACGTGTAAAGTGTATCAACTGGCAAACTTCAACTTTGATGTCTGATTTGCAGTAAAAGGTAATCTTCATGCCAAGATTATCATTTGCGGAACTCAGTCTGAAGTTAAATCATCGGTGGAACAGCGGCAATTTTTTTTGGATTACCAATCTTTCCCCGGAGGTATGTATCTTGTGGTGAAATTCGATTTCATTCTCAGCATTTCTATGCGCTCTGTTAATTGGCAGTTATGCAGGTATGCAGTTAATTGGCATTTTAAGGACTGCTAGAGGTTGTTTTCGATGTGTAGGCGCACCTAGCCCAATAATCTTTAGAATTTTTCAACATTATTTCTCATGTTACAAAGTTAAAATTAATGCAGATATGAATATGCACGTTGGCTTTTCACCGTGAGCCACTTTAGAATCAAAAGTTTCAAGTCCGAGGCAAGTTTTATTTTGATTTGAAGGAATGAAAATTAAAAGCCTTTCAAAGACTGTGGTCTAGGTGCACCTACACTTCTGAAACGAGCTCACTAATGAGGTTTGGCCGTGAAACTTTGAATATCAGCAGTGGTTCTGCAAACTACTGTCCGTACCAAGTGGATGATTGGAACTAAGTATTTGTAACTCTTTTTATGAATGTATCATGAACGTACACGGACCTGATGGAACTCCTACTATCTCTGCAAGATTGAGTCAACTACCAACAACTATATCAGCTCTATTTACTGGCGCATGCATTGAATGACCTAAATGGGATGGGAAAAGTTCCCCTGAAAGATTAGCTGTGGTAAACAAAGTTAACTTATTACAATACAATGGTTTGTGACCGCCTCATCTAGTTCAAATTGATAACTTTTCTGGCAAAGTTATTGCAATAAGCTATCGGAAGGTCACTTGGGTGGACTGCTATAAGGATATAAGTAGTAAACTAGAAATTCAGAGAATGAAATCGAATTTCACCACAAGATACATACCTCCGGGGAAAGATTGGTAATCCAAAAAAAATTGCCGCTGTTCCACCGATGATTTAACTTCAGACTGAGTTCCGCAAATGATAATCTTGGCATGAAGATTACCTTTTACTGCAAATCAGACTTCAAAGTTGAAGTTTGTCAGTTGATACACTTTACACGTAGGGAGATGAGTTATTGGTTTACTTTATTGCCTGAACTTGTGCCCGAGAGACCAATTCCTCTGTGATTGTAAACAGTACCTTCCGAGTTCCCATATCATTCAACGACACTAATAATTTGAGGTAGATAATTTAAAGAACCTGCGCAGGAGTGACCGGAAAAATAACTCAAATCATGCCACAGAATCTGAAACAGAACAGGAGGAGTATCACAGCACTAGCTGAGAATCCTGACAGTAGCTTTACCATTCAGGTAAGACTCCAATGCAACGCGAAGAAACACTAAAGCTCTCTCTAATATTAAAAACTGACTTTAAAAGAACACTGGGGAATGAAGGAAGGATCATTTTTGAAAGAGTTGAGTGAGGTTAGGTCTCAGGTTTCAAACTTCCTGGTTATTAACTAGCACTGTGTCGAGCTGTCGACCATTCTAGAGATTCTCTAGCTCGTTGTTGAACTGTCAGGCACAAAAAAATAAACAGATAATGTTCGCGAGCTCATTATTTAATTGATAAAATCCCGAAAAACAGACGATCACTACCGGAGACACACTTGGCACGGCGTTTACCATGTAGTTTCAATGTAAACAAACGACCGTCTGGGAGACACGGAATATGTGACGTAGCCACTGATCTCCCGGGCCTACCGCCATTACTCGCCCGATTTAAACGAAATCAATTTTTTCACTTTTCAAATCAATTTATCTTGATGTTCCCGTGATCTTAGAGAAAAAAGGAAAAACACGGGTCTCTTATTTTTTTCTCAACTTTCATATTGTGAATTAAAAAAAATCGACTCATCTGACCCGTTCTTTGCTTATCAAATCAGCCATTGAACGTATAGGCGTAAGTTGAATCTAACGTTTCAAAATTTTCAATTCCATTTTTACTTTTTAACTGCAATCAATCATTCAATTACTTTTATTATTATTCTGAGATTTTTCGACTCATGAAGAATGAAAAAAAAAAAAATTCGCATTTATTCCCACATGCATTTTCCTCAGAAAAATTAAAACTTGAAAGATGGTCTTGAAACGTTGGATTCGACGACTTTTACCTAAACGTCAGATATCCGACAAAACGGGAGATAAATTAATTGCTTTGGACCTCTCTGAGCCTGCAAAATCTCTGTTCTGGCACGTTCCTTAATATTATTATTGAGACAGCGTAAATCACGTTTTTACTAACAGTTGGTTATTATTTTCTCCTTCAGAAATGCCTTCAAAAGATTCATCGGTAGGTCAACAGCCAAAACAAGAACCTGATCCTTTTTCAAATTTCATGAGTGCTCCAAACCCAGCCGCCTCCTTGTCAGCTTCCAATGACAGTCGAACTTTAGCCAGTGACTCCAGTTCACTATCCAAGCGGTCTGCTGAAGAAGATAGTTTCTTCAATCAACCTGCCACTAATTCTCCTGCAAAGTCCAAACAACAGTTATCAACAGATTCTATTCTAGCTCTCTACGGCAAGTCACAGGTCAATCCATCTCCATTTGCTGCACCTGCCATGGCACCCCCAGGTACTTTCCTTCTCAATGCTCTATTCATCTTAAAGATTTTTAAGTATCTACATTTCCACCCTGAAAATGGTTTTCAATGTCCTCTATTTTGAAGCCATTTTATTCTAGCCATTTTTTTTTTTTTTTTAGCCCATTAGGTGTCAATTACCGCTTAACTGATAACCATGCTATAAAACTATTTTAATAGTACAATAAAATTAGTACAAAAAAACTTTGCAAAAATACTATTTTAATAGTTTTATCATATGGTAGTTTTTATTTTGTTAATAATATCTTGTAGCACCTGTTACCTTAATATGTTTTAAAAAAAAGTCCAATTCCATTTGGGAACAATTGAGGCATTTTTCGGTAAATGGGCGTATGGCGAAAAAACGACTTTCGAGAAAAACGCATTTGAAAGTTTAAAATGTCATAACAAAACGTTGTAGGTGCGTCCATTCGAACGATTGTTTCTTGGTTATTTTCCGTTCGACATATGAATAACTTTATATCACCTGTTAGGTCACATCGCCAGGATTTCAAAAACGAGTTCTCCAAAAAAAGGGCGTAAATCGCCATACGCCCATTTACCGAAAAATGCCTCAATTGTGGAAAGTATTTGCTATGGATTTCACTGAAGGAAGGTGACATCTGTAAAACTTGTCTTTTCTTTTATGTTCTCAAATTGAGATATGTATATTTTTTCTTGATATTTTGAGAAAACGTAGATACTTTGAAGTACTACTTCTCTACCTAGCGTCGTTTTTGTTTACAAATGATTGAACTGGTTTTATTGCATGATAAACTGTGAAATCTAACATCCGGACTAAAATTAGTGGCTGTTTGTCTAATTAAGAAAAAATTCTAATTCATCTTCCCCCATTAAACTTCTGTAAACTCCAAAAACTCTAATCCAGATTTGTGTATTTAGCAGCACTAATCTTGTCACCTCATTTTTGTTCAATTTTTTTGGTGCCTTCATAGTTTTTGTGTTTTTAGGTGGAATGTTTGGACCCATGCAACCTCCACACGGCGCTTCTGCTTTTCCTTCCTCAGAGTTTATGATGCCCAACGGAACAGGTGGCACCAGTTTATCAATGCAGGTACTGTCGGACAGTTCAATAATTAATGTTCGAGGACTTATATTTTTAATCCTATTTTTGGTTGAAATTTTGGCTGGAATCTAGAATAGAAGAAGATCCAATATGCCATGAGTAATGCATTCAGTAGGGTCTCAAAAGGATGGTGGCAAGTGTGGGGGAAAACTTCGGGAAGCTGTATGGCATGAAAAAGTAAAATGCGTGTGGCTCTGTTACTTTTTCTTCTTTTTTTAACCTTTGATTTGTATCTATCTGTGAAATTTTATGACCTTCTGGTATGTATTTGGGGGATATCACTCATGCACACATTTTGTATGATTGATCGGTTATAAACAAATACAAACCTACTATTACTCTACCTTTTTTGGGGTTGATTGTTTCTTTTTATCATTCTTTTGGAATATTCAACCTTAACTTAAATATTCTTTTGTCTTAGAACGATGTCTTTGCTTCGATGCCCAACTCAGCGGGAATCACTTCTGGAAATGTGCACCCAGCAACAGCCTCTCTTAATATTGTATCCAATCCATTCTACAACATGACCGGCGGAGTTCCTGTTAATAGTCAATTATTTCCTGTTTCCAGAGTGAGTAACTAGATTATTATAATTTTTTTTTTATGAGCATGCTTATGCGGTTTGGTGTTGAGAAAAAAGTTTCCTGTCAGGGAGACTAAACAATACAGTAGAACTTGCATATACAGTGACCCATTTACTCCGTAAACCTGTCTGTACTGTGAAATTTCGGAAGCACCGTTTTTTCTCCTTATAAACATTGTAAAAAAACCTCGCATTAAACGGAACCGCTTACACTGTAAAACCTATACCGCCTATACCGTGAGAATATTCCGTTTTTTCACATTATATGCGCATGAAGAGGATTTTTTTTTATTAATTCTCGATAGTTTTAATTTCAGATAAGCACAGATGAAAGGTATCGAGATTGATAAAATTATGCTTCGGATCAACGCATTTTACTTCCACTATTGTATCAAAAACAATCCTTCACTAGTCAATGTTTTGACAGCTTGGACGGAGAGGCAATGGCGGGTGGAAGAATTTTTTTTACGGGGCAAAAGAATCTTCTACATCACGGCAAAAGGGGAAATTTTCTTACCCCTACTCTACTGCTCGAGAGAGATATCGTCTCCCTGCCGAATGTTTGGAGGAGGGCGGAGACATTGAGTTGGTGTTAGCTGTGTGTGTGTAGCGAGTGTTACGGGTGCTGTTATCTTGATACGAGCCGAGGACTGATTCGCATATCACCTCTGCCGTCTTTCTTGCATTGGAGAGGGTCATAATACTTCCCCTCTCGCTAGGATGTGGAAGATTCTTTTGCTGGTCTTATCTCGCGCGTGCATTTAGTTGAAACAAATAATGGGCAGCAGCGGAGTTCTGTTTATTTTGTGTGGATTTTCATCACGTGCTATGCTATATCTTCATCCTTTACGCTCCCCTTCGTTCATCTACCCTTTTTGTTTCCGAAAGGGTTGGTTTATGGGTTTATGACCCTTATACCAAGTCTCGCAAGTTATTCCCTTGTGTCTGCCTGTAAAAAGTCCTGCTGAATGAAGCACTGTCAGCTCCCCCCAGTATTTTTTTTCCTTTCCGTACAATTCACTTAATAAGGATCTAATCTATGGTAGGGGAGGGGGTGGCATTACACCACTAGCGGGTTCGACACGTATGCAATGTTGTCAAGTTGAGCAGTCAGAGTATCCAGCTGAGAGAATAGACTGAAAATCCGTTGCAATTGGTTCTACATAAAGTCGCTCAATTAATCATTTACAGTTGATAACGCCACTTTCGTTATCATAGGAATCTATTGAAACACTGGTGAAGGGGGACTAAGATCATGATAATTAATGAAAACATCATTTTCTTGATTTTTATTTGGTAATTTAAACGGTGAGCACAGAATAAAATGAGGTCAAAAAGTGACAAAATAATAAAGAAGAAAAAATTAAAAAATCACTGTTTGACCAAAAAATGAAGGATAGAGGACTGCTGCTGAGGAGAAAATTTTTGCCGAAAGATGGTTTTTTCCTCCCGTCGATTAAAGTCCACGCTCCTGCACTCGGCATGATCTGATTTGTCTAGTACCGATTTTCGGGCGGCCTGCTGGAAACGAAAGACGATCGGCGATCTACTCAAAATGGTCTTCTAACAAATGTAGTTTGATAATAATAATTATACCCTTTCCTTTCGCTTTCCATGTAAGGCGCTTTAGTTCTCTTGTCATCCAATTAATGCTTAGTTAGTATGTAATAGAGAGGAATTCACAATAAAGGTGATCACAGGGCTAAGTGGGGTCGTAAGCTTTTTAAATACTTTTTACTTTTGCTCCTCTATATGTAGATAAAAGTAACATTGCGTAGGGTGCGTTTGGTTTTTTGCTGATATGTTGATCGCGCGCAAAAAGTATGATTACCTAGTTTCTTATGCGCGCTGAGTAAAAAAAAAAATGGTCCCAAAGAAATACTTGATGGCTCCAAAAAAATGACCTGGCTGGCCAAAATGGCTCCTAACACTTAGACCTGAGTTACAATCACTGCTCTAAGTCCTATTTACAGCGCTGTTTCCACCATGTCTTGGATGGTTTTATCAAATTTCTCTCCCAATTCTTCCTGAAAAAGGTAGTTTTTGATCACTATTACCGCTCCTAGTAAAGTATGGGTGGAAACAGGAAGAACCTCCGGTTCATCTTCGTCCTCAGATGATGATACAGCATCTGGGTTCAGTACATCAATTATTTTGTTGGTTGTCATTCGAGGCAAAACTGCAAGCTTGTCCTCGACATTGATGTTAGAATCGAGGATGTCTGATTTATTGGCGCCAAAAAAGTCACGAAGTTAATTAGTGTGCTCCTCGGTTGAAGGCACGCCTTCAATTACGATCTCGACATCCTTGTCTTTAGAATTCGAGTCCGCATCTGTCTCTGGAACCGACTATCCAGCCTTTGCGAAACAATTTTTAACTGTGGTGAGTTTCACTTCATCCCATGCTCCGGCTAACATGCTCACTGCTTGATGCAAGTTGATATTAAAGTCTTTGGCAGAGGACTTTTTTTTGGCTGCTACTGATTTCAAGCACCGTTGGACAAAATCCTATCTGAAATGTCCTTTAGTTATCTTGATACCCTGGTCCATCTGTTGGAGCATCGAAGTTGTGTTGGGTGGTAAGAAGTTTAGTTTTACGTGCAATAAATCTGTGATGTCTTCAGGATGCGCTGCACAGTTGTCGGCAAACTATAAAATATGTTGATTTTTCCTGCTCATTTTTGCGTTCAACTGGCACACCCATTTCCGAAATTCCACACCAATCATCCTTGCTTTATTGTTGAAGATATAACTACAGGGCAGGCGAGATTTCGGAACGTTTTTGAAACATCTGTAATAAAGTAGAAATAAGGAAAAGAAAGAAATGAAATGGGGGGGGGGAATAGATATACAATGCCATGATAGTGGCGCTTGATACCGGTCACTGGTTGATACCTAGTAGTCATTCAATAAGTCACAGGTTGGGTCACGTGAAAAATTTCAGGTGTGGCGTTTGCTGTGTAATAAGGAGTGTGTCCGCATTGTAACGCTAACATAGACGGTGCAATATATCCAGCTGCATTGACATTCATGACTGTCAAAGTTTCCGGGGGGGCTTAATTGAGACACAGGTCTCAAAAGCAATGCACTCGGGTTGCAATAATTGCAAAATAAAAGCAGTGCCTTCCAAAAGTCTGATGTTTTTTGAGTTTCAGTCTTCATTATAGTTTTAACTAGTTGATTTTCACACAGCACAGTCTTAAAATCAAAATATTCTGATATTTTCTTTTATGAGCTTGTATGCAATAATTAGTGACGTGATTTCAAAACACAACTAGCATTGTGATTCTTAAAAGTCAATAAAGTTGTGGGGGAAAAAATGCAGGCGTAAAACATTTAGGTGCAGTGGAGTTGCGTGCAAGCTGGCAACGCTGCGATTCGTCCATTTAAATCAATTCAAAATATCGATACGAGAGAGTGCACTGTGCACCTCCAATAGTTCAACCTTTTTCGTGTGTTTAAATGGACAGAATACGGCGTTGCCAGATTGCACTGTATGTTCGATACTTTACATGGAGTTAAAGGGGGGCAATAAACTACGCAGTTATACTGCATGTTTTTAAAAAAAAAAAAAAAAAAAAAAAATCATCACTTTTTAGCCCCTTGCCCGCCCCCCCCACTTTTTTTGGTCACTGTCCGCCTATGCTAGGGATCAAACTGCCGTGGGGATCGAAGGCTCAGGAAATAGAGCGATTCTGCAAAGAAGATGCTCTGCTCTGAAGATCAAACAATCTTGCCAGAAGCTGCTTTTATTTATGATAGGGATCAAATGATCCCTACAAATCTTTGCGGACTCAAAGAATATGAAGGTCCAATGTCCATTTCAATTCACCAGTCTGATTTCTGACTAGATTTCATAGTTCGGAGTAACAATTTTGGCCAAAAATACTGTTTCAATTAGGAATTCCGCGTTGTGACGTCACAACACATAAGATTGTTTGCCGCTTTAAATAAGTGTATCTCCGAAACTGGGACACTCCGGAAAAAACCAAAAACAACTTTGTTCTCAGCTCTAGTACTTTCATTTTCTTTATTAAAAAACACAAAATTTCTGACCGGTACTACCGCCCCATTACTATTTTTCTTCCTGTGGTCACAAATGGCAAAAAAGCTGCATAAATTAAGCAAGAAATTACTAGGTGTAAGTATCGCCGAAATCCGTCAGATATCAATATGCAAGTTGGAGTTCTATGAGTCAACAGCAATTTTTCTTTTCAAACTGATTGCTGTAAAGACTTGTCCCCGATGCGTTAAAAATTAAGCGTATTCTTTTTATTCTTGTAGTTTTTGAGTTTCTGAAACTGGCATGCTTAATTTGTTCTTTAGGAAAGTCCTGCCACATCTAATGGTACATCAGCTTCCTCTGGAATACGTCAAGTAAGTTTTACTTTTACTTATCTTCCTGTTTTTTCAGTGTACTTATGAAACAATAGGAACATCAGAAATCTTCCTAAAATGTGTTGGTGTTTTGCTGCCGGATTAAGCTGTATTCACATTCTTAATTGTTGAAAGAAGTTTGCAATGAAATAAATCCAAGTGAATTAGTCAGTTTCAAAACTCAGCCTAAATGTTGCTCACCTTTCAAATCTGCTGACCCGCTAATGTTTGTGAAAAATATGACCCTTTAGAACTAAGGTTAAATGAAGGGTTGATCCTGCAAAAAAGTGATGCGGAGCTTCTCGGTCAACATTTTTATTGCGAAAACTATATAGGGTGGTTCGAAAGTCCTTGAGCACCTGGATAACTTTTTCATCGACGTGAAACGCAATTTCTTGGATGTTTATACCTTCAAAACAAACAAAAAACATTTTTTTTTTTTTTTTTAACGGGGCAGGGACGAAGTGTGCAATTTAAGGTGATTCTATGGCAAACTCCTGAAAATTTTAATCCGATAGATGGCGTCACTTTTAGCCGGCCAGGTTGGTCTAGTGGTCAGGGCTCCTGACTCTAGATCAATAGGTCCCGGGTTCAAATCCCGGTAGTGACCCTAATTTTCACGATAGAACTGACGCGAAGGACGCACAGACGGACTTCGCGGCCTTAATCTCGGAAAATTAGGCGTCTAGAGCAAGCGGGGTCGGGTAGGGGGCTTGCGGGACACCGCTCGCCCCCCTGGCGATCTACATCTCCCATAGCTGAGCCATGGACTCACGCTGAAGCCCAAACTTGCGATGCCGTTGACGTCTCTACAGATGCTGCCATCTGTGAGACATGAGGCTGAAACAAGTTGACTCAGCAGAGATGGGAATCCCGAAATGTGCCTCAATTACAGTCATCTTGTCAGCATAGATGAGAGGAGAGAGGTTGATAAGATGACTCGCCACGCACATCGGCACAAACCGGATCGTGAAAGCACAAGAGACCTGAAAAGGACGCAGTGCGATACTCCTTCGGGGGCGGTCCTTAAGTAATAAAAAAAAAAAAAAAAAAAAAAAAAAAATGGCGTCACTTGTTGCTGGCTCCAGAAATAGCCGTTTTTTGACGGTTTTCGGCTGTTTTCTCTGAACAGACGAATAATAGACAAAAAATCGGAATGTCAGCCCCTGCTTAATTTTTTGCTTGATTTTTTGAGCAATAAACGGGCCAAATTGGTTCTAAAATAAAGGCGTAACTATGCAAAGAAAAAATCATGTGCAATTTGGAGTTGCATCAGTAAAGATTACAGGTTTCAGTTTCACCTGTAATCTTTACTGATACAACTCCAAATTACACATGATTTTTTCTTTGCATAGTTACGCCTTTATTTTAGAACCAATTTGGCCCGTTTATGGCTCAAAAACTCAAGCAAAAAACTAAGCATTTAAGCTCATTGTACAGTGGGTGGGGAGAGGAGAGGACTGATCAGGCTCTACCAATGTATTCCAGCTTCCCCAGCTCCAACGTAGACCACATCAAGTAAATGCTTCACACTGAGATCAACGCTGCCTGTCGCACGGCAGGCAGCCTTACTCTAGCTGCTCTGCCTCACCTTACCTTTACTTAGAGACTGAAGGCGCACTATGTGTCAGAATGTACATTAAACTACCATAAAGTCTAGATTGACCTAAAATGTAGCGGAAGGTGGCGTATGAGGGGCTCTTTGGGCCGCTGATCACGAATTTGTAGTCCGTTTTTCAAAATTTTTCAATCCAAGATGGCAGCTAAACAGTAAGCAGCGAATTTTGACCAAAAAACAGGTGGAAGGTGTTGTTTGAGGGGTTCTTTGGGCCGCTGATCACGAATCCGAAGCCTGGTTTTCAAAATTGCCAAATCCAAGATGGCGGCTATACAGGGTGTAACAAAACTATGTACATTAATTTTCAGGGCGTGTTTTAGAGGTAAAAATAAGACTTTTGTTTCCTATAAACATGCGTCCGAAATTGTAGTCTTTTCGAGTTACAGTGTTGCATAGTTTCCGAAAAACAAATTGAAAAATCGTCTTAACTCCCTCATGAATTTTTCTCAATGCTCGTTGATAGGCACTCTGGTGTAAATTTAGGCGCTCTTGCCGATTTTGGCCGTGAAAATGCTTTACGCAAAAGTTTGAGGGGGGTTTTGGGGGTTTTTCTTGATTTTTCTCACTTTGTTTGGCTAAATTATGTGAAAACATGCTTTTGGATTCATTAAACCCAAAAACGATTAGCATTACTCTAAAGTTCTTTAAAAAAGATGCATTTTTGGTCCTTACAAGTTTTTCCCATTCGTAAACCATTTCCGAGAAAATCGTCCCAGAAGTTGGAGAAGTCGGCCAAGAATTGACAGAATGAAAGAAAAGGCGATTCTTGGTCGACTTCTCCAACTTCAGGGACGATTTTCTCGGAAATGGTTTGCGAATGGGAAAAACTTGTAAGGACCAAAAACGCACATTTTTTTTACGAACTTTTGAGTAATGCTAAAACTGTTTTTGGGTTGAATAAATCCGAAAGCATGTTTTCACATAATTATTTGGCCAAATAAAGTGAGAAAAATCAAGAAAAACCCCCAAAACCCCCCTAAAAGTTTTACATACAGCATTTTCACGGCCGAAATCGGCAAGAACGTCTAAAATTACACCAGAATACCTATTCACGAGCATTAAGACAAATTTACGAGGGACAATTTTTCATTTCATTTTTCATTTCATTTCATTCATTCATTTTTCATTTTTGACAATTTTTCAATTTGTTTTTCGGAAACTTTGCAACACTGTAACTCGAAGTTTTTAGGTCAAACTGGAGTGTAATATGCATTCGGTACCATATTGGGCCGCTGTGTTATATCAAATCTAAGCGCAGAACGTGCATACTTTGAAAAATCATAACTCTCAGATGGGGATGAGATATTTGGTGAATCGATAGTTAAAGATGTGGAGAACAACATTCTGGAGCCATTTTAGCGTACAAATGCATCCAAAAACTTTGGTAGTCCATTAGTTTTGACTTTTCAGAAAATTTCACGTTAAAATTAACGCTGTTTTTGAGCACGAGCTGAAAACCTTATGATAAGGCCTAAAGTAAAATTAATGTCATGTAAAATATTCGCCTTATGTTCAAGATCAATGACCTGGTCACAGAAATTGACTTGATCAAAAAATAAAAAAGCTACAACGAAATAATTACATCACTGTATTACAAGCGTTCTTAGGCAAAAATTCTGAGTCGCGCATGTGCATACTTTTGAAGGCTCATAATTTCGTAAGAAGAGGTCCAATGTTGCTCAAATTTTGCAGAGCTTATCTCCAAACTATCTAGTATCGACCAGAGTCTGTTTGTTCTAACTTGAGTCCTGAGCGGGTGATAAATGAATTTCGGAAAATAGAGAATGGCAAAGCTTCAATAGGTTATCATACCCTGAGAGTCGCGCAGCAGCCCTGTCACCTCAACCGACTGACGAGGGTTAGCACTAGAGTCCCTATATATGAAAGAGTCAAGACACGTGAACATAAGTGAAGAAGAAGAAGAAGGTGTTTGAGGAGCCTGGAGGCGCGCCTCTTGTTTACATGTTTATCCAACGATCGTCCCGCCAAAGATTACTTATACATGTATTCGTGTGTAAGTAATCTTTGTTAGGTCAACCTAACCTCCAATACCCGTTGGCTTCACTACCTGTTTTAAAAGTAATGCGTGAGTTTTATTCTGTTCTGTACACATTTTCATCAATTTCTAATTCAAATTTCATCAGTACAAGCTAAAAATGCCGAAAGTTTCCTCAAAGCTGGGCAGCAGTGAAGATGGTTCCATGAAGATGTAAACAAGAGGCGCGCCTCCAGGCTTCATAGACCCCTTCTTCTTCTTCACTTTTAGATCCTTTTCTTCTTCAGAGATGGAACCTCGTATGGCGAGACTCTTTCATATATAGGGACTCTAGTTAGCACTCCTACCACCATTTGCCACAGAAGGAAAATCTACCTGAATCTCCAGGGGGGTGATCACGGAGGATCGTTTCGTTTCGTTTTCGTTATCGTTATCGTTTACGTGTAAACTTATGGGTGGCTCAACTGATCGAATCGTTTTGAGCCTCTCGTAACGATTGAAACGGTCGAAAGGAAGCGATGAGTTGGAGGCTGTCGTTTACTCGATCGTTTGAAGTAGGAAGAGGTGAGGAGGGGATCACCTGCGCGATCGAGTTGCGCAGAAGCAAGCCCATTTGATTTAATGCAAACGATAACGATAACGATACCAAAACGAAACGATCCTCCGTGATCGCCCCCCAGGTCTCAAGTTAGAACGAACAGACTATAGCGTTGTCAAATTTCACTTTCTCTTTACTTCTTTTTTGTACTTTAAGGTAGTTAAATGTGCATTCCGACACATAATGCGGCGCTCGTTAGATAACTGATAATTAAGTTCTTGTTTCGGGAGATTGGTAGAGCTGTCTTCGTTATTATTCCTATTATTATCATGTGATTTATGCGCTAATTTCCTCGAGTAAACTTATCAACGTCCCCCCCCCCCTTCTTTGAAGCCAAGGAGCTTTCTAGCTTCCATGGAAGAAACGCCACTGCAGTACAAAGAAGACCAAATTATACAAAAGAGGAAAACTCACGACATGAGAATCTTAAAAGAGAATGGAGATTATTTGCAAACGTATTGAGTGCAAACTCTACCCTGAGGTAGAGTTGCGTTCGATCGGCTGCACGGTTCCACTGATGGGTTTGCCGTTCGAACCCAACCAAACCCCCGGGCTTTGTCGCAGAGATCAGAGGTACTGTGCCGGTGACGTCAGGTTCACCCGAACTGATGTCATCAGCACAACCTCTTGCAATGCATTTCTAATTTGACTTCACCTGTGATAAGGTGTGTAAAACGATAGTATCCTGACGGAAGGGTTTATGGTGGTCGAAGGGAGCCCACATATTTTAGGTCTCCATTCATTTTCACAACTTTCCTCACAGTTGGCCGTTTCCTCTCGAAATGTAGATCTTTCTGACCCGCCTTGGCAGGAGTGTTGCAACTCTTGGGCCACTCCTAGTAGAAGGAAGCAGGCCCCCTCTATCTCAACGTTTTCAAGTAGCAACATCTATCTCGTTTTGTGGTATATAGTGCGAAGGGAGAACTAATTGAAAGCATTTTTGCGCGAATCGGAGGTCCTAATAGTTTTTGTCCCCCCCCCCCCCACGAGATATCGAAAGTCCAATGCATTAAAGTAAATAAAAACAAGCATATGTATAAGGAAGGTGCGTGAAGAGGTCACATCAACCGAAAGAAATATAAATTAACGAATCTCCAGACTTAAACGTTTAAACTTCCTAAACTGACTTTAAAGAAAATATGCTCGCGTGCCCATCCTTGACAGATAGAGAGCCGATTCCAGGGTCGTTTAACATGAAATGAAACAGAATGAAAATAAAAGTTCGTTCTAGATTGACCCTCTAAGAAAGGATGAACATACCTAGGTAAAAGGCACATTTTTACATCTCTTGTACCAAAGGCTTTCACCAAGAACTTACTAGGATCATGAATTTTCCTAGAAAAATAACCTTCAACTTTGATTCCATCAACACATGGTTTGACGGTGATGTATAATTTATCGCTAATTGGCCAGACGTAGCAGCATTTAATACAAAAGACACACGACTATTTGGTTCCATTGCTAATCAATTTTATCCATCACTGTTATTTTCCGTGATCTTACAATTAGTTGAGATATAGTTGGATTTAACTGAAACTTTAAACCTAGCTTTGCTTCCCTCCGTCCATCTTTGGATTTCAATGCATAATTAATAATATATTTTCTTCTACTTACAGTTACCTCAACAGTTAGGCGGAATGTCTCTTGGAGGTCAAACGCCACAGTCAGGTTCTCTTCTAAACCCACTTCTCAGCTCTCAATCTCAACAAGCCCCTGTGATAAATTCCGTTTTTAACTTGCAGCAACAGCAGTCAATGAACCCTCTTGGTCAAACTTTAGCCAGTAATTTGTGGCAATAATGTCCGAAGTTGACTTTGTCAGTTGGTAATCTCATCGGACCAAGGTATGGTTCAAAAAAGTTGCTGACATCTCTTTCTAGCTGAATTTCCCCCCATTACTACAATGGTATTCGGTGCCGTGCAATACTTCCGAAATTTTGCACAGCACTATCATCATTCTTATTTTCGATTCATTTACTTGCTTTTCTAGTGTTTTTGTTTCTTCCACATTTTACTTTCCCCCTATCTTCGCCTCCTCAAAAACTGTCTAATTTGATTTAAATTTGAATAAAATCCTAGATAAACGAGTCTGTACAACTTTCGTGGTGTTCTGTGCAATCAATTTTTAATTTTTTTAATGTTAAGTACTTACACTTTGCTCTGATAATGGAGCTAAATAATACGTAGGCCAAAAAAGTATTTTGTAAATATACTTTGTCGTGTTTCTTCGCATTTTATTCAATAAAATGCACTTAGTTGTACGTAACAAAGTTGTTCAACTATTTCTCTCTGATATTTAGTTCTCTATTTGTAAAGTTTCATTGCTGATTCCGAAAAAATTGTTACTTTCTACGAAATTGCTGTTCATTTCTATTGTGGGTTTATTAAAGTTAATCATTGAACGTTTGACGATCTCGGATTTTAAACGCAAGAAATTATCTGTGGATAATTCCGAGTCGTGAGCATTTGTTATAAATTGCATAATTTTATTGAGGCACTGGTCTTAGAAAAATCTCGACTAACAGTAGCTTGGTGTCAATCAACCTCAGCAGATTGAGAACTGGTTGCTTTTTAGTTGGTTTAGCGAAACGGCGTTTAAACTATACCACTACTGAATTATGGATCAGGTGTGTAATGTATTTTAAGAAAATATGCTAAACTACTGTCTTAAACTTCATTATCCTGTGCAACTCCTATTTCAATTTTAATCAATTACTCGATCGCCAGGTGTTAAAAATCAGCTCAGATTTGGGTTTAAAGTTTGATTGAGTTGATCCTTCTGTGAAACAGCGTTTATGTCCTCACTTGTCGGCATGTGTTAATATCAACTAGGACAAGAAAAAGCTTAAAATTTTTATGAATATATTGAATAAACTAAGAGAATAAGTCATGTAATCATCATTATTGTGAGCATTCCTTTACTGTGAGTACTATTTATCTACTTTTATCATTACATATTTTATTTTCCCTCTATTTGCTCTTTATTATTTACTTTTTATGTACATAGGTCTGTAAAATTTGTTTCGAATGTTTAACCTGAGTTAACTTTTCTGTTAAATGAAAAGTTTCAGATGAAGAAACCTTGCACAACCTTCATGGTAAATGGCGCATGCTTCGATTTATTTTTTGACCGGATCATTTCTTTCCTAATCCAACGAAACAGTTTTAAGTCATTCTGAAAATTCACCAATTTCTACCATGAAAGGGGGGGGATACACTACTTTCTCTACACAGTGTGAGAAAGTAAAATCCCACTACTCTACAGCGGACTAACGGACTATGTTTTGTTGTGAAAACAGTTCCAATATAACTATGCACGTGCTCCGCTTTAGATTCTTGTTATGTTAGAATACACAAAAATAAAATTTTTATCTTTGTGTATTCTGACATAACGTGTTGAGCTATTTTATACTTCTTACGTTGTTTGGCGATTTCAATAAACCATAATGTGCGTTGTTTATCCCCCAAGATAGTGTGCAAGGTTTTTTTTCTGGGTACGAACTGTCCTATTAGACTGGGGAGTGTAAATAATTTTTCATGATCATTCTCACAAACTGGGAGAAGCTCGGATAGTTATCCGTCGTGATTTTTTTTTTTTTTTTTATTTTTATTTATTTTTTTTTACGAAATGATCGACTTTACGTTTCTTTCTCACGCGCCCGAGCAATTCTTCCGATCAGCATTTTTTCATCGTTCACCCAACATGACTTTGAGAGGCTCTAGATCAAAACGAGCCGTTTTTGGACGTACGTTATAAGGTTCACTCTTATTTTGGTTCCTAAGATTCGCGGCTGAAGTTGGGCTCTTAGGTTTTGAAACACACTGTATTAAAAGAATGGAGCGCTAGTAGCTTAGTTCAGTATTCAACTAAGGAACTTTTTCGGGGCCAGACTTAAAAAAAACTCACCGGAATTAGCATGTTCCAATAGGAATTATCGTTGATCAATCAAGTCAACAAACTGATCTTCGTGAAATTCTATTGGTTCGAAAAAACTCGAACACAGTGAATTCGCAAGTTGATTGATGGATAAATAAGCTTGAGGCAGTAATCATTGCATCATGCCTCGTTCTAGTGGTTTATCTCTTTGCGTATTACGTTTTGTCCCTGTTAAAGAGAGTCTGTCTTAAGTTAGAGGATTGCTGCGCCCCACTGAATTCTAAAAATTAGTTTTTCAATTGATTTCTACCCGTTTGGTCCAGCTTTTCTGCATTTTGCACTCGAATAACATAGCGAATTCGGTATTTTTTTCCCGATGGATTTAAGTCTCATCTTCCTATATTTTCTGTTCTGTGACAATAACTGTTTTTTTAAAGGATGCCCGTGTCTTCTCCCTCTCTTCCTTTTACTCTTGAATGGAGTTTTTGAAGGAATTGAACTTGAACAATCGAGCTGTTGCAAACTTTTGCTGTTGGCTTATTAATAGTCGATTATGGGGTATAACCCTGTAAAAATAACGATCAGCGAACTAAAAAATCACGTAATGGCGGCCGTTGCCGCCTTTTACATTGGATTTCTCTATCTCAATCAGCTCCATTCTCACGAAAAGCTCTTGCTACACCACCCAAAAAAAAAAAGAAGAAGCATACAATTGGCATAAGATCTAGGCGGCAACGGCTGCAATTCCGGTCTTGCGTTTGAAAGCACTTCATGAGTTTGAGAGTGGATTTCGTGATTTTTTAGTGCGCTAATCGTTATTTTCACAGGGTTTTACCTCATCCTCAAATATTAATAAGCCTGTAGCAAAAGTTTGCAACTGTTCCATGCTACATATTACTGTAAACTGAGAGAAGTTCAGAAATATCTAAAAATCATGGTGGATCTGGTGAAAAAATTGAATGAAAGAATTTGTCAAAAGTTTAATTTGCGAGCATTTTTAAACATTTTTTTTTTTTTTTTTTTTTTTTTTTTTAAATTAAAATGTATTGCCAAACTTATTCAAAGAAAGGGCGGCCGAAGCGTAGGAATAAAAGAGAAAAAGGCCGGGAATTAGGAAATAGAGAACATTGAGGTAAACTTAGAGGAAAAACTACGGGTAAATACGATAACCTTCCCTTTCGATTTACAAACCATCCTTAAGTGAGGTAATAAAGATCGTTGCTTGAAAATGTCCTAATTTTAGAGGTGCGAAAGAAGGGGCTGGGGAAGAAGTAATGGAAGTCGGTTGTCATGTTTCATCTCTATCCGTACTAATGCACTGTACGGTGACGCCTGTGTGTTTTTAGACACTAAATGCTTGTTTAATTTTCTCATCATAAGTTTCATTTTTTTTTTATTCGTTACTGAGCCTGTTAAATGATTTCTTACTGTTATAATTTTTATTAAAAGAAGAGCTTAATATTCCTCGAAACAGTTTTGGGCTGAATGTTTGGTTTGAGTCCATTATTCTAACATTTCTTTCGAAGGAAGACCAGGAATATCAAGTTAATCCCCTCACCAATTTTGTAGGAATATAAATATGGATTGTAACATGTTGGTGTCCAGCTTTCAGTTTATTATTCGTAACTTTCTATACTTATGTAAAAAAAAAAAACCTATGCTGTAGTTGTTTAACTAACATTGTTGATTTTTTTAATTTCATTCGAATGCTTTTTTTCTTTTTACTGATGACAATTTGAGAGTTTTGTCAGTTCCTTTCATCAATTTAAATACCGTATATTTTAGTTTACAGTGCTTGGACCTCATTTTGTTTAGAACTGACGGCCCTCGACGCCATTTTAAAGTTGGATATCCTCACTGTTCATTGGTGTAGACACAATTTGCGCCCGACTTAGTTATTCGGAGGACCGTCCATGCCGAACAAAATGAGGCCCCTGAAGTTGAGGTTCGACATCATGTACTCTTTTGTTGCTTTTTCTGTTTACAAGGAGGCGTGAAGTTTGTGATATTTAACAAGGTAGAAGCTTAGTTTTCGTATTATTCACTTTTTTAGATTACATTTTGGTATTATCATACATTTACCTCCATTCTCACGATTTACCTAGAATCAGTGAAGTTTGATGAACTATTTTGAAATCGAGTCAGTTCTCAGAAATTGGGGTGCTCGATGCAAATAAATCTTTGATCATCTACAAAAAAATAATCAAGTCTAGTGCACCACTCTATCATTAATTATTCCAGCGGTGATTCTGCTGAACTCGTGCCTATCTATTCAAGATCGTTTTGCAAAGATCCCGTGTTTAAGAAAGACTTTGTCATGCATATCCTTATTACATTCTTACTATTCATCTCAGTACTACTTTTTGTCAGAATCACTTTTTAATTTACTACTCCTAGTGCTGACTTGGTAAGCCTTATCAATTACAACCTATGATTCATGAAGTCTTTCAGTTCAAACAGGGTCCCATAGTAATCTTTAGAATTTTCTAGAATAAAAAAAAGTGTGTAACTGTGATCTGGAGATTCTGTCAGAAATAAAATCTCAGTCATAGAATATCAGTCGAATTATCGTCGGAAGTATACTTGAAATCCTGTCTGTTGTATTTATTCATGACCGAAATCGCTTAAAAATATCATTGTTCTTTCTGTCTCTCTATCTATCTTTCCATCGATACTTTTAGCTATAGACGATTTTTCTATCCGTAACGGGCGAAAAATTGGTGCCTCTTTTCTTTTAAATTATGATTTTAACTCTGGTGCTTCTCCATGAAAATCGTTCGTATTACTGTAAAGATATGGTAAGATTTGGACTCATTAAATGCTCAAATGCAAGTTCTCTCGTTGTTTTATCTGCCTAAGTCCTTACATTATATTATATCTAATGATCCAATGCAAATAATCTCTTTTACAACTGCCCTCTTATTTGAAAATCGTTTGCTCGTATTAGGTGATCTATCCTATCACTTATTCCTATGTCTTTGTATCTGCATTTTTAAATATAAATTGTTTTCGAATTGATACCACACAGATATTAGACTGACATTTTAGCTCAGTTTAGCTAAATGATCAATGATCCCAATATTTCATTAGAATTATGGTCATTTATTCATGCATACCCTTATTCATGTATTTCTTTTTTTGGTCTTCGATTTAAAGTACATCGTGAAGAACGTACTGTTCAAGAGCAAATTAATAATGACTTGTTTTATACCTGTCTGTGATTTTTATACTTCTCCCCAACTGATCTAGAGTGCTTAGCTAAGTCACTTAAACTAAGTTTATTTCATGAATGATCTACAAGTAGACTTTGTACTTATATTTTTCAAATTATTCACATCAACGAGGGTGAGAAGTACTTAATTTTTGTCAGTGAGTCAACCGTAATGTCTTCAAGTATTGAACTTGATGCTCGAGTCTGATTGGAAAATTCTAAGAAGCAAATTAGCCCATTTGTTTTCATCAGGTATCCAGAGACTCCTGTTCTCTTGCTTTTCAACAGCGAGCCTAACAAACCAGAGCGGCAAATTTTACTTCTTGTGGAGAGTTGTCATTTCACACAGTGGGCAAGAGGAGGCCGTCAATTGAATCGTTTTGACTTGTTGAATGTTTGTGTTGATAGTGATGTAGCACTCGAAAATCCTAAATAATACGGAACTAAACAATAGAACATCACCAAAAGTTAAGGTTGGCCTCAAGCCCTGGTTCCTTACTGATCAAACTTTCACAAAACCATCCCTTTTGACCCAAGGTACAAAAAATATCGAAACCGTCAATACAAGTTGCACTTACATGATAGTAGAAAATTTGCTGTAAATAGGTTCTCAATTCGTTTCCTCGACTTTGCATTCGTTCTCAAGTTGTAGCGATAGGAAAATCTAGCGATCACGTCTTAGCGATCTGCCAAACTGTGAATGCTACCCTTAATCGTTTAATACCTCGCACCGCTCTCTATTATTTTCCTCATTTCCGGCGACTTCTTCGTAAAAATGCAAGAGAATCCAGTTCAATAACGAATTTCGTTTGCAAAGGAGCTCTTGTCAAGTTTTCTGTAGGCGGATGGGTCGATGCCAATGACAAAGTTTACGAAGATAATTATTTTTGTCTATTAAAGTAGCAAAGAACTCATTCCTAAGGCAGAAAACAGACCTCAAGTTTGAAGTGGTCCACCAACACATATTAACTCTAAAACTGTGGCTCACGACGTAACCGTACCCTAAAAATACAATCATCATCTCGATAAAGATTTGCACTTTGTATGCGGCATAAAGGCAAAAGGCAAGATCATGGCTGGTTTTACCGGGTTCCATGAAGTCATTCGTCGCTGTTAGTGTCTTCGTCCGCGGGTGGATCCTTCCAAACTTGACGTTCAATTTTCTCCCTTGGGAATTATTTGGAATTTTTCAGGCTCATCTTTGTCTTCGCCAAAGTTTTCAGATTCGATTGTGCCCAAAGAAAAATCCTAGCAGCAACTCTATTGTAAAAAAAAAAAAACAAAACAAAAAAACAAAAAAATTATTACCAAAGAAGAATAGTCGACGCGATGTATTTAAATCAGCCAACGGGTCTCCGTCACATCTTGTTTTTCAACGTTCTATCTACTTATCATTTCTCTCTGTTCCCATCACTTTCACACATGAGATGCTATAGAGTATATCTGTTTTTTTTTTATTTTTTTTTATTTTTTATTTTTCTTGCGCGATGGGAACATGTTTATTAGCAATCCCACCTGATATTCGAAAATTGTGAAATACTTTCCCAAACGCTAGCTCCATGGACAATGTTATGCCTTACTCAATACAAACCACCGTTCCTTGGCTACATTTTTGATAATCCATTTTTTCACAAAAATACTTTGCTAGAGCTCCATTGTGCAAACCTTATTCCCGAAAAATAGTTATTGCCTAGATGTAATTAAAGGTGGCATACAGTTATTGATCGAAATTCCGTACAGTGTTCTATCTTCTTTCCCTCAGTTCCCATCCTTTTTTAGTAAGGAACACGAACGAGTTTTTTTTTGTATAATCAACATCCATAAATTTTATACTGATTTACATTTGAGTTAGTAGATTAAAATATGGGGTCTGATCTAGTGATTAGAGACTAGTAGACTCCCATCAATCTTTTGGTTAGGAGAGTGGATTCGGCGTATCCAAGCACATTCGGTGTGATTTGACCTGCATTTGCGTCTGCCAATGTAAGGGAATCCAGTGCAAAATGTCTCGCCACATTTTGGTGGTCAAGTTCATACTCCAGCTCATGCTGGAGCAGTTTGGCGACGGCTTATGGTGCTGGGTAGTTGACGCACAGTCACTGTGTTGATCCACTCTACCGAAGTGTCCATCGGAGTTAGGAAGATGGTTGGTAATTAGCTGTTAATAATGAGTCAACTCGGACCTAAAGTTACTGATATCTCGCAGATACTTGTCGAGCAATGCTGGTACAGGGTACTTCTATCGCTCAAAAGTACGCACTAGACGATCTTTTCCTCTGTGAAAACGTGATAATAGTGCCTTCGAACTACCCAGAAGTGTCACACTGCGTAACATCTCATCCAGTTTTTGATGCATCTGTTAACTTGATGCATAGCTGTTTGAAAACAGCGGCTTCTAATGCGGTTACCCCGATCCCGTAGGTTGAAAATCTCTGTGTTTTCGAGACAGGGAGACTGCACTAAGAGTTACTCCTATCAAAGTTAAGAATATAGAGTTTATTGCTGTGCGCCGCAATTCTTCAACAGTTTCTCATTGACGTCGACGTGTTGTTGGAGGCCAACTAGGCTGATGAAATCCACAAATATGGGTTCATTGGTCCTCTCTGAGTATGGTGCTTTGTCGTATTTCGGATTTTGCAGGACGTTTTGTGAAAGCGGTTTTCCTAACAAAGGTATGGGATTTCTAGGGGGTCCTTTTCGTTGCGGCGGGCTCGAACTTGCAGTTGCCTTCTTGTTGTTTTGAAGTTTATTGGCCTTGATCCATATAGATCCCTCAAGGTTGCCTTCTTTTTTGACCGAGTCTTCGAGAATGATGATGCGCCAGATGTTTGTGGGCCTGCGGTCGCTGGGCGTGGCTTGTCGTTCTCCAACTCGTGGGTTGTAGACGGTGTGGAAGGAAATTTTCCGTGTTCCAGCGTCGTTGCATCTAATTACGCTCACTTTTCATTAATCTTACGTCAAATTTTTAAAACAGAAAATTATTTCACACGCTCGTTTAAGTTTCGGCCGTTTCTTTAGAGCAATCGGAAATTTGATTTAATCCATTAAATGAAAATAGTTTTAAAAATCTGTTTACTTTCGTTTTCTCTAATACGAAATATTCTGAAATTTTAATTGTATTAATTAAAATTTAACAATGCAATTCTAGCAAAAAACAAATATCCCTACTTTGAACAGCGGTATTAATACATGATATACATGTTGTAACAAAACTCATGTGCCAAACTTCTGGGGCTTATATTTGAGGCCAAAATAACACGTTTTCCCCCTATAATCATGGGTCCAAAATTGTAGCCTTTTCGAAGTACAATGTTGCAAAGTTTCCGAAAAAAAATTGAAAAATTGTCATAACTCCCTCGTGAAGTTTTATTAATGCTCGTAATTAGGTAGGTACTCTGCTGTAATTCCAGGCGTTTTTGCCGATTTTGGCTATGAAAATTCTGTATGCAAAAAATTGAGGGGGTTGTGGAGTTTTTTTTTTTTTTTCATTTTTCTAACATATTTTGGCAAAATTATGTGAAAACATGCTTTAGGATTTACTAAACCCGAAAACGATTAGCATTATCCAAAGATCATAAAAAACATACATATTTAGTCCATTCAAGTTTTTTTTTTTTTTTCACAAACCATTTCGGAGAAAATCATCCTTGTGGTTGCAGAGGTCGGCCATTAATCGCCCTTTCTTTGATTTTGTCAATTCTTGGCCGATTTCTCCAACTTCAGGTACGATTTTCTTAAAAATGGTTTGCAAAAAGGAAAAACTTGTAAGGACCATAAATGCACATTTTTTTTACAAACTTTTGAATAATGCCAATCGTTTTTGGGTATAATGAGTTCTAGAGCATGTTTTCACATAATTTGGCCAAAAAAAGTTAGGAAAATCAAGAAAAACCCCAAAACTCCCCTCTAAGTTTTGCATACTGCATTTTCACGGCCAAAACCGGCAAGAGCACCTTAAATTACATTAGAGTACCTATTTACGAGCATTAAGAAAAATTCACGAGGGAGTTATGACAATTTTTCAATTTTTTTTTCGGAAACTTTTCAACACTGTAATTCGACAAGGCGATAATTCCGGACCCATGTCTATAGAGGAAAGAAGTCTTATTTTGGCCTCAAATATATGCTCCAGAAGTGTGGCACATGAGTTTTGTTACAACATGTATATCATGTATTAATACCGCTGTTCAAAGTGGGTATATTTGTTTTTTGCGAGAATTGCATTGTTAAATTTTAATGAATGCAATTAAAATTTCAGTATATTTCGTATCAGAGAAAACGAAAGTAAACAGATTATTAAAACTATTTTCATTTAATGGATTAAATCAAATTTCCGACTGCTCTAAAGAAACGGCCGAAACTTAAACGAGTGTGTGAAATAATTTTCTGTTTTAAAAATTTGACGTGAGATTAATGAAAAGTGAGCGTAATTAGATGCAACGACGCTGGAACACGGAAAATTTACTAAAACCCATGATTTGCCGCTTTCACTTTTATCTTTAACTAAAAAGCACTGTCTGGAAATAATTTTTCCAAGGTGAAAAAGCTAAAATTTGGTTCTTGCATCTCTTTTTACATTTATTTGGTGTGAATCAAGGGAATGAAGAAAGTGAGCGAAAACAACTTGAGAATTTACGCAACCGGTAATAACCCACTTTTGATATGTTTCAATTGGTTTTATGTCCACACGAAAAAACTCAAACGGTTTCATCCCGTTTGCACCTTCCGTTGTTTCCTCATTCTCTGGCAATTCTCTGTGTCCTTCTAATTACGATTTCTCGGTTCCAGTCCCTTTGAATGGTTCATATCTGGTTACTCACTTAGGAGGGGGGGGGGGGGCACATTCACACCTTCCAAGTATTAGTTAGTTATCGTTTGAGCACTGTAAAATGCTTCGGTGTAATGGTAAAGGTATTTTACCTGCGGACGCTATTGACCTCATTTTATCATTTTATATGTGTGTTTTCAAAATTTTGTATCATTGTAAGGTCATCAACGAAAGTTCGTCGCTATTGTGTTAACGACATCGTCATTTAGACTTAAGCATTTGCTCAAATATTTGAAGACGTTGCAAGTGACCCCTTTAACACTTTTACCTCTTTAAAGCTCAGATGCTTATCGCCAAGGAGTCATTAAAAATAAACAAGATTTTGACTGTAATCTCATCATGTGTTTATATATTTTTCAGTTCATGTGCTAAATTGTGTATATCTCTATTTGATTAAATATTTATTATTTATTAAAATACTGTAAAAGGTTCTGCATTTATCTCAAATTTCCCCTCTGCCTTTTTGAATCCTTTCGGATCCAAATCATCCTAATTTCGACCCCAAATATAAGCCTTACTGCATCTGCCAGTTCCATGCTGCTTTCTGTTTCGATTCATCGGATTCTAAATTGGTTGTGTCCAATACGTTTTCTGTTGTTCTGTTGAGTTGTTGCAAAGGATCTAATGTTTTGTAGTTCTTTGAAACACTCGAAGCAACCGTTTCTTGCGTTTGGTATTCTCTGACTGCATCCGCCTGATCTGCTGCGTATCAATTTCCTAGCTGACGAAAGGACCCATACCTTACGGTATGGGTCCCGGTATGGTCTCGCCTGAAGTTGATTTTTTTTTTACATGGATCGACACCGCTCGCCAAGCTAAGCAAAAGTTCTCACGGAACCAAAAAAAGTTACTGTTCCGTTTTCGCGCAATTTTAGCTCCAAGTTGAAAAATATCAATGGAAATCAGCAGTAGTCCGTAGCGCTTTTCTTGGAAAAAGACGGGTAATCAGGCGATCGGAGTGTCCGTTCCTCACGAAAAAATACTTTTTTCGCTCTCGGATAGCACGTATGTTGTCTGATCCCCTCTCCTATCCATCCACACTACCCTTTTACTCATTTACCACCCAGGCCTCAATATTCGTACGGTCCAAGTGCGTACAATGGTCTTGTTTTATGCGGAACGGGCATGCCGATCATCTTTCCTTCTTCCGAGTAAAGCACTTCCGACTTCGCACTATTGCCGATCACCATTGTTATTCTTACCTTTGAGCCGACGTTGCACATAAACGGCTAGGTAAATTTTTTTGGTGCCGTGAGAACTTTTGTTCAGCTTGACGAGAGGCTTCGATCCATGTTCAAAAATCAAATTTTGGCTATGGACCATTTCCCATAAGGAATCTGCTGGGTCCTTTACGGTGATTGAAATGTGAACTATGTTTACATGTATGGAGCTGTAGAACTCCTTCTACAGCTTGTGTATCCTTTGGTATAAGCAGATGTTGGACACTTGACTGACACACTCGCTGTGTTTTCTGAATTGTGGTGTCCATGCTGGATCCGGCCATTGGATGTTCCTAAGGTTGTTGCGGGACAAGCTCGGTATCTGGTGTTTTAGTCGCATCTGTCTTTGCCTTTGCCTGGCCAACAGATTTTCTATCCTCATAATCTCTTGAATAGAATCTACGTTCAGCTTAGAGCCTGTAACAATAAATATGTTCATTAGATTCCCCTAAAAAATGTAGTAGTCGCACTTTTGATAATTCGTTTGTTCTAATGCACCACAAGTTCTCGGGTCTATCGGGTCGTCCGCTTCATCTTTCAGTTATGTCTTCTAAGGTGTTCCGGAAACCCCCGAAAGTCTTGGATTTTTGCTCCGGCGAGTTTTTCCCATGCGTATGGTCCTAAATAACACCTCTGCAAAATTTCAGCCCTCTACGACAACCCTAGGGTTTGGTGACTAGGCCCCAAAGTTGCCAAATTTACTCGAAAATCGACCTTTTTTCTGAAAAATTGCTAAGGGTGTTCAAAGCCATAGTTTTCAACAATATACCATTTTTTGTGTTCAAATAGCGTATTACAGTCGATATTGCAACAATAAAAACATCGGCATATTCATATAGGGCCCCCATTGATTAACCCCCCGAAACTCGAAATTTAACGAAATTTCGGGCTTTTTCTGTGCATCGATGAAATAAACTACAAACAATTAGAATACCACTTGCATACACAATTTTAATGATTAAGTATGCTTTTGAGGTTAAGTGTGTGTGGCTCCTTCTTAGTCAAAATTAGCTGACACCACGAGAAGGCGAGGAACCGTCGCGTCGTTAGCCTTTTTTTTTTTTTTTTTTTTTTTTTTTTTTTTTTTTTTTTTTTTTGGTCTATTTTTTCAATCACACAGACCTTTGACACAGGTTTAAAAAACAAAAATTAATGAAAAAAAGTGAGAGCTTAATCTGAAGCCGGGATGAAAAAATAGTACGCTGAAGAAATTATTAAAGTATTTACTTAAAGGGTCTTTAATGTGTATTTCTCAAAATCCGGTAAGCGGCGTCGGTGATCCTCAACAACCTGGAATAAGTACTGCATTTCCTCCTCATTCGATGTTATACTATTAGAATAATCTTCCACCAGTTCAACCGATCTTTCAGCGAGGTCGTTTGTTACTTTTACTGTGTGTACGAAAGTCGATAGTTTTTGATAGTCGGCATCGTCACTCCAGGTGTGAGGAGGTGTATTGAGCCAGTCATGCTTAAGAGAAGGGAAAATTGAAAACAACAGCCAACAATTTCTCCCTATTAAGGAGGTAATTCTTGTGGTTGACTTTAAATCGGGGGAAACCGGCGTTCCTGTTGCGAGTTTTTCGTCAGTCGTGCATTTCTTAAGAGCTGAAACAATGTTTTTTTTTTTTTTTTTTTTTTTTTGTTTTTTTTTTATCATCAATCGATGCTTTGTCGGAGAAAAGAGCAAAAGTTGCAACCTCCTCATACAGATACTAGAGCTGACCCCTATAAATGTGAAATGCTCTTTGAGAAACACCTTTATCTACGACGGCAAAGTCCGTTAAATCTTTACAGAGAGCCAAATCGTTCATAGGTGCGTCGACACCCCGATTTGCAGTCAACCAATACTTGGCATAAATTAAAGAATTAAAAAGACACATGATTTCAACTTTATTGGTAAATTTCTCACTGTACTGAAGTTGATCGCTGAAAATATACATTTTCGCGCGGTGTAAATGACTGTTGACATCCACCTTGCGTGGTGGAAAGCCCCAGGCTTTAAAAATCGGATTCCTTTGGGAGGAGTTTTACCCTACAAAATAACCATAAGCTCGGCCACTTCTTTGTAGTCATCCCGAATTAAAGCTCCGTGAGATTTTTCGAGAATAGAGCTAAAATATGAGAGGGCCGACTCTTTGATCAAATTTAGTTTCCGATTTTTTATGTTTAAAGTTTCAAGTTCTTGAGTTCGGTCAATCAGTCATTTGTCTTTGAACTCTTAAAAAAATGGATTGTCTAGGCTGGAGTTTGGGCCAAAAAGAACTCGAAAGGCAGCACATTCAACTCGTTCTAATATATGATGCCGGCAAGCGAAATAGAAAATTTTTCTATCAAGGTGATCTTGAATGATCACACAAGCACCTCTAACCCATCCCGAATTTGATGCTGTCGTGTCAAAAGAAAGACCCACAGTATTGCATGCATCCAATCATTGATCAGAGAAATCTTGCAATTTGCTACTGTGGAACCCGTGCCGTCCTTTATCTCCGGTACTCCCAACAGCTTACCTTCAATGTAATTCGGCTCTCCCGAAATTAAAACAGCAAGCCTATCTGATTTCTTTTGAGTTGAGAAAAATAATAATTTTTCCATCCCAATGCAGTATGCAGTGAGTTGGAGCGTCAAATGAGGATTTAATTTGAGCCAAGGTAGATTAAAGAAGGTATGTGCATAACTCGCTCGCGCCGCCCGTAGCCGCTAGAAGCGCTAACAACTTTTCAAAAAAATGACGTCATGCGGGTGAAATGAGAATCCACTCTGATTGGCTGGTCGGTGAGGAAACATACCCTGATTGGTTGGCATATAATCGCCAGCCAATCACAGTGATTTCACCCGCATGACGTCATGAAGAAATGAGAACATAGTTTGAAGCAGTTGCTAGCGGCGCGAGCGAGTGTTGCACATACCTTCTTTCATCTACCTTGAATTTGAGCTGCTTTCTCTTGTCGATTTCGTTTTCTGTGGGTGTAAACAGTTGTTTTAGAAATTTTCAGCTCGTTTAAATTACCATCCGATTCAGCCACTACGGCTGCTAAAAATCCAGTTGTTTGATTTAAATACAAGTTAAGTCTGTCTGCCATTTCACAAATTTTCGTACCTTTCAATGGATTTCTAGGAAGTTCGAGGGAGATAACAGCATTATTTTCTCTCTTGGCACGTTTACTGAGGGTTGGTTTGAAATCAGGGTCAGCAGTAGTTGACAATGCAGACGGTGTGGGTTCACAATCTACTTTGTCGTCAATTTCAAACGATGTCCTTTTCTCATTCTTGTTTTTTTCTTTCATAGTTCTGAACTTCTCTTCTTTAAGTCTCTCGTCTTTATTCATCACTTTTTTTCTTGTAAATTGAGTCTTCTGGGCCAATACCCGCATTTTTCTTTGCCTTCAAATTTTCTACGAATTTTAAATCCTCCTCCTTTTTTTATCATCCCTTAAATGGTCGGTTTTAATGACTTTTTCGTAATCTTTGCGCACCATGTAGATACAGTCGTTTAAAAAACTAGTGAATGCCTCACGTTTCTTTTCTTCCTTCTGAAACAGCTTGTTTTTATTTTTTTGAAGGTTTTTGTAAGTGTTACGCAGTTTTAGTACTTTCTTTTAAGTAGATTCCATGAATCTACTTATTGCGGAGGGTGCGATGTTGGATTTTTCGGGAAATTTTATCAAATGAGCACGTTTCATGGTCCCCTGAGTGAGAAAATACCACTCGTTGAAAATTGTATATATATATATATATATATATATATATATATATATATATATATTTATATGTATGTTTCAGCCAGTTTTACCGTTTTTATGTACCACGATCCTGTTCGTAATTTTTGGTTTTTGTTCTTGAAATTTTTCTCAACTATTTGTTGGGTTGATTTCTTGGATGAGTTCGAAGATGGTGTAAATCCGATTGTTAGTTTTCGCGCTATGGGCCGTGTTTGAGTCGTGAAATGTGTTTTTGACGTTTGTTTTTAGGAGTGTTTGTATTGAGCGTTTTTTTTGGGAAAATTTATGTTAACCGTTTTGTTACGCAACTTTTTTACTTGAGTCATTTTTTTGTGTTTTGCGTTGTAAGCGAGTTAAAGTGATGTGTTTTTCGGGTTTTTTGGCAGTGTTTTTATATGAAGAAATTGTTTTTTTGGTTCAAAAATTTCAGTATATATCGTGGAGGATGTTTTTAGTTCATATGCTCCATCCCTTAAATTTTCCTTGTGTTTTACGTGTTTTAGGAGCTATTTAGTTTCTTATGGGATTTTACATGTGAAAGACAAGGATAGAGTATTGGTATAATTGCTCGTTCTTTGTTTTACACGTGCACTGTTGCTTAGGTACGTTATTTATTTATTTTCTTGTTTGATCAGCTGCTCTTATTCAGATTTATTCCTCATTAGCGTTACAAAGATTACACATTTTTCTATCTTGGTACTATAATCTTTTTCTCATGGGTATTTTTATTTAAATGTTGAACAGCTGATAAAAAAAAAAAAAAAAAAAAATGAATAATTCAAAGAAAATCATAACATAACCTATTTATTGAAATTTGTGAAAAACTTATATAACCTAGCTTTTATTTCTCACTTGCATTGTAAAGATTACACATTTCTCTATTGGTAATATAATCTTTTTCACAATAATATTTGGATTTTGAGCAGCTGATGAAATAAAAAAAAAATTTAACGAAAATTATAACCTATATGTAAATTTTTGAAAAAATGATGTAACCAAGCATGGAATCTACTTCGTCTTACCGGCCTGCCGGGAGGCATTTTTTAACTTCATCTTTACGCTGGAAAGGAATACCAGTTTTATGCCAAAGAAATGAAATCTCCTCGACTACTTATCCAGGGCAATATTGATGCCCGATGAATGATGTTTTTCATGATTGAAATCAACGTTCTTCAAGTAGAAGAGACAACGCAATACCTCTCCATTTGTCGGGAGTTTTACTTTCAACGAAAGACGGTAGGTCACTGCCGATTAGCCAATTATCGTTGTCCGATCGCAGAAATTTCTGCGCCATAGCTTTCTATTGAAGCCTACCTGTTTCACTTCTAAGGAAGTTTAGGATAGCTTACACACTAAGTTTATACTCCTACCTAATAATCACCTGAGAAAAACCATTAAGACACAACGCGCCGCCAAGACCAACCAAGAAATCAACAACAAAAGAACCAACGCGCGACAAAAAACCTTAACGCTGAACCGTGCAATATTATTCATCGATGGAGAGTCTCCATTGGAGACCCAGTTTAGGACAAAGTGAATATTAAAGTCGAGATGTAGGACCCAAGTGCTTGCACGCGGCATCTAACGGAGGCTGTAAGAACTTCGGGTGAGTTTACTTCCCCGTTAGATGTCGCCGTCGCGTCGCAACGAAAACGTCATGTGAACTCTGAAGCAGCATATTCCCGCACCCGAAATCGCGCATCACACACTACGTTCGTTAACCTTCACCCCCCTCGGTCAGAAATCATCCTCAAATTATCTTTATCCATTAAAATTAACGTTTATTGACATGCGTGTATGCAAACGGTGTATTTTAAATGTTTATCGTTTATTTCATTGATGCACAGAAAAAGCCGGAAATTTCGTTAAATTTCGAGTTTTGGGGGTTAATCAATGGGGGTCCGGGGGGCCTCCCCCGGAAAATTTTGAAATTTCAATACCTTGAAGACGCAATTTTAAACTACTTTTGCACCAAAAAACACTTAAATTTGTTTACAAACATGTATCAATTTTATTCCATTTTGCTTTAAAAAAACGCATTAAATCGCCGCGCCGCGCGCCGTCCTTGTTGATAAAATTCACCTGCGTGAACTACCTGGACTGGCCCGTTAAAAATATAACGGCTGGGAGGGAGAAAAGAGCACTGAGATACAATCAAAACTTACCAAGCAAGCAAAGGACATGTGTTGTTAAGGTATGTTCATTGACATCTTCGAAATGTTTGTTCTTTTGAAGCTCTTTCACTATTGTGACGGCTTCTTCCAAAATTCCTTTCCCAACATAATATTTCTGTGATTAAAGAATAAAAAGCATGAAATTAGGGCTAGGATATCAATGTTCTTTGATAGGAAATATTCTCTGCTCCTGCTGAGGCAATCCACTCTTTTTAAACCCTCGCGTTGGCGCGCCCTATTTTATGACACAAAAAGGCGCGCGGGTAAAAGCAGGTCTCGGGTAACCCATAGCTATTCAGATGACCGTGAATCTTAAAGTTTTCATTAAAAACTACCTTAGTTCCATGTTTAAATAAACATCGAATTATTATAGAATATTGAAGAAACAGTTAAAAAATTCACCCAGTTGGTTCTAAGGTCGAAACAAACGGAACAAGAGACAGTCAATATTTTATTCTTTTTTAATATACAGGGTGTAACAAAACTATACACATTAATTTTCAGGGCGTGTTTTAGAGGTAAAAATAAGACTTTTTTTTCATACAAACATGGGTCCGAAATTGCAGTCTTTTCGAGTTACAGTTTTGCAAAGTTTCCGAAAAACAAATTGAAAAATTGTCATAACTCCCTCGTACATTTTTCTTAATGCTCGTGAATAGGTATTCTGGTGTAATTTTAGGCGCTCTTGCTGATTTTGGCCGTGAAAATGCTGTACCCAAAAATTTGAGGGGGGTTCTGGGGGTTATTCTTGATTTTTCTCACTCTTTTTGGCTAAATTATGTGAAAACGTGCTTTCGGATTCATTCAACCCAAAAACGATTAGCATTACTCAAAAGTTCGTAAAAAAAAATATGCATTTTTGGTCCTTACAAGTTTTTCCCATTCGCAAACCATTTCCGAGAAAATCGTCTCTGAAGTTGGAGAAGTCGGCCGAGAATTGACAAAATAAAAGAAAAGGCGATTCTTGGCCGATCTCTGCAACTTCAGGGAAGATTTTCTCGGAAATGGTTTGCGAATGGGAAAAACTTATAAGGACCAAAAATGCATATTTTTTTACGAACTTTTGAGTAATGCTAATTGTTTTTGGGTTGAATGAATCCGAAAGCATGTTTTCACATAATTTGCCAAAAACGATTATTGAAGTTTTAAATTTAGAACATGTTCAATATAGAGACGTGAGATATATTTGCCGAGCGAAACACTGAAACGTCGTTACAAGCTTTTTACCATTTTTTTAGATGTATTAAAATTTCTGAAAAATTTAAAAAATCTAAAAAAAGAAAGTAGAAGTAAAAGTAGAAAGCCCGCAACTGCTAGCCATAGCACCTTATGCTTGTGTTTCAAAGCAAACGACTCGACTGTTTTCTTCTTATTGGAGGAGGAAAAAGATTAAAAAAAAAAAACAAAACAAAACAAAAATGCCAACTCTTAGTCTCGCAACATTTAACGTTCTTTGTGTTTGCATTAGTTGCATTTGAACTTCAAAAAAATGACTAAGACCATCCGGCGACCGACCGATATTCAACTGATTTACGAGCCACAGCTACAACTTGCTGGACCACAATTCATTTTTGACTGACGATGCATTATTATTTACACAAATACACGCTCATTCTCGCACACACCCACATTCACAGACCAATTCTGCCAAAGCCGGTGCTGACAAGTGAGTGGCGCAGCTTTTAAAAGTTTCTAAATAACAACCCTGACACAGGCACATACACACAATAAGTAACATGTTTACTTATTGTGCGTATGTGCCTGTGTCAAGTAAAATATCAAAGATGTTGAGGTTGAGAGTAGGTACTCACTCACCTAAATCAGCCATACATTGCAAATTCGTTAATTATTTATTATCAGCATTCGTCGAGTATAAGTTCAGGTTCTCCACATTGGAAATAGCGGTGATGAAATCCTCCGTTTCACAAAAACGCCTATCGAGTTCAAACTTGCTACAGTCAATGAATTCGTAAAAAAACTCTTTTTAACTAAGTTGAAGAGTCAAAGCTGGTTGAGGGGTTTTCATTGTCAATGAAAAAAACGATTATTCCCCGGGAGTTTCTCAGTAATGATGAAGTCAGAGAGCTTTCTTCTTTTCACGTTCCTTTTTTCGACCACCATTTCATTTTCTGGCAATAATTCTTCAGCTTGTGATTACAGATTTTTAAAAGAATCTTCATTTCTTAAAATTTCGACTTCCGAGATGTGGGGCCCCCATTTGATATATGCAATTTAGGGGGTGGTGCTCCCTTCCCCGGCCTCCTGGGGGGCTCGGAAGGTGATACTCCCAAAAAAGTTGCCCCCTCCTAATAAGCGAACTCGTGTTTGAGCGTTTTTCAAAAATCGAAGCCGTTTCCGAAATATTCGCCCCTGATCCTTTTTAGTTACACACCCTGTATATTGGTTTGTCTCCCTAAAATACTCTCTTTGCAGCAACACCTAACCTTCTCGACAACTGCTGCTCATGAGTTCATGAAGGATGCCCGGACTTTTTGAAACACTCTATGTTGGAAGCTAAATATTCAAGAATGTATTGTATTTATGTGTATTGGCTGTTGACTGTCATGCTTGTGCACACAAACTGGGAAGGTGCAAGGCGCGAATGAATGAACTAAATTTGGTCTCATTGTCTGTCTCACGTGTTAGCTAAACTAACAAACTTTGGACGTAGGACTGAACGGGCGTAACGCATCCGATGAAAGTCAAAGCAGCTGTTTGTTGTCAAATCAGTCGTATCCTCACGTTTCTCTCACACGCTGTTCGCGAGAGTTTCAAGAATCGTTGTATCAACGCAATACTAGCTAAGTCGTTTCAATCCCGAAAAGATAACATACCTTGGCCAATGATTTTGTGAACAAGGGCTGTCGTTTTGTGAACCTTCAAGGGAAAGTTTTGAATTCACATGTAATTCCACCGGTTGGCAACAAGCTTACTACCCAGGGTTTCAGGAACTTTCGTCCAAGTCACGTCTGTCCAAATATACTATTGAATGTCCAATGCGTTTTCCAGTGCACGTGATATAGAAGGTCCATAAGTAATAGCAAACATTCAAGTAAAGTGCGTGAACCTATGAAAGTAATTTTTCCTCACCAAATCAATCAGCCTCATCTCAGCTTATTTAACCGTATATTGAACTTTTAGAGGTAGCTAATGGTCCTCATGTAACGCGGAACGTCATCAGCACCCTTGTAAATATTATAAATGTTAACAATCTGAACCTCTGGCTCTTTATTTTCAATTGACTTACGATCACTGAAGGTGCAAATCAGCGATGTTTTTCCAAACGTTTAATTCTGAGTTTTTCAACTAATGCTTGTTCTTTTCTGTAAGAGCCAAAAATATCCAAAGATTAACATGGTGTGCTTCTACCATGTATTGAAATCTTTCATGCCAACCCTCTACTCACAATCAGTTATTTGTACGGTGTTGACCGGCTAACAGAGTCATAAATACACCAGACTTTCGAGATATTTGGGTGTTAAATCGATGTTCGTCAAGACAAAACATTGTTGTAATACTTCCTTAAAGTTTCTCAATTCCTAATCCTAATCCTAATCCTAATCTGTCTTCGGACTTAAACTGGTCATTAAAAACTGTGGACTACTCATTAAGAGTGGCCAACTTTTTTTTTTTTTTTTTTTTTTTTTTTTGACAAGTATGTATTGTACCAAGAATTTTGGGTGAAAATGCACTAGACCGACTAGACATTAGTTATTGGACGCATTATTTTGGGCCTATCATTGATTTGACGAAAATCATTGGACGAACATTCATATGACCATACCCACTTCACTTCAGCAAGTGTGACTAAAACTTGAGAAAATACTCTGATCTGTATTTTTTTCGGCTAACGGTGGAAATATCGTTTCCTTATCGATGGAATTTTAATAGTCACCAATGGCTGATAAAGTATGACAAATCAGAGTTTTTTCGTGGGTTGCAGTCATACTGCTGAACTAGACTGTTTAATCTTTTCATTAACCAATGAAATCAATGGTGAATGGGGAAATTCCTCTCAAGATCCGCTAAATGGCAGCCGTATTGGAAACGGTCACGCGTGGCAAAGTGTGTAAATCTAGAAACGTTGCATTTTACCCTTTTAAACGCTTGCAATAGCTCGAATCCGAAGGTGTTCTCCGTAGTCCGCACGACCAATAGTTCGACTTTTACTATGGGTTTAAATGGTCAGAACTTCGCGTTTCTAGATTGCACCCTCCACCTCTGACGGTCAAGGTCACCCATTCGTGATCCGCAGTGAGCTGGTTATGATTGAAAAACTGGCTCGGGATAGCGTGCCCGGTCCCCTCTGCGTTATCATCTACTGTCTACAGTCTACACCCACTCCACTCACTCATCCTTATTAGATAACCTTTAATTCCTCTTATCAACTCGTTCCCTACCCTACCTAACTGATCTAAAACAAATCAATCTGCGTTCGCTCAAATTAAGTCGGTAGTTAACTATTCGCACCCTGCGGAGTTAATTTTGCCTATCCCTGTGATTGAAGGTGCTCAACGAAACATTGTTTTGCGTTTGTCATCAAACTGCTTGTAGTCGGTTTTCATCGTAAATTAAAATTGAATTTGTGATAAGCAGGTCTAGTTACTCTAGCGAATACTCTCAGGCGCTGTATAGAAAGGGTTACAAATGTTAGTGAGAAGCGGGAAATTCAATGCGGGATTGCAATTAAAATGTGATGTATATCGGACCAAAATCGCTCTCCCGTAGGTACTGTGACACCTAACAAGGGGAAGGCAAAGGTGGGCCCGCTCCAAATGGAACGGGACTTGCGCGAAAACATAGTCCTTGGGGTCCTAATGAAGGGACTTACAGCACTTTTTGTGAATGGGCCCCTGAATTTGCAAAATTTTGATTTTAAAATGAGCCCCAGGGACGGCGAATCGTTATGTAGCCGAGAAGCAGACGTACGTTCTCATCCGAAGTCGTGGCGCAACGACAGCGTAGTGGACTCCGGTTTACGTGATCCCGAGTTCGATTCCTGCTGGCGGCGCTAATTTTTTCACGACATTTGTGCTCATATTTCTTTGCCATGTTTTTATATTTCTTTCTTGTTGCTTGTTTGTATTTTAGTTAAGTTTTGCTTTTTGTTTTGTTCTGTTATATTTTTTTAATACGGTTTGAATCAAATTATTCCACATCTTTTCGTGCTGTATACGCAGTTACTTCACTGTGCTTGTATTTAAGAGTTAAGAAAATAGTAGAAAATCAAAAAGACGAATGGAAATTGATCAACGAAACTTTCTTTTTCCGTCTGTTTTTTCAAGTGCTGTTGTTTTTCTTTTCCAATATTTTCTTAACTTTTATATACAAGCACAGTGTAGTAATACCTGATGCATGCAGGATGAAAAGAGGTGGAATAATTCGATTCAAACGGTCTTCAAAAAAAAAAACAAAACAAAACGAAGCAAAAAGCAAAACATAACTAAAATACAAACAAGCAACAAGAAAGAAATATAAAAACATGGCAAAGAAATATGATCACAACTGTCGTGAAAAAATTAGCGCCGCCAGCAGGAATCGAACTCGGGACCACGCAAACCGGAGTCCACTGAACTGTCGTTGCGCCACGACTTCGGTTGAGAGCGTATGTCTGCTTCTCGGCTACATAACGATCCGCCGTCCCTGGGGCTCATTTTAAAATCAAAATTTTGCAAATTCAGGGGCCCATTCACAAAAAGTGCTTTAAGTCCCTGCATTAGGCCCCCAAGAACTATGTTTTCGCGCAAGTCCCGTTCCATTCGGAGCGGGCCCACCTTTGCCTTCCCCTTGTAAGTTAAAACCAAAGGCATCCTATTTTCAGCCAACCGAGTATTTTTACTGCTCACTAAGAAACACCGAAATTCAGACCCAATGCAACTGCTCCATTTGCACTGACGGCACGATTAAAAGTCAGAGAACAAAATGGCTTGATTCGTGTGAAGAGTGGTCCAACTGCCCCACGTAGGAGTATTTGACCCGAAAACCTGGCCAAAAACGGAAAATTGAAAAGTCGTCAAAAAAAAAAAAAAACTATTGATGGTTTTTGAGAGGTAAGTAACCGCTCTATTGCGTAATAGATGTGTCGGAACATCTACGTTTATCTACTGTTTAGGGGACAACGTGGAACTGAGCGCTCGACGCACCTGTGGTTGTTCACCGCTCGAAGCGCTGTTACTAATAGTCCAGGCAATAAAGCATTCTACCTTGCAAAAATGGAAGTAGTAGGTTTTTTGACGGAACTTTATGTATTTTTGGTCGCTGATTCCGAATTTTCAACTTCCCACCAAAAATTTCCCGGGGAACGTTGCCAAATTTACGTTTTTTTACCAAAAAAATCGGTTTTTTGACAATTCCGAGCTCCACGTGCATTATTTTGAAAAAATACCTCAGTTCAAAAGAAAGTAGACAAAAAATGGAACAAAACCTTGTCAACGGTTTTTTTCTAAAATCAAAATTGACCAAAATATGAGCCATCTTCCGAACGCTCCCTTGCGGAAAATTGACGCTAACGCGGCAATACGCGTACAGCACAGCAGCCCCGCAGCCCGCGTGAAGCGATCCTCTTACGTGTCTTCCTCTCCTCCTCCTTCACTGATACTTTTAGATTATTTGGGTTCTGACACCCCCCCCCCTGATACGCACCCTTGCCTCCCTTTTGCTTAACCATAACCCTTATTTTATTTATAAGCAATAACGGAACAAGTTTAATGAAGAAAATTAAAACGGTGGTTCAAAAAAAACAAATGGATTCAATTGTACTCTCTATTTTTCGAACATCGTTGCCCTTTGCCATGCCGCAATGCAAATTATTAGTCCTATTTATGCCTCTTTCGGATGTAATTTAGAGTCTTTGCTTGAGCCGTCCTAGACTTGGCTTGGCTTGAGAAATATTCAAGCCGAGTTGAGACCAGTGAGAGAAATTGCAATTCAGAGACGCTCCTAGCAAACCAGCAATAGGATACTTGGGGAATTTTGAGTATATTTCAAGGTATGTAAGATTTATGATATGGAAGCTACCTTGAAATTATTCCGTTGAGATTTGCCTTGAGCACAATACTGAGCTTTTTTGGAGCATCTCTGGAGTGCAAATTCGTGTCTCAATCTCACTTGAAAATGCCTTGAAACTTCCTCAAGATATTTCAAGGCATTCTATGGCTCTAGGTTTCTTTCTGAATTGAAAATTGAGTCCGGAAGACGATTCAAAACGAAGCCTTGCTAAGAAGATCTCAAGTATAGTCTCTGTATTTCACCCGTAGTCGCTCTAATATCGATTTTTAAGAATGTGACCGTCTTAAATAGGAATTACGTCCCCAAATTGGTCTCATATTTTCATTTCGTGACACACTCTATACCGCTCTTGATAACAAAAGCTAATTGCTGCCGTTGACGTGTTTGATAGTTAATGCTTTTTTTCGTTTTAGTTTTCGCAAGTCTTCGGGCGTTTCTTATAGGGTACGCGGTTTTCGAATATTTTTACTATCATTGATTTTCTAAAAACTGCAATCGTTTCAATATTCGTGGTGAGTTTTCATCAGAAATTTCACTAAATCTTTAAGTATGGATAAAATTGGATGCTTTTGAGAGAGTGTTTTAAAGGGGGGGCGTGTGGTAAATGTTTCGGATTTTCGGAAAAAGGTTTGGATTCTTGCCGGAAAGCGAGTCATCGGCGTAAAAATAGAAAAAAGTACATTTATGGATGGTATTTATCTGCGAGAGTCGAAAATGTAAAAAAAAACATTACGTCATCAAAAATATTGCGACGTTCTGGGGAAATCACAGAACTACAAGCAATTATCGACCCTGAATTCATTTTTCTTAAGAATCCTGGTTTTTCTGGCGGAATAATAAACCCAGCCGATTTAAGGCAAAGAACCTAGCGTTGCAGAAGTCATTAATTTAATCTGATCTATCAAGTTCCTTTTGTGAAGAAATATACATTATGTGATTTTACGTAGGAATTGACCCTCCATAACGCTATTGCAAACGTTCACAACCGACATAATGGAGAAAGCTGAAATGATGATTGGGGGTAAAACGCAATCTTGCTTCGTTAGGAAGTAATTTATGATTTGGCTGCTGAAGAAGATCAGTACCATTTCTCGTGAGGACGAAAGTTTAATGGGAAAAGAAAGGCAACGTCACTGCCGCCAAAATGTTGATGAACATACACGCAGACAAATTTCTGGTTGAAATAACGGAACGTATTATTAATAATCGGGTAAAAAGAAATTCCTTTTAAAATAATGAGAATTCTTATTGATCCAACGATTTTTCTTGGGATTCTCCTGAATAATCAGAACGTTCAATTGGACCACTGATAATTCTCGTTGAATCAATAAGAATTCTCATTATTTTAAAAAGAATTTCTTTACACCCCTATTTCTAATACGTTCTGTAATTTCAATCCGAAATTTTTCTCCGAATATATGTTTTCTTTGTTTTAGGAGCGAAGCAAAAAAAAAAAATAATAATTTCTACGTAAACAGAAAGAAAGCATGCGATGAAAACAGTGATATAACTCCCTTTCCCTTCTTCAATTTTTTGCGATTGTCATGAGATTTTCATTTTATCATAAACCCTTTCACCATTCGCCAATTTGATTTCCGACGGGTTTTCGGGTCTCCAATGTTGCTGTAGATTCAGAATATAAAGAAACAGCAGGGTATTCATCTGGTCGCATATTTTATTAACCAGGCCCCTAAGCAGCCGTAAAACGAAGGAGGCATATAAAGGACTAATAATTTGCATTGCGGCATGGCAAAGGGCAACGATGTTCGAAAAATAGAGAGTACAATTGAATCCATTTGTTTTCTTAGAACCACCGTTTTAATTTTCTTCATTAAACTTGTTCCGTTATTGCTTATAAATAAAATAAGGATTATGGTTAAGCAAAAGGGAGGCAAGGGTGCGTATCAGGGGGGGGGGGGGGTGTCAGAACCCAAATAATCTAAAAGTATCAGTGAAGGAGGAGGAGAGGAAGACACGTAAGAGGATCGCTTCACGCGGGCTGCGGGGCTGCTGTGCTGTACGCGTATTGCCGCGTTAGCGTCAATTTTCCGCAAGGGAGCGTTCGGAAGATGGCTCATATTTTGGTCAATTTTGATTTTAGAAAAAAACCGTTGACAAGGTTTTGTTCCATTTTTTGTCTACTTTCTTTTTGAACTGAGGTATTTTTTCAAAATAATGCACGTGGAGCTCGGAATTGTCAAAAAACCGATTTTTTTGGTAAAAAAACGTAAATTTGGCAACGTTCCCCGGGAAATTTTTGGTGGGAAGTTGAAAATTCGGAATCAGCGACCAAAAATACATAAAGTTCCGTCAAAAAACCTACTACTTCCATTTTTGCAAGGTAAGCCACTTTTTTCGTCTCTATTGCCTGGACTATAATCAGTCAACATTTTCCATCAAGGACAAGCGTTGGTGCATCCAAACATTTCAGCGATTATGTACGTTGTTTTAGATGGCATGTGCTTCATTTTGATGGCAACAATTCCTTTTTCCGTGCATTTTTGACCCTTTTACATCTAATTTAAAATGGACATGAAAAAATCTCTAATTTTAGGCACTATCTTTTTAAAAAAAGGCAATTTTGAATACGTTCCGGACAAAACCGGGCATAACCAAAACAAGGGGGTTAAAGTAGACCCTTTAAGGCAACTGCTCCAACAGTCAAAACTTGCAAGAAATTTCCAATTTTTTTTAAGCAACATTTTAAAGTCAAGCTTTTTTTTATAAAATAAGCGTCAATAACTCGGCAAAAGAATGCGCTATCGACCTTTGGTTTGAGCCAAAATTCTTAATTTTTTACGCCTTTTCCAACCATAAACCGTGCAATAAGAGTTTTGAGTTTAAATTGGAAAATTAACCAAAATCGATTCTCAAATATTCAAGGGCACGCAAATATTTTTGGCCAGGTTTTTGGGGTAAATACTCCTACGTGTGCCCCCTGTGTATATTCTTTGGCACTGGCGGCGCATTTTAAGGCAATTTAAGTTCGGGGGAGGGGCGGCAAGCCGCTCCCTATTCTTTTTACCATGGAATTAATCATGTCTGACGTTCACTGCTCACCAATTTCACAAACTGAAGCTCGAACCTATGCTCAACTTTACCATAGACGACCTTATCGCGCTTTTTAACCTTTTCAGACCTGAAAATCCTTTTTTCCAGGAACGGATTTTTGACTAACATTGTTGGTCTCAGCGCTGCTTCCTCATCTAAATTAATGCGCATATTGTATTTTGTTTGTTTTCCTCAAGACTACATGTTATTCAAATGTCCATTGGAATGGACTCCAGGTCTGAAAGGGTTAAGTAAGTAAGCACTTTAATTCCTTGTCAGCTTGATCAGAGGTGGGGCGTTATTTCATTCATCGGAAGAGCACCGGTGCAGCTTTGATGTAAAGTAAATGAAACTACGCTAAAATGAGATGAAGTATAAACAGTAGGGTACGTCAAAAACAGGCCAAAACCAAAACTTTTTTTGAAATCGGTGAAGAGGACTTTGTTTCTATTGATGAGTAGAACATTTTCCGCACCAAGCCGATGGCGATATCGAAAATCGCCTGTTTTCGACGTACCCTAATAAACAGCTCTGATGCGGCACCAGTCCATCGTTCAAAGCTCCAAATTCTACGGAGATCTAAACAATAGACTGGTGCTGCATCGGAGGTACCCCTGCATCTCATTTCTCAGCGTAGCTCCATTTACTTTACATTGAAGCTGCACCGGTGCTCCTCCGATGAATAAAAATACGCACCAAGGTATGTCTGCTGAATGTAAATATCGGAAAGCGCAACAGTCGGGAAAAAAAAGTCCCGATGCACCCTTAGCTCCAGTGTTTTCCATTCACCAGTCACCACGGGGGCGGCTGCGCAACGTCGAATTTCTTTCTTCCTCCGACTCCACGATTTGCCTCCTGCCATACGTAAATAAGTACGCCTCAGCCTCGCGCACAAAAGGCGCGGGAAACTTGAATAGTGCAAGTGCTCGCGTGAAAACTGAAGCGCCGCCGTTTCGCGCGCCCGGCTCGAGCGTCTAGACTAGCGTCCCGCTATCGCATTCGGTGCTCAGTAAACTTTCCGCCGTTGCCAACCTCGGGCGCTTTTTCCGTCACCCTCGCCTCCGACGACGACGACCGGCCCTTTTGCCCCGCAAACGAACACGCTTCCGCGAACATCGTCTTCAATTTATCGCGCTCCAGTTCTGTGCCGCGTAACTTTTCCCGCTGCTTTAAATCTGGTTTTTCCCTTCCAAGTGTAAATCTTCCCGTACGCGATTTCTCTCGTCCGTTCAATTTCACGCTCTACGCTACTGCAACTTTAGTCAATGTGAAACTTGGATTTATAGTTTTCTCTTGTTTATCAATGGTTTTGGTTTTCATGTTAATCGTTCTATCGATTTGTGTGACAAGTTTTTCGTTAATTATTCTTTAAAAGCAAGTGTTGTGTTGTTTGTTTAACGAGCGCATCTTTTTCTGGAAATTCAGACGGTGAGTTTTCCTTGCGTTTTGTTTTCTTAGCCTCACAGAAAAAACAGAAAAAAACACTTTGGCAGCGCTGACAAAACCTTTGGTAGAAAAGTGACCCAGCAAAAGACTTTAGTTGAGCCAACCAAAGGTTCTTTACGCTTAACTAAAGAGATTTTGCTGGGTGAATAAAAAATTTGGTTGACCCAACTAAAGTCTTTTGCTGGGTCATTTTTCTACCAAAGGTTTTGTCAGCGCTACCAAAGTGTTTTTTTCGTTTTTTTCTGTGCTCACCAAAGAACACTGGCGGCGCATGGGGTGAAGAAAATGTGGGGGGGATGCTTGAAGTTGATTGCTTTTTTGTGGTCTCCAATCCGAGTAGTGTCACGCTACGCCCGGGCTTTTCATAAAAAGATTAGGGGGCGACTTGACCCCCTCCTCGCACTTAAAATTCCGTAAAATGCGCCGCCAGTGCCCAAGAATAAACGCAGGGAGCAGTTAGACCACTCTTGACTCGAATCAAGCAATTGAGGCGGCCCCTGCATTAACAGCCCATGCGCGTATGTGCTGTTTTTGCGCCCAACAGCGCAATTGAAAATTATACTCAAGAAGTATCACCCCTGTGAATTTGGTGACGTGACGATGATTCTACGCGGAGATATCGCGTCGATGGGTGCAAAAACAGCACATACGAGTACATGCACTATACGTATAACTGTGTGTAACTGTGTATTATTCCCATTTGAATGCATGAGAAACAATCGATTAGTAAAAGAGCCATGGTGTTCTCAAGAGTCGATTGTTTCTCATGCGTTCAAATGGGAAGAATTCATGGTTGCCAAATTGCTGGCTATGCCCATGTACTTTGAGAGGTCATTTTCCTTTACATTTAATTGCGAGCCAAATATAGCTGATTTATTATTTAGCTTTTACTTTTTTGTTTCAGTTTGCGTTGTTACTTTACTTTAAATTTTTATGTTTCAATAAACTATGGCAAAAAAATTATCATTCTCTCATTTAACTGTCAAATCCTATTAAATTTGCGTTAATTTAATTGTTGGGTGCAAAAACCGCACATAACTCACTTTTTTAAATTGGCCGCGAATGAACTCAAACCATTTTTGTTTTAAATTTGTCCTTGGATTCTCTTCAAAAAGGGTTCAAAGCATAAAACCAAGAAAAATTGAACTCATTTCCGAATCATATCAACGCGTTATTAGCAAATGAAAACTTTAAATGCGTTTTCTGGAAATCAGGTTTTTCGGTATGTGCTGTTTTTGCAGCCACCGCCTCAATTATGCTCTCTGACTTTTAATCATGGCATCACTCATCAGTACAAATGGAGCAGTTGAAAGGGTCTGAATTTCGGTGTCTCTTAGTGAGCAGTAAAAGTAGAGGTAGTTTCAGAAGTGTAGGCGGACCTAGACCGATAATCTTTGGAATTTGTCAACATTATTTCTGATATTACTGGATGAAAATGAATGAAAATGAAATTGATTGTTCACTTCTCAACGAGGAACACTTTAAACGCAAACGAATAAAGTCAGAGGTAAGTTCGGTTTTATTTTAAAGGAATTAAATTTGAAAATTCGACAAAAATTATAGTTTAGGTCCGCTTACACTTCTGAAACGAGCTCTACTCGGTTAGCTGGAAATAGGATGCCTTTGGATTTTCGTTGGGTGTCACTGGACGGCAGTGCGATTTTGGTCCGATATACATCATGTTTTAAATTGTATTTTTGCACTGTAACTTTACAACACACACGATTTTTGCAACTTAATTCGAGTGAATCTCCAAAAGAAAGACGCGAAGGAAAAACCACAGCTACCTTTGTTCTCAGCTTATCAAGTTTTTTCATCTTCTTAATTAAAAACGCAAAATTTAAGACTCTTGCAACTGCTCTATTGTATGTTCAAGGCATGTTACAGACATTTGGCTTCATTCGCACTTTTTTCTTGAATATACGAATTCAATATTGATTGATGATCCTACCATTGTGTTCGATTAAAGACGATCAATGCGTGCATATGCGCCGATCCTGCCTAACCAAGAAAATATAAAAGTTCGGGAGTACGTAGTCTTTTGACTCGTTGATCGACGAAATGTAAAAATAACATTACCAACTAAACTAAATTATTGATCCTAAAATTCAACTGAGCAGACTGTTGCCAAATGAAAACGTTCGCCGTGATCTTCTGAAGAATCCTTTGCATTTTCTTTACTCTTAAATCTGGTTGGTAACGAAGGAAATGTAACTTCATCGACATCCTGCAGCCTGTTGGTTGCGTATTTTTCACTATGCATTAAAAAATAAGATTAAAAATATAGCAAATTAACTATTCATATTGTTTTTCTTCGTGTTTATCGTTTTTTTTTTTTTACGTCTATATTACGTCGGACGGGGTACTTTGAAAGAAGTCGCTACTTCTTTAACCCGTTTAGGCGCGCATTTTGGTATTTGATTTTTTCCCGATTTACTATACCTTTTAAAAGAGGACAGTTTTCTACGAACTTTGATTAATGCGACTTAGCTTTTGCTTCTCCCGGAGCAACCTAACTCTAGGCATCATATCCTCCGCCCTCTCGATGAGAAAAAAGAGGTCTAGTGGGGGGGGGGGGTGTTATTTTATCTTATATTTTTAGTTATATATTTATAATATATCATATTGTAAAGCTTTGTGGGGTGCTGGGGAGTTATTACATCAATAATTTAAAATTAGATTCATCAAGTTTTCTTATTAAAAAGTTAAATTTTGTTTTAATGATTTTAAAATTGGTAGGGGGGGGGGGGGGTTCCCCACCCTTTTTTGGAATTTTTGTTTAAGTGAATTATTGTAGTTGGTGATTGTGGAATCTCATGTTTTGTAATTTTAGTCATTTTGAGGGGCTCTTCTTTGGCTTTATTTTGTATGTACAATTGGTTTATTATTTTGTTATAATTTATAGTTTAAATGCCAAGTGAAATAAATTTAATTTTTTGTGGGGAGGGGGGGGGGGCTTTTTTACCTCTCTTTTTAGCGTTTTAATAGCTTAACTTATTTGATTGTAGACAATTTTAAGTTAAGTAAACTACTGATTTTCAAAACCAGCAATATTTTTAGATTAATTATATATCTTAGTAAATGGACTATGCGGCTGCGGTGCCGGTTTTGTATTTTAGTTAACTGTCGTAGCTTTGTCATGAGTTGAGTGGTGTGTTTTCATGCGTTGAGTGTTGTGTTTCCATGCGTTGAGTGTCGAGTCTTCTTCAGACTCGGTGACTCTACATCTTTCATTTTTGACACGTAAGTTATGATTGGGGCATTAAAGGGCAGAGGGCAATACAATTATTTGGAAGTTAATCCTGATCATTCAGTACCTTTATGACTAAGGTGGTGTCGTAGTTAGGGCTCATTTCTGTAGACTTCTGGCTTCTGATTGTTATGTTAGTTGGTGGGTTTTGTTCTTATGGCGTAAATTATTTTTTAATGATGTCGGGATATTGTGTATGCGGGGGGTCCGATACGCATAAAACTAAAGTACAATTAATGCCCCAATCATCACTTACGTGTCAAAAATGAAAAATGTAGTCACCAAGTCTGAAGAAGACTCGACACTCAACGCATGAAAACACATCACTCAACTTATGTGTAACTCATCACTCACTGTGAAATCTGCGATTTCACAGTCTAGTTAAGTGCAGAACCTGTCACTGGTACTGGTATGTCTGTCGGATTGGTTGGATGCTTGTTTATCCTCGGAGAGTGACGGTGACGGGCTCGTAATCCATGCGTACATCAATTGGTTCACTGATGAGGTTGACTGCGAAGTTCATATTGAAGTTAACTTCGTTCATAGGTCATTATATGTAGAGATCGGCTGTAAAAGTTTCTTGAAAAATTCGAAAATAACGGATTTTTGAGACACCCCAAGTATAAGCTGGGGGGGAAAATGTCTGACTAGGCGAGGATATGCAATATGCAACTCACGGCTTTACCCTTTGATACGCGCATCAGATGTGTTGCGTATTGCACGAATGCACACCCCGCTCATGTATCTTTCTTTGTACCCGCGCTATTCAGTACACGGTGAAAATTTCTCACCGACTTCGCCATCGTCATTATTAAAGCGGCCAATAGCAGCAGCAGGAGGTTGCATCAAATATTCATGATGCTTACCACTGACCGACCCAAATGTGCGCAAATTATTACGTTTACTATCGTGGCTGAGGAAAACAATGACCTCAAATCATCCTGCATGCATGAGACAGAAGTGTTGAGGCTTCATCATAGGTGATAAGAACCAACTCTTTAATATTGCGCCGACTTGCATCGATTCGGATAGTACTCTGGGCCTATAAAATGTTCGAGACAGACGGTCCCGGAAAAACGTTGGGTGGTGAGCACTTACGTGGGGTTTTTAATGGCAGTACGTGCTCACCAATCATCTGCGTGCGGGACCGTCCGTAGGTCCGTCCCGTACATTTTTTGTTTGCCCCAGGACCTTGAAAATCGGGTTTCCAGATTTTAACTCCACTCTGACACATTTCGGATCGTGCATTCCGTATACATTAAAAACGCAGTTTTGAAATTTCCTTAAAAATAAAACAAACAAAAAAACAATCTGCGGACCTATAAAATCCTTTCAAAAGTTGTATCTCACAGTTTGGGGTTAACCGTTTAAAAATTATGCGATTGGTGGTCAACGTCTGCGGACGCATTCCACTGAAATGTATGGTGCATTGATGCGAGACAAAAGTTGCCACGGTTAAGTTTACATGTAGAGTACTTACATCCACCAACTTTCAAATTATTTTTGTCTACAGCCGTAGAAAAATTAGCAGAGGAGGACAGGGACACATCCTGTATGTATGTGTTTAAACAAAGATTGCCGAAGATTAACACAGATTATTTAAAAAAAAAAAAAAAAAAAAAAAAAAAAAAAAAAAAAAAAAAAAAATAATGATAATCATAAGAAGCCAAATCAAACTTAGCGTGACTGTAACATGTTCCCGTTTTCTCCGTAATGAATTTTGAATCAGTTCTTCGTCCCTCATTAACTATTTTTTCCTACATTTGCCAGATCCTCTCGCGTTAAGTTCAAGAACGTAAAATATTGTGTGTGTATTTGCATATCCCAGAAAGTCAAGTGTGTAAGTTAGAGCCCGTTCTCATTTGAAAACGGTAATCTTTTGACTTCCTCGCAAGGATTCAAAATTGCTGAACAAACTTCAATTCTTCACGTATTAGCGTGAACTCGGGGTCGCGAAGTTCTTGGAAATACTTGCTAATTATTTAATTGCACCAGAAAAAGTCATTTGAAAGTGTCTCTCGTCGCTCTACGACACTAAAGACGACGAAATTGAATGAAAAGTTAACGTCTGCGGAAAAGTCTCGCTGACTCAGTCACGCACAACTTTTGTCTCTAGTTTCATTAGCTAAGAAATAATTAGTGCAGCGGAAAATGGGGTCTAACGTGCTTCAGAGGGAAAAGGGTTATGAAGCCTTTTTTTATCACTTGGAGGCCCAAAGGGCTTTGCTTCATCCGCCTCTCTCGGGGTTTATTTCATTTTAAGAATGCTTGTCATCACTCGTCTCTACTAGTTTCATTGCAGAGCGACTCAATTTTTTTTTTTTTTTTTTTTCTTTTTAGCAATTTGTCCTCTTCCCTCCACCACTATTCTCTGCTACATAAATTAATTTTCGAAACAGCAGCTCTCGTATCCGCCAATCGTCTATTCGAAGAATAGTCATGCATATTATTTACACGCTGCACAGGGTGTTTCTTCAGAGACTCCTGGCTCCCTTAACCCCTTATTGGCCAAGCCCGAGTTTACTCGTTTTTCTCTTCCAGTCTATTTTACATTGATTCAGTCTTCATTGTGGATAAACGCAAATATAGATGAAAACACGTAGAAGATAAGAGCTCGTAAGTGCGCCTTCAATTCGTCGCATAGGCAATTCCAACTCCACCGAGTACGAACAGTTAACTACCTTCCCGAGATATGAACGGAATAGTGGCGTTCTTTTGAACTAACCTGTCATTAAAGGGTTAAGGGTCGCACGATGGCTCGGTGGTGGACTCTTAAGATTGGCGCGAACATTTTGAAATGCCTCTTTCTTTTATACCGTAGGCTGTCTATTATTATTATCAAGGTGGAAGAGGTGAACGAGTCGAAACTCTATGCCAACGAACCACTCACCGATGTGTTTGGATGCATTTCGGAAGCAGGCACAGATTCTTGGCAGAGCCCGATACGCAAAATTCGTGAGCTCTAGAAATGCCATAAATTCCGATGTACACACGGGCCGAAAACCGCAAATTATCACAAAATGGATGGTTATCTCAGAAAAGGATTATTTTCTTCTTCCCAAATTCTCATGTGCCAAACTCTGAGATCGAATGACACTTCACCCTTCTTTAACCCTCTGCATCTTTCACAGTAGATGTGTAGGGTAGTTTTTCGTTTCACCATTCCTTTTAAACCCCTTCTTTATTCTCTCAATTCTTGGTAAAACCTGTCATTAACGTCGAAACATACCCTCTGAAAACTGCTTAGAAATACACTCAAATGAAATGTAGTACGGAGGGATTTTTGATTAATTCACTTCCCAGTAGCAATTTTTCAGATGCGCCCACAGTGACAGTACCGTACTTTTCTTCTCATTCCTACTCAACTAAATACTTACAGGTATACCCCGCGCTCGCGTGTGCGTTTCCTCGAAAACAAACTTCCTACATGATTTGCCTACAGTTCCATACGATGAATGATGTAGTCGCTTGTAATGCAACAAAGCGACTGTGCCGCAGTTGTGCCTTGTGCAACAGGAGGGAGGAATGGAGTCGCATGTATAGTCGCATGCCGGTAATTAATCTACCCCGTATGCAATGTGCATGTGTGATTGTGTGCACATCTTCATGTCGCTGCTGCTGCAGTGGTCCAGAGCGGGGTTGATGAAAATGTAATGTGTTGCGAATTGTATCGACCGGGGAATCCGGGAGATAGGATTTTATCGCGTCTCTCTCTCTCTCTGTTCACTGTTCCTATGCCGTTGAATTGCATCAAGAGACAAGCAGCGGAAGGATCCCGCCCGTCTTTTCTCCATTGTTGCCGTAGGCAGGGGTTAAGTTGAATCCAACAAGCCTTAACCGTAAGCTGTTTTTTTTTTTTTTTTTTTTTTTTTTTCCTGTCCATTCACGGTTCACAGAATTTTTATATGGACGACTGTGAACGGTTATGAACGGGGGGCATTGGCGGATCCAGCCCCCCCCCCCGCAAACGACGGGAGGCGGACTTGGGCTTTTCGCCCCCGGTTACCCCTATTTTCTTTTTCCTACCCTTCTTTCCCCCTTCACTCCCCACTCCCCTCTTTCCCCATTTTTTCGGCCGAACGCGGGGGGGATCGAATCTTCGTCCCCCCCCCCCTGTATCCACCAATGACGGGGAGGGACAGTTTGGGTTTTTTCTGGTTCAATTTGTCGAGAAAATTGTTTTCGAGCTTAATTATTGTTCATTTTTTTTTTTTTTTTTGTACTTCAATGAGCTAGAACTATAGAGGAGTTTTTGGGGACAAGAGCTTTCGAGGTACCACGGAGACGCAGCCAGTGGCGGCGCGTGCAATCTGGCAACAACGGATTCTCTCCATTTAAACCTATGTAAAACAATCGATCTTCAGGAGGTGCAATTGCACCCCCAAGATATCGATACTTTTGCATAAGTTTAAATGGAAAATTAGCATGGTTGCCAGATTGCACGAGCCGCAACTGGACGCAGCCATGATGAAAATTTCTTACGGACATTTTCACACGGGTTCGGTTTGTTTGCCTTCATTTTTGATTCTTTATACTGCAAAAGATAAAGTTGTGACAAATCCATTTAAAATTAGTTCGAAATGATGGTGAACGTGTTTATGAGTGGTTAGGCCTGTGCGATGTCCAGTTTTGTGCATCGGAGTTCGATGTCTAAAAGATATCGAAATTTTATCGATGCATCGTAACAAATTTTAACAAGTCAAAAATGAGAAGCCGCACTAAAAACCAAGATACTTTTTTAGGCTAAATGGTTGTTGTTCCTAAATTGGATCAACAATTTCTCTAGAGCGGGCGCTGCGCTGTCCGGTATTCGGATATAGTCCTTCATCCCTCGCACCTCGAATTTTTCATCAATCCTCTGTCTTTTAAAACTGAACATGATCTGAACCAATGCTACAGGGTGTCAAATAAAAAAGGAGCCAGGCCGAAAATCTCGAGAATGGCTCCGTATCTCGAAAAACGCTGAAACACGTGTTCAATTGTTTTGAGGGGGACATCTTTTTAGGGGGTCAACGATTTGGGGCCCTCTCTGGGGGCCCCCGGGGGGGCGGTACCACCTCCCTAAATCCATTACTTCAAATAGGGACCCCCCGTTTTATTCAGTTGTTGAATTGTTTTATTTATTGAACGAAGTAGTTTTTTGTTGAGAAAAATCGTTTTTCGTATTTGAGATATTGAATTTTAAAGTTCAAATTAAAACCTAGAATTTTGATGTTACGGAAACGCAAAACGACATAGATCTCCGGATTGCGCCAAAATGCTGTTTTTTATTTTCTTTGGATTGGTGCATCACTCGATAGTGGTCACGCAACAGAAATTTTGATATTTTTAGGTGTAAAGTCGAGGGCGCCCCTGCCCCCAACTTGAAACAAATCGAAATTGCATAGCAACCGAAAGCAGTAACTATCTCTTCTCTACGTTTTGCCAGCATGGAAGTTTTGATGTTACAATTTGAATGCGTGCAAAGTTGGATTATTTTGTTTGTTTGTTTCATTTTAAAGTTTAATTTGTCTTACTTACGTTGTTGTTTTTTTTTGTCGTAGATGTTTGCCTCCTTTTTACGCACTATGTTGCCAGTTTTAGTAGGTACCATTTCTTCATTTCCTATGTTGCCGACACTTCCAATGACCTCTGTGGAGGAGAGAGTTGTTTATTTCTTTTAATTTTTTTATGATTTCAATTCTATTTTTTTTTTTTATTTTTTTTTTTATTTTTATATTAATTTTTTTTTTGCTTGGCGGTGGTGTATTATGCGATATTTTCGTGAGTTGGCTGATGGTGAGCGGTTTCTTTTTATTGGTAAGTGGTTGTTGATCGCTTCACGGACTTTGCGTCCACTTTTTTGACGTCCACAGGCTTTACGTACACATGCTTAATTTACGTCCACTACTGTAATTTCCACCGCTATAGACGTCCACAGAAGTGACGTCCACTAACATATGTCCACTTATTATGTTACGTCCACCGAGCTTCATTGCTCCACAATTCAATAACAACATAAAATGGGAAATATTCGATAAAAAGGTGCGAAAATAGATTTACTTCTGTGACAGTAACAGTAAAACTTGGTACTTTATCATTCTTGTCCTTTAACGGCGCATAGTTAAAAAACAGTTATACGTAGTTAAAAAAAAAAGGCAAGTTCTGGGTTAATGCTACTTACTCAGGGTTATTTGGAGTTAAGAGAAAATGCCCCACGAACTTGAATAAACATCTCTGAAATGTCTCAATACATTCCTCGGTAAACTAAGTAAACTTACTGTGAGAGAAAGAAGAAAAAATCATCTTTAAAGAAAGAAGGAAAAACAAGTGGTCTAATTGTGGACATTTAATGTCCATAATTAAGATGATGGACGTTTGTTTTGGTGGACGTTTAGTTGCGTGGACGGACAATTTTGTGGACGTAAAGAAGCGGTGGACATAAAACTAGTGGACGTAAAGTCGACGTCCTGGAACCTGTTGATCAAGTATTTGCTGAATTTCATTGATCAGTTTCAGCGATTTTGTTTTTGTTGGATTTTTTGTTGGTTTGTTTTCTTTTGCAGTCGTTGGTGCGATGGGTTTTTTGTTTCTAGATCTTGTCTAATGATACCCCTATTTAAGTCATCGAAATGACCCTTTTTCCGCCTTTTATGATTCATTCTTTCACCTTTAATTCAAGACAGGTGAAACTGTCGTCACGCTGGAAGTCTCAGAAAGCGTTGGTGCCGTAAATCGAGTTATCGTTATAATGCCGATATGTGCGCTAATTGATCCATCCTACTTAAGATTTGTTGTTTTTTTTTTTTTTTTTTTTTTTCATGCACGGCATCAATGCATTTTTTTATAAATATAATAATACATTTTTTCTGTTGAGGACGTGAATTAAATTAAACGCGCGTGATTTGTTCCTCACCTTCTAGGCTTCAAAGAAGGCCAATTGCCATACTGAATTACTGACACAGGCAAATACACGATCCGAGTCCCTTCAATCACGGGTTTAGGCAACAACACGCACCGGCAAGTAGGAATAATTAGCTACCTACCGGGTGTCCGAGTCACGTCGTGATTGACAGTCGTATTGAGTGTATTCAGAAAGGTCTATTTTTTCCTCCTTCCCCCTCCCCTTAAATTTCCACCTATCGCTTTGCTTCGATATTTTTTTTTTTTTTAAAGCTCAGCCGCCCCCCCCCCCCCGAGTCACACCAAAATCCGTGTAAATGGAAAGAAAGGTTAATGTCCTTGATAATGATCGGTAGAGAGCGCTAACGCTTTTTCGCGCGGGTTCAATCAGAGCGATCAAGTTACATCAACGTTCCTCTTGTTCCTCTTGTTCGAATAAAGTTTCGCTGCTCGAGTTAGTCCCTCCAAAGATTCATTTTGTCCTTTGGGAGTTCGTCTCTTGAATGACAGAGGGGCAAAGCAGTCCGACGGATACGTGATACTCACAGCTTTCATCTAAGGGTTCAATCAGAATCCTTTTTTCTCCCACTATTTTAGAAAATACAGGGTGTATCAGAATCATATGTCGTCCTTGTAACCGCGTATTCTAGATGTCAAAATAAGACTTTTTTCTCCTATAAACATGTGTCCGTAAATGCCTCCCTTTAGAGCTACAGCCTCCCTAAATTTTAAAAAATTAATGCTTTTTTTGGAATAGCGACCATCATTATGAACCAAACAGGCGCGTCATTTGGGGGGGGGGCATTCCCCCCCCCCCAAGGATTCGAAGTCAGGCTCAAAAACGGAAACGAAGTATATTAATGAGCAAAAAAAGACTCTAAAATTATATTGATGAGGGGGGGGGGGGAAATTGTCATCAGATTTTGCCCCCCCCCCCCCCCCCCCCCAAGCTGAACGCGAAATGACGTCCCTGGAACCAATTGTCCTGAAAATTGGTGTCGCTCGGTAATTTTACGTGTAAAATCTATTAATGACCTCAAGAAATTCAGAAATTGAGTCCGACCGGCAATCCTGTACCCTTAAGGCACAAATTTTATGTTACGGATAAAACTTTGAAGAATAATTACCGAAACCAGATGCGAAAACCCCCTAGAATTCTAATTCTTTGTTTCTTTCGATACGACGCGTTTTAAGCGAGATAATCGCTGCACAGTGTGGAAAAGTCAGCGCATTTACCATATAAATCGGCAATGAGTATGCAACCCGCCTCTCCGCTGCTTCTTCGGGTCGGCCGCTATGGTATGGAAATCTTGGATAAAAATCTACCTTAGCTACATTAATATTTCCAGAGTGTTTCAAACCCTCCAACGAATGAGGCAGTTTTTTCACGATTATGTTCTAAGGAACAAATTGTTGAAAGTAGAAAGCGGGTTGTATAAAAAGACGAAATAGGATCCGATTCAAGGAGAGGGTTATTTCAGTGACGCTTTCTTTTCCTGCACCAGTCTTTATATTCATCATGATTTTTGAACGCTTCAAAAAACAAAAATTCTCTGTGCAAGCGTAGACTAAAGTTCTCATTCGAAAAAATCAAAAAATTTTAAGATATTCAGACGTTTGGAAAGTCTTACTCTTCTTCCTAAGATCTGCAAGATCGATTTCATGTTCTAAGTTCTGAATCTGTGCAAACGTAAGTTGTCAAGTCGCAGATATTTTTTAAATGGAGGAAAATCTACAAGTCAACTCGGAATTAAAGGACAGATTTGTACACGCCTCGTCGGATTACCTCTGACCCAATGTAGCCGTTGCAATGTTTTTCCTTCTTTTGGATAAAAAATCCTTTCCTTGGATAAAAATCTACCTTAGCTACATTAATATTTCCAGAGTGTTTCAAACTCTCCAACGAATGAGGCAGTTTTTTCACGATTATGTTCTAAGGAACAAATTGTTGAAAGTAGAAAGCGGGTTGTATAAAAAGACGAAATAGGATCCGATTCAAGGAGAGGGTTATTTCAGTGACGCTTTCTTTTCCTGCACCAGTCTTTATATTCATCATGATTTTTGAACGCTTCAAAAAACAAAAATTCTCTGTGCAAGCGTAGACTAAAGTTCTCATTCGAAAAAATCAAAAAATTTTAAGATATTCAGACGTTTGGAAAGTCTTACTCTTCTTCCTAAGATCTGCAAGATCGATTTCATGTTCTAAGTTCTGAATCTGTGCAAACGTAAGTTGTCAAGTCGCAGATATTTTTTAAATGGAGGAAAATCTACAAGTCAACTCGGAATTAAAGGACAGATTTGTACACGCCTCGTCGGATTACCTCTGACCCAATGTAGCCGTTGCAATGTTTTTCCTTCTTTGGCACGGAATAAGGATTTTTTTGCGCCCGAGCTAGGAATTTTTTATTCATTATCTATATGACAATGAAGAAAAAAACAGAAAAATGTGAAGTATCACTGCCCCCCTCCCCCCTAGAGTTTCAAAGCTCCATTTTTTATGACCGTGAAATCAACCATGAACGAAAATCGTAACCTTAAACGACGAGGGCGCCCCCCGCCCCTCCTCCCTACACCATTAATAGTGCTGTTCTTGCCTGGTGTCCCTCGCAATTATTTTGAGCTCTTGCTTAAATTTTTATGAGCGTTTCTTCTGGCTCGCCGCAGCTGTCTCATCATTGTTCTAATTGAAGGAAAGGAAATGGACAGGTGAGTTAAATAATTTGAGCTCAAGGATAGAATATTTGTGTTCGTTCTAACTGGGGGGGGGGGGGTGGGGGGGCGCCTCATCCACGTGAGAAACGGGAATCCAATTTTATTCGGAAAGCTCTCCGTCATTCGAATGTAGATGGTACTTGGTTGGGTGGGGGAGGGGAGGGGAGGGGGAACTGTCCGACGAACGGGACGTGTCGCTCCTCTTTACTGCAATGATTAGTCGTGAGCCTGAGCGCGGTCACTTTTGGCGATGGCTCAGTGGTGAACTCGGCTTCCTCCCCTTTTCATTTCCTCTTTCCTCTCTCTTCTCTCTCTCATCCCTTATTTCACCTGTCTCATTTAAACAGATCCCGAGCAATATCGGCTTGTGCTTTAGACCTCGCGTTTGCCGATTCACGAGACTGCAACGCTTCATGGTTTCGCGGTGTTGCCAGATTTACGACGGCGGACCGTACATACGACTATCATTGGGGTGTTCAAAAAAACATCGAAAGGGCTTGAAAGCCTGCTCCGGTGGGGGTTTTTCCATTCCTTTTGTCGATACAAGATGAATGGAAATCATTCTGAGCACCCTTTCGTCTACCCTTTTGAGGTTTTAGTATTTAGCCCATTTGAAATACACTTGTGGTTGCTAGAGAAATTTGCGCTTTTGTTCCAAAGGGCAATTTTTTTTTTTTTTTGGAGGAGGGTAATTTTTCCCTTAAAAATCGAATATATCGGGTGTTCCAGACCACCCGTCTGTTTACTTTTTCCCGAGAACGGCTGGGAGTTGAGAGCTGAAACAAAAAAGTCGAATAGGGAATTGACTCCAAGGAATTCAGTGAAAATATTTTCGAAGCCCCTCGAGGCTCGGGGAGAGGGGGGGGCTCGAAACACATTTTTGTCCCACTTTTGGGCCCAAAATCCTATGCTTATACTGCTATTCCCTTCCAATCGGTCATAACTTTTGATTGAAGAGACGGATTGATTAGCGGTTTGCGCCATTCGTTCGCTTTTTGTAATGTATTTCAATCCATAGATCTTTCGACCTTGGACCCTCTTCCCAGGACATACTTTTGAACGCCCTTAATTTTTAAATGGCTGCCATTTTGAAAGGGATGATTGTATACTATATTGGATTGCACCATCCTTATCTCCTGTTTAATGGCTTTCGATTGACGTATCACAAGGCATACCTTGCTATTTGACTTTTTTACGTGGGGGGGGGGGGGCAACGGCTCCCAGATTTTGGATTCCAGAGAGGGGCCCTAATTTTTCGATCTAAGGTATCATGTGGTACATCACTCGAAAAGCTTTGATCTCTTCTTTTAGATGATGCCAGTTTTTGGTTTTTTTTTTTTGTTTTTTTTTTGTTTTTTTTTGTTTTTTTTGTTTTTTTTTGTTTTTTTTTTTTAAATATTGAGTCGTGTGGTCACAGTGGTCGATTGAAAATTTGCCTCCAAAAGGGCCCGTGACCGGTACAAGTTTGGGTTTTTTAGGAAAAATGTTGGTACTAAAAATGTCACTTATGAGTTGCTCTTTCAGAATCTGAACTTATTTCATACGTTTTATAGGATTTTTTCCGGAAAAATGGAAGAATGTGTTTCGAGCTTCCAACCCCCGGGGGACCTCGAGGGGCTGTGAACATATTTTCATTGAATTCCTTGGAGTCAATTCCCTATTCAACTTTTTTTGTTTCAGCTCTCAACTCCCAGCCGTTCTCGAGAAAAAGTATACAGACGGGTGGTCTGGGACACCCGGTATACATCAATATTGGTTGAAATCGATGTAAGTACAACTCTTTTTGCGAATATTTGAATCACTAAGGTAGGGATCAAAGAGGGTTTCCGATAAGTTTCGATCCTAACCCTTGGAGATTCAAAAATTCACTGAAAAGGGTTGTTGCACATCGATTCCAACCCGTATTTATGTCTTCATTTGATATTGATAAGAAAAATTACCCTGTTCAAAAAAAAAAACAAAAACAAAAAACAAAAAACATGGTCTTTTGTGCATTCTGCGCAAGTTGCTCTCGCAATCTCGAGTGCATTTCAGCTGGTCTAAAAATGCTAAAATTTCAACAGAGTTGAGACAGCGGTACTCTTTTGCTGAGGGGCCTCGGGCCTTGGGATGGTTTCATTCAATTCGTACAGACATACAGAATTAGGAAAACATGCCGGAGCAGACATTCGAGCACTTTGATTTTTTTCAAATCACCCCACCGGAGTATGGTATCCGTTTCAGGTACGTAGAGAGTTATGGTTTCTCGGTTAAGTTGCGGAATGATAGTATTTCTGTGTCGTATATTTTCATTGTCACTAGTACCAGTTGAACGAGCTGTCAGGCAATCTTGAGTCGTGATCTGTGTGTTGGAGAAGGCCGAGTTTTAGGTGGGGGCAAGACACCCCATGCCTCGTTATTTTAGCCCTTTTATCAAGCGAACGGCTCTGCATACATTCGCTTACTAAATATCACCATGAACCATACTTCTAACTTTTTTTAAATCTCAATTTTTGGACTGGTTTTATTGGAATTTTGTTCTAGACTAGAGCTTATATTTTAGCACGCCGAATCAAAATCTAGACTCTTTTTTACATTTAGACTCAATTTCACTTCAAAATAGAAAAAAATCAACACCTAACCTTAACCTCTAAAAAAAAGCCAGTGCAAACGAAGAAAACTGTGAAAAAAATATATAGGGTGAAGGAACGCTGGTTAAAAATTCGAATTCTTCGGCTCTTTATATGACGAGTGGCTCTTGCATTCTGAACTAAGGGGTATCAGGATCATTGTAAAATTTTCTCCGCAAGAAGGGTCTGTTAGCGAATGTCAACAGTTCGTTTAAAATCTATATGATCCACCTGAATCAATGAGGAATACCGGGCATAGGCAGCGCGTATAAGGGGCTATTGGGGCTATAGCCCCCCCCCCACTTTTTTGGGAACGAGGGGCTAAAAAAATTTTTGAACGAGAGAAAAAAAGGAAAACAGGGAAAAAGGAAAAAGAAAGAAAAAGAGAAAAAGAAGAAAAAAGTTTCTTTATCCCCCCCCCCCCGCCTGCGTCAAACGTTATTGCAAAAAATGTGAAGAAAGAAAGAAAAAAAAAAAAAAAAAAAAAAAGCTGTTGATTTTTAGCCCCCCCCCCCCACTTTTTGACCCCACGCGCCGCTCATGACACCGGGATTTTAATCTGAAATCCGACAACACCTTGGTGTCGTGTTCACTCCCACGTCTATCGATGGGTATTAGAAGTAAATTCTACCCCCTCTGTGTTTGTTCGGAGTCTAAAAAAATAATGAAAGCTATAATGGAAGCGACTTTTACTCGAAGTTAGTTGAGTCAACAAGTGGTTTGTGGGGGCAGGGTATTAAATTCGAATCAAACCACACTGCCAAGTCTCAAATTGGAATCGTATTCGCTTCAAGCTTTAAACGATCGCGGCCTAGGCTCAGTGGAAGCAGCGCAGAGCCCCTTTGCGCCCTCTGACGCGATGCTGCCGAGAAAGTTGCGCTCGCACATTTGATTTATCTTATTCGTTTTAGTTATCCCTCTCCGTGGCTGGAGCTTCCTCTCCAGTATCAACATCTTATACGGCCCCCATTCTTCATTGATGAAATTCCACCGCTGCTCCCTTCCAATTCCGCCCCCCTAAATCGTCCTCGATTTCGTCCTTAAACTTCATCATTATTAAATTATTTTTATTGTATTTCTGTATGAAGGTATGGATACTCTTCTGATGTAACAAACCCTCTCGGTGAGAAGGTAACCTCTCATATGTCTACGAAAAGTTACAGGATGATTATAATTGGGGGAAATTAGCGCCGATACAGGGTGTGACAAAACTCGCCCGCCACAAGACTTAGTCTTAGAGGGCGAAACAGTTTATTCGTCATCCTTTATTTTTCATATTTTTCTCTCATTATTTGTAAAAAATTGTAGATTGTCATTATCGTTTCTTTTTCTCTTTCATGTATTTTTTTGTATTTTTTTTATTGTATTTTTTGGATTTTTCATGTATTTTTTTGATGATGAATAAACTCTTAAAATTTAAAAAAAAAAAAAAATAAAAAAAAAAAATAAAAAAATAAAAAATTATACAGTAATTTACAGGGCGTGTTTTAGAGGTAAAAATAAGACTTTTTTTCATACAAACATGGGTCCGAAATTGCAGTCTTTTCGAGTCACAGTTTTGCAAAGTTTCCGAAAAACAAATTGAAAAATTGTCATAACTCCCTCGTGAATTTTTCTTAATGCTCGTAAATAGGTACTCTGGTGTAGTTTTAGACGTTCTTGCCGATTTTGACCGTGAAAATACTGTATGCAAAAATTTGAGGGGGGTTTTGGGGTTTTTTCTTGATTTTTCTCAATTTGTTTTGGCCAAATTATGAGCAAACATGCTTACGGATTCATTAAATCCAAAAACGATTAGCATTATTCAAAAGTACGTAAAAAAGTTTGCATTTTTGGTCCTTACAAATTTTTCCAATTCGTAAACCATTTCCGGGAAAATCGTCCCTGAAGTTGCAGAGGTCGGCCAATAATCGCATTTTCTTTGATTCTGTCAATTCTTGGCCGACCTCTGCAACTTCAGGGACGATTTTCTTGAAAATGGTTTGCCAAAAGGAAAAACTTGTAAGGACCAAAAATGCACACTTTTTTACGTACTTTTGAGTAATGCTAATCGTTATTAGGTTTAATGAATCCGTAAGCATGTTTCCACATAATTTGGCAAAAAAAATTGAGAAAAATCAAGAAAAAACCCCAAAACCCCCCTCAAATTTTTGCATTGAGCATTTTCACGGCCAAAATTGGCAAGAACGCCTAAAACTACACCAGAGTATCTATTTACGAGCATTAAGAAAAATTCACGAGGGAGTTATGACAATTTTTCAATTTGTTTTTCGGAAACTTTGCAAAACTGTAACTCGATTGTTTTGTTCAACCCTGTATGTAGTGATGACTTCGTTTTTCAATCTATGATAATTAATCAGTCAATTCAGTTTCTTTAAAATGTTTGAATTTCTTTACTTGAACTTGGTAGCTGCGCCGCCTCAGGATAGCCTCATATAAGTTATACGAGGTGAAATAATTAATGATATAGGTTTACGCCCGTAATGCTATATAGCTTTGAAAAATCCTGTAGCCACGACGGAGTAAAGCACCTCTTTACATATTTTTGGCAACTAAAGCTGGGACACGCGTGTTTGTCAGTTGGTTGCTTTGTTGTTTTCTGATAGCTAACGCTTTCTTTCAACGATTCTTCAGTGTAATTCCGGACAAAACGGCAGAAAAGTGTTGTTTTATTCCCGGTAACGACCCGAGATTTGAAGGAAATTCCTGTTGTTCATGTTCCTGAAAATCTCAGGGGCACCATCGTTGAAAGAAGTTCCCTTCCCTTGTCAGCGACGGAACTCATATCGAATAAAAACTTTTTCCTGCTATCTCTGCAGTAGTTAGCGGTCTGCCGGCTATCAAAGTAGGGGTGATGCCTCCTCGGTAATTTTAGAATTTTTCCCGGTTTGAACGGAAAAGAAAAAGAGGGGAGAAAACTGCAGCGAGATAATATCGGCTTCAAAAGCCGACGTGTTTGTGGAATTTTTGGGATAGTGCCTGATTTGAACAAACAAATTTCAGCAGCGCATCAGCTGTAAAACTTGCAAAAAAAAAGAAAAAAAAAACACACCTGAGAAAATTCCTGCGTTCTTGCATTGCAGGAAAAAAAAGTGTTCAAAGGAAGAATTCCGCAGTAATGGCATGGGAGACGTCACCCCCCTCCCCCATTATTGAAACCGGCAGAATCCCTGCGCTGAAGGGAAATAATGTTCAAATTCGGGAAGAGTCCTCGACTTTTGAAGCCGGCAGATTTCCTGCAGCACAGAAATTCTGCCGGTGTTTTTTAAAGTTGGCGTGGTGTCTCGCAGCATTATTGAATTTTACCCGAGTTTGAACAAAAGTTTCTCTGCAGCGCAGGGATTCTGTCGGCTTCAAAAATGGGGGTGACGTCTACCTTTGTGTTATTGAAATTTTTTTCGGTTTGAACAAAGAGGTTGAGTCAAAATCGACGTTTTTGGCCCCCCCTTGAAAACGGCTCAAATTTTGCTCATTGATTTAGCACCACTAGGAGCACCTTTTCCCAAATTTTCAAGCTCCTACGACAATTTGGGAAGGAGTTGGAGGGGGGCGAAGGGGGGAACATGGGGGTACATTGGAAGTGAACCAAAAACAGTATATCTTCCGAACGAAAAGAGATATGAAGGAGCGGTTTTCACTGATTAACGCCAAAAAATAGGTTCTTTTCGCTCTCATGGTTGAAAACGCTCGAAATGCAATTTTTACTTGCGGCGTTGCCATTTTTATCGTTTTTTCGGGTCAAAAATTACGATAAAAAAATTACAAAATCTGCATTTCCTCAAAAACCCATTCGACGATTTTGATTAAAAACTAGTATGTTATTCTCCTTTGAATTCCGCGTAAAATAGTCTAAACCGGACCCGGGGGAAACCGTTTGTATCCAAGATACAGGGTGTCAAACTGGCACACCTCAAATTCGGAAGGGTTCTTATTTCCCTCACAACTTCTGAACTACTCAAGATTTTTGAATGCGGTTTGCGCTGAAAAGCGTCAAAAAGCTAGAAAATTCGAGTTTTGGGCGCGGAATGGCTCCGATTTCAATTAGAATTAGCGGTGTTGCCATTTTTATCGTTTTTTCAAGTCAGAAATCACGATAAAAAAATTACAAAATCTGCATTTTCTGAAAAACCCATTTAACGATTTTGATTAAAAACTAGTGTGTTATTCTCCTTTGAATTCGGCGTAAAATCGTCTAAATCAGACCCGGAGGAAAACGTTTGTATCCAAGATACAGGGTGTCAAACTGACACACCTCCAATTCGGAAGGGTTCTTATTTCCCTCACAACTTCTGAACTACTCAAGATTTTTGAATGTGGTTTGCGCTGAAAAGCGTCAAAAAGTTAGAACAATCAAGTTTTGGGTGCGCAATGGCTCGGGTTTCAATTAGAATTAGCAGTGTTGCCATTTTTATCATTTTCCCTGGTCATAAATCACGATAAAAAAATTACAAAAACTGCATTTTCTAATAAAAAAAAACCATTCTGATTAAATATGAGTGTGCGTTTCTCCTTTGAATTCTGCGTAAAATAATCCAAACCGGACCCGGGGAAAACCGTTTGTATCGAGGATACAGGGTGTCAAACTGACGAACCTCCAATTCGGAAGGGTTCTTATTTCCCTCACAACTTCTGAACTACTCAGGACTTTTGAATGCACTTTGCGCTGAAATGCGTCAAAAAGCTAGAACATTCGAGTTTTGGGTGCGCAATGGCTAGGGTTTCATTTAGAATTAGCGGTGTTGCCATTTTGATCATTTTCCCTGGTCAGAAATCACGATAAAAAAATTACAAAAACTGCATTTTCTAATAAAAAAAAAAAAAAACATTCTGATTAAAAATAAGTGTGCGTTTCTCCTTTGAATTCTGCGTAAAATAATCCAAACCGGACCCGGGGAAAACCGTTTGTATCCAAGATACAGGGTGTCAAACTGACACACCTCCAATTCGGAAGGGTTCTTATTTCCCTCACAACTTCTGAACTACTCAGGACTTTTGAATGCACTTTGCGCTGAAATGCGTCAAAAAGCTAGAACATTCGAGTTTTGGGTGCGCAATGGCTAGGGTTTCATTTAGAATTAGCGGTGTTGCCATTTTGATCATTTTCCCTGGTCAGAAATCACGATAAAAAAATTACAAAAACTGCATTTTCTAATAAAAAAAAAAAAAAAAAACCATTCTGATTAAAAATGAGTGTGCGTTTCTCCTTTGAATTTCGCGTTAAATAATCCAAACCGGACCCGGGGGAAACCGTTTGTATCCAAGATACAGGGTGTCAAACTGACGAACCTCCAATTCGGGAGGGTTCTTATTTCCCTCACAACTTCTGAACTACTCAAGATTTTTGAATGCGGTTTGCGCTGAAAAGCGTCAAAAAGTTAGAACATTCAACTTTTGGGTGCGCAATGGCTCGGGTTCCAATTAGAATTCGCAGTGTTGCCATTTTTATCATTTTCCCTAGTCAGAAATTAAAACAAAAAACATTTCAAAAATGCATTTTCCAAAAAAGCCATACAATCATTTGCATAGGAAAACTGACCTTCGTTATTCTTCATGGGAGTTATCGTCACGTATCCTCTGACCTTGGCTTTAGCAGAGGAAAATGATGGTTCAAGAATCCTGATGGAAATGCATATTTTTTTAAATATTTTTGTCTTAATTTCTGACCAGGGAAAATGATCAAAATGGCAACACTGCTAATTCTAAATGAAACCCTAGCCATTGCGCACCCAAAACTCGAATGTTCTAGCTTTTTGACGCATTTCAGCGCAATCTGCATTCAAAAGTCCTGAGTAGTTCAGAAGTTGTGAGGGAAATAAGAACCCTTCCGAATCGGAGGTTCGTCAGTTTGACACCCTGTATCTTGGATACAAACGGTTTTCCCCGGGTCCGGTTTGGATTATTTTACGCGAAATTCAAAGGAGAATAACACACTAGTTTTTAATCAAAATCGTTAAATGGGTTTTTCAGAAAATGCAGATTTTGTAATTTTTTTATCGTGATTTCTGACTTGAAAAAACGATAAAAATGGCAACACCGCTAATTCTAATTGAAATCGGAGCCATTCCGCGCCCAAAACTCGAATTTTCTAGCTTTTTGACGCTTTTCAGCGCAAACCGCATTCAAAAATCTTGAGTAGTTCAGAAGTTGTGAGGGAAATAAGAACCCTTCCGAATTTGAGGTGTGCCAGTTTGACACCCTGTATCTTGGATACAAACGGTTTCCCGCGGGTCCGGTTTAGACGATTTTACGCGGAATTTAAAGGAGAATAACACACTAGTTTTTAATCAAAATAGTTAAATGGGTTTTTCAGAAAATGCAGATTTTGTAATTTTTTTATCGTGATTTCTGACTTGAAAAAACGATAAAAATGGCAACACCGCTAATTCTAATTGAAATCGGAGCCATTGCGCGCCCAAAACTCGAATTTTCTAGCTTTTTGACGCATTTCAGCGCAAACCGCATTCAAAAATCTTGAGTAGTTCAGAAGTTGTGAGGGAAATAAGAACCCTTCCGAATTTGAGGTGTGCCAGTTTGACACCCTGTATCTTGGATACAAACGGTTTCCCCCGGGTCCGGTTTAGACGATTTTACGCGGAATTCAAAGGAGAATAACATACTAGTTTTTAATCAAAATCGTCGAATGGGTTTTTGAGGAAATGCAGATTTTGTAATTTTTTTATCGTAATTTTTGACCCGAAAAAACGATAAAAATGGCAACGCCGCAAGTAAAAATTGCATTTCGAGCGTTTTCAACCATGAGAGCGAAAAGAACTTATTTTTTGGCGTTAATCAGTGAAAACCGCTCCTTCATATCTCTTTTCGTTCGGAAGATATACTGTTTTTGGTTCACTTCAAATGTACCCCCATGTTCCCCCCTTCGCCCCCCTCCAACTCCTTCCCAAATTGTCGTAGGAGCTTGAAAATTTGGGAAAAGGTGCTCCTAGTGGTGCTACATCAATGAGCAAAATTTGAGCCGTTTTCAAGGGGGGGCCAAAAACGTCGATTTTGACTCAACCTCTTTTTTCTGCAGCGCAGGAGCTCAGGAATCTTCCCGAGCTCGAATAAAATTTTATCTGCAAGTTCTATAGAGCTCGATGACGAATCACATCGAAGTTTGTCTCAACCCCTTAAAGAGAGCCAGAGTCTCAGTCATGCTTAAAAATCTTATGCATCAATGTGTAAAATCTAAAGAATTCCTCTTCAAATCTGGAAAGCATGCCATGAATAGTGAATACCACCTCAAATCTTGTTTTTACAGGCAAAGGAGATTGACCATTTCCAGTTTGGCTTTCACAAATTATTCAAAGCAAGAAACCCGATCATTTTAACGTTGTATCCAGTTTCTGGAACAACTTAAAATTGAAGCTTTGTCATTAGTAGAAAGCTTTTCTTTCATAAATACTTTCAACGTTTTTAATCTTAATTAATTTTCAACGCCTTTATTTCACTCTCCGACAGGTTAGGATGAAGCAGAACCTCATTATGGAGGAGAAGCTCTTATTGTTCGGCCCGAATGTTTACATTTTTAGAATGTAATTTTCTTGATTAGGGATGAAGCACTTGTTCATCGAGTGATTACTTTAGTTTTATTATGGAAAGCTTCAATCTAAAATGCTTAAAATGCGTGATTCTAGAAGGGGAAAAAATAGGAAGTTTAAAAAATTGAAAGGGTCGACCAAGTGGCTCCCTGATACCTGCAGGGTGTTTTGCGAGATTCCTCGACCTTATTTTGGTGAAAACAAGTCGAGAGCTCCCTCATTTATTTTTTCTTTTCAAAATGTATTTTGACAAGGAGATAGCTTCCAAAGATATTTCAACATTTTTTAGAAACGCTAGTAGGAACTATGATAAAATTAATGGGGGGAAACTAGTTAAATTTTTGCTTCATTTTATCTTCCTCAAAGATCTTTATTACTTTTTTTATTTTTTATGGTTTTAATTTTGACTTATTATTATTTTAAATTTTGTTTAAATCAAAATTAGAAACCCCTTTGCAATTATGCATACCATGTTCGTAAATCGGCTGCTATTTTGATCAGAACCGCCCTGTTCTTCGATTGGCTGAGTTCATAAAACCTTGTTCAGCCAATATAATTTTTGAATACTTGGAAAAATAAAGAAACCCCACAGGAAAATCTTTCTCGTTATCGCTCATTGATATTCTCACTTCATTCCTTTCGATCGTAAATTTGAGAGCGTCTATCTATACTTGCAAGTTTGTGATAGCTGATACAAGTTTGATTAATAATGCGAATCTAATAATCTGTATAGGCAGGAATATAGAGAGACTATTAACCTATTATACGAATGATTTATGAAAACGGTTATTTTGTGAGGCTATTCGAAAATGATGCTTTCCAAAATAATGTTTCATAATACATAGCTATCCTCGTTGATTTTGCAATCTTTGGAGCGAGAAGTTTTTCCTCAAACGTCAAAACGGAGTCTACTCTTCGCTAGTGTGTGAAGTAAGCTCTTACTTCCGCTTGCAGTCTTATTGTGGCTCGTGCTGCCGTGAATTTCAAAATTCATCAAATATAAATCATTTTCTCTGTGTATTGTTTTTGCCCTGGATTCGAAGGCTGGAGGCACCCAAGCGACGGGCGGCGCGAGTGTGGATTTTTGCTGAAATCAACTCAAGACAATATCCTCTCGAAAGTCAATGGTTCCCCTTTCCCATTTTGCTAACGCGACAGGAATCTTAAACACAGACCTTGGTGCGTGGTCGGTTAAAAGTGCAATCTCTCCGCCGCGCCGCCACGACTCAGCGGCACTGCGACGGACTTAGAGAGAAGAAAGCAATTAACTTGGTGCACACTTGAAAGAAAAATAAGACTGAAGATTGGTGGTCTGAAGAAAGAGAAAAGAGAAGAAGAGAAGAGAAGGATGCGGAAGAGTTGTGTTGGAGAGGGGAGGATTGGTATAGAAGAATTGCTCTATCAGAATTGTTTATCCTGTGACTTCCAAAAAGGGCGTTACCGTTGCTCTATAGATATCTCAAGGAGAATATAACTGAGAACGTTGGCGTCGCACAGTGGTCTGAGCTTAAAGAAAAAATTGTTACAAATCAGCGTAAAATAGTCATTAAAAATCATATTTTTTTTTACCTTTTTAACTGATTATGAAACTTTTCAGTGGCATTTCTAGGTTTTGCTTATTTCTTACGAATGTTCTCTGTGATTACAATTGGTCAGAAAAGTTAATAAACGTTAAAGTTATGAGAAATTTTCTTTTCCGATTTTTTGCCAATTTTTGACAATCTCATACTAGTGTGCGTTGTTGGCACAAAAGGCGCGGTAGAGAGGAGTAGACGTCTAAAAAGCGTTTATAGAACAACCCCCAGCCGCCTTCTTCCACAACTATCTCGAAGACAAAAGTCCTTTTCATGTATCTATGAAGAGGAAGTACGAATAAGTATTTCCTTTGTTTTACAACCTGGCTTTCGCTTTTACAGGAGCAAAAAAGTATCAAATCGGATTGGAAAAATGCATTGTCATGTTGATTCCACGTCGAACCATCTCGCCTTGCCCGGTATATTGCCTCGTTCCTGAACTAAATGGAGGAACGTAATCGAAGTAGGTGGAATCAACTGCAACGAAACGTGCGATCAATGGCGTCCTACGTCCCACTCCCACCACGATTACGAGGTTCACATGGTTCCGTTTCGTTTTAGCCGAACTCCTCAGCTGGAGTTCTCACATTTAGTTCGGGGATGGTTTGAGAAGTTGCGCGGAATCGCGACAGTCAAGGAACTTACGTAGATGAACCTGTAGCGCAGCTAGGATATCTTCCATTTCTCTCTCGCGTTTCTTTTGAATGTATAAGAAGACGCTGAAAAGAAAGAAAGAAAGAAAGAAAGAAAGAAAGAAAGAAAGAAAGAAAGAAGAAAAAAAGTTTAAGTACTATCGCTGAATTAAAGATTGTCGCGAGATTTTCACGAGCTAAGTGTCGCCTTCAAGGTTCTGGTTCGGCCACTCTTCATACTCTTACATCTTGCAGGTGAAAGGCCTGTGCGTGTGGGGCGGGAAAGCCGTTGCAGACCACTCCCCCGCTCACACTCATAACTGGAAAACTGTGAAAATCTCGCGACAATCTTTAATTCGTCGATAGTACAACCGTAGAGCTCGTTTCAGAAGTGTAGGCGGATCTAGACCGATAATCTTTGGAATTTGTCAACATTATTTCTGATGTTACTCGATGAAAATGAATAAAACCGAAATTGAATATTCACTTTTCAATGAGGAAAACTTTAAACACGAAAGAATAAAGTCAGGGGCAAAATCGGTATTGATTTGAAGG